>JAWMAG010000394.1:0-417500 GCA_037013455.1 Ceratitis rosa
CGCTGTATACGCCCCTTCGTAATGTTTTGTCTTCCCAGCATCTATGGTCCACTGAAAGCGTTTGACCACTGATGTCACCGTAGCAAATTATAATTGCCTTTTTATCTAATATTCCTGCGCATTGTCACAACTATTTTATTTGGTATTTTATTACATTGTCCAAATGTTTATATTTTCGTTTAGGGGGGTGTGTCTCAGCCCCACTATCTGCCTGCTTGTAATTGCGAATATCAAATTGCGGCATTTGTGAATGCTTCAAGGTGCACGTACTCGTAATCCATTTGTATGTATGTACATATATGTGCATGTACCTACTTGCATACATATGTATGTAAAAAATATATGTATTGGCCATAAAATCCACAAAAGATTTTTACCCCTAAATTGGATGTTTCCTGTTGGTTAATTTTTGTATTATTTTAAATAAACATAACTAATTTAAATGCATTGTAAAAAGGAATTGTCCTTTTCCTCATATGTTCATCAAAAATATACAGACATGTGTACATATTTATTTTCCTAACTAATGTTAGGGATGGGAGAATCGTGTTTTAGGGAACACGATTTGAGGGCGTGCATCTGGAATGTCCGTTCCCTTAATTGAGAAGGTCTCCCTGCCCAGCTGGTTGGTGTCTTCATAAAATTAAAGGCTACCATCACTGCCATCCAAGAAATGCGATGGACGAGTATTGGCTATCACTCAAGTGGATGAACGTTTTTTTAACTTCAACGTCTGGGTGAGATCGGAGAATTCACCACCATATCGATCGTGTTGCGATAGACAGAAGACATGTGGCCAGTGTTTTAGATATACGTACGTTCCGAGGTCCTAACATCGACTCGGGTCACTACCTTGTGGCAGCGAAGTCACGCACGCATCTTTGTGTATCAAAGAACGTCCGTCAACAAACACGAGGAAGGTTCGACGTCGAAAAGCTGCAATCACCACAGACTGCCGAACGATTTCCTACTCGGCTTGCACGCTTGCCTTCTGAGAGCACTCGTCAGCAACTTGATATAGGGGAACTGTGGAACGGCATCTCAAACTCCGCTACGGAACCAATTGGTTTTCGGCAGTGCCAGAAAAAGAGCTGGTACGATGAGGAATATCCAACTGTGGACATGTTTTAATTTTCAATCTGATCAGAATTATATAATATAAACTGCCTTTTTCCTTTCATCTACAGAATATACTCGTATGTATGTTCATGTAGTAAAATTTTTTTTCAGATCTGACATAAGTAGGTTTTAGGAACTCGAATAACACAATATCGATGATTCGTTTTCGTTTTTATTTACCTGCTGACGGTCATTTCATGGAGGAAACTAATACTACAGATAATTATATTTGCAGAGTATCGAAGAAGAAAACAGTTAGTCGAACAGCTGGTATATCAAATGTCTTGCATTAATTACACATTTGGTTACACATACATACATATTTGTATTTGGTATTTGCCACAACACCTTAAGATATGCCATAAATGAGCTCTCTTCCAACACATGAATTAAGCTTGTATTGTCAGGAGCTACTCATTTGTAAAATTAGCTAAATATGTACATGTGTGCGTATGTACTTTCATAACCACTTGTAAAGGCAGAACTTTTGTTTTTGAATAGATTTATACAACCAAAATGTCAGCACCTGAATATTATCTTGTAACTGTAATATGACCACAATGATTATAAAATGTGCACATTGCAATGGGGATAAGACAGAGTTGTATGTATGTATTTTAAGTAACTTGTAGCATGTATGTACTATATACCGAGATTTACCCATCTGAATGCACCTATGTACCCGTATGTAGGTGTATCGAATGGCAGAGCGGCAACAACTGGCATTGAGTTGTCAATTTTGCTATAAGCATGTAGGTATATTGTTAGAATTCCGACAGTTCACACACACCCAATCTCTTTAATACTTCATAATTATTATAATTTTTTAACCAAAGACTTAACTCCTCACACAAACATCTGCTGGTTGCATGTTCTCGTCCGCAAGGCCACATTGTACATGCGTAGGTTCACTCTTATGGAATGATTGACCACAATACACGCATTTATGATAATCTTAATCTTAGTTATAAGCATTAGAATTATTGTTAATGCAAAACCTATAAAAATTAATCTTATAGCCTATTTCCACCGGACGTTAACTGCATTTTAGCTTGAATGCATTTAAACATCGCATTTAAATGCTAAATTCGAATGTGTTTGTTGTTGTATAAAAGTGTGTTAACTCACTTTGAAAAGTGAGTTAACTCACTTTCGGTAATTTAACAGAAAATGTTATGTTAACAATCGATGCTGTCTCTACTAATGTAAACATTTCGGACGTTTCGGTATATTTCTTGCCAGAGTCGTGTATTTTCGGATTTAATGAGGGGCCAGACTTTTATTTTGCATGCTGAAATTTTTTCTGCAAAAGTTACTTTTTTGCATTAATATTGACATAAAAACATATATTAAGTAATTGCCGAAGATAAAGCTTCTCCTCTTTAAAAAATAAAATTAAAAAAAAAATAAAAAACAAACAAAAAGCAATTGTGGAATAGAAAACGATCCCCTTAACATAAAAATATACGCGACTCTGGCAACAATCAGCTGATTGCGCAAAACAAATATTTGTGTATGTATATATAATTGGCGCAAAACAAATATTTATGTACAATATATAATGTGCGCTCTGTAACCGTTTAAGGGATTTTTCGGCCGAGCTACTCCTCGAATTGTGGTTTTCTAGAAAAACACACATAGTTACTTAAAAAAATAAACTAAACTGAAAAGGTAAACAAAACGACGCAAGTGGAACCTTACGGAGGAGCAAAGTTTCCTGGATTGCTGGGAAGGAAGAGCTCAGGAATTGAGAGGTAGCCGAAAAAACTCTCATGTATACAAAGAAATGGCATTGTTGGCAAAGTTGTAAGCATGCAAAAAAGCATTTTCCTTTCAGCAGCGTCTGTCCGTGCAGCAATAATCTGCACTTGCAAATCATAATATTGTATAAATAGCAAAATAAAATGGATGCGGTCTCTTGAATTCATGATTTTAATACTTGTGACAAATTTTGCAAACTGCAAATGTAAACAAAAATCAGCTGTTTGAGTTAACTAACTTTCGGTGGAAACGTTTGACATTTCATTCACTTAAAAGAGGCCTTAAATGCAGTGAAGTGCTTGGTGGAAATAGGCTATTAGTCTTGAAATGTTTTTTTCTGTTCGGTGAGAAATGTTAGTAAGAATTAGTCAGTAACGAAATGTCAAAATTGCTATCTTACAGTATAAGTTTTACTGACTTTTTGCCACACTAAACAGTAAAATTCATTACTAATTGTTAAGGCCCAGCAGCTCACCGAATACACTATTTAATTCCACATAGAGTAAATGCGCTAGTTACCGGACGATTGGTTTTTTTTTCAACTTCAAGGACAATTTTTTTCATACTACTGCAATGTTACACTAGAGACATAATAGGACCCTGCAAAAATTTTTGGAGTAATTCAAAAACTTCTCCCTGTTATCAACTAGTGGATCAACCCGCGTCAGTAGTTTTGTTCGTTGACTAGATGGGCAGTAACAATTTGTACCAAACTTTACTGGATCGTGTTCGTTGAGCCAAAAACCCAGTATAGCATTTACAATAGAAAGAAAAATAAATCTCCTACTTGGTTTTTATTTAAACAGAATCGAATAAACACTATAATAATGTTGAGTTAATAACTTATTTTCATATTTCAGTCATCCTTACTGCAAAGCAAGCAAGTTCTACATCAATCCTCGTCCTTTTAGAGGACTATTAGAAAAAAAACATATTGATATGTTTATCGTTGGACGGTTATAAAGCATATAGAATTTCATCACTGTTGAAATACAATACATTTTGAATACAATTAATAAGTTAAAAATGTCACATAATTGCCAATTTTATTAAAACACTTAGGAAAATACTTTAAACCAGAAACAATAAACTAAAAAAATAACGAATTCAAAATTAACCGCCAAAATAAATGTCATTTTTCGTATTCACTCCATAATATAACCCACTGTAGGTATTCCGTGGTAATTTTTGGATTAGTTTTACAACTAAACTCATGTACTATTTAGAATGACAATTTTTTTTAATATTCTTTTCTTTTTTTTTTTTTTGCTTAAGCCACATTTGTAAACTAAGTCATATTTCTCTAGTTAACGGACGTTTTTTTTTATGTACGGCCATGATATTGAAAATTAATAAAATATTAAAAATACTTATGTAATTATATAATTCAAAAAAATTAAAAAGCTCGAACAGAGATTGATTATAGATTCTCTGGTTCTCTGATTTCAGGTTACCCAATATATTGAAACGTGATATATAGAAAATCCCTAGAAAAAGTCGTCACTTTTTCTACGTACTGTACACTCGTCTTTTCATGGCACATTTGCCGTAATTGTGAATGAAAGTTAAGAAGAATAAGATTGTTTACATCGTTAAATTAACAGCTGATACAGATGTAATCAGCCGGTTAGCTTGTGAAAGAGAATAATTTCTAAATGGAAGAACATAAAAGGATAGAACATAAATAAATTGGTAAATTTATAGTATTTTGCTTAGAGCGTCTTAAACAATGAAGGCTCAATGGCTCGGTCGCAACTTGAGGGCTACACAGACTTTTGTCCTACAACGCAGCGCAACAGCACAGTCAAGGGTTTGTTGTCAAAAATTCTCAACAGCAGTCAGCAGTTCATCGAAGGCTAAAATCTTAGGGCAAACATTTTTGGAAAAGGCAACTTATGGACCAGGCCTACAGGAGTTCATCAATGTAAAACGCGCTCCAACACATATAAATTCTGAGGAAAACAATGAAGAAATTCAAGTACCATACCTATTGCCAGAAAACTATAATGGTCAGGGACGTAAAGTGTTTTTCGAAGTGTACGGCTGTCAAATGAACACCAATGATACTGAAGTCGTATGGGCAGTATTGCAAAAAAATGGATATGAACGTTGCCAGGAAGCTCAGCAGGCCGATGTTATTATGGTAGTTACGTGTGCTATACGTGATGGCGCAGAACAGAAGATTTGGAATCGTTTAAAGCATTTACACGCATTGAAAGAACGTAGATCGGCACGACGCGGTCCATTGCAAATAACAGTACTCGGCTGCATGGCTGAACGCCTTAAGGAACGCTTACTAGAGAGAGAGAGGAGCGTGGATGTCATTGCTGGGCCTGATAGCTATAAAGATCTCCCCCGTTTGCTTGCCGTATCACGACATTACCAGCAATCAGCTATTAATGTATTGCTCTCACTGGATGAGACATATGCCGATGTAATGCCAGTGCGTTTGAACGCCGACTCTCCCACTGCTTTTGTTTCGATTATGCGCGGTTGTGACAATATGTGTTCCTACTGTATTGTGCCTTTTACACGTGGTCGCGAACGTTCTCGACCTATCGACTCAATTGTAAAGGAGGTGCAGGTTTTGCGCGACAACGGAGTCAAAGAAGTTACTCTGTTGGGTCAAAATGTCAACAGCTACCGGGATTTAAGTAATATACCTTCAAACGTTACAGAGCAAGTTGCTAACAGCAAAGTGGCACCCGGTTTCCATACTGTTTATAAAACAAAGGTAGGTGGCATGCGCTTCGACGAACTCCTGCGAAAAGTGGCTGAAACGGCTCCAGATATGCGTATTCGCTTTACATCGCCACATCCGAAAGATTTCTCGGAAGATGTGTTGCGTGTTATATGTGACTATCCGAATGTTTGCAAAAACCTACATTTACCTGCACAGTCTGGGAACGATGCGGTTCTTGAACGCATGCGTCGCGGATATACCCGGGATGCGTATTTGCGTTTGGTGGATACTATACGATCAATACTGCCAAATGTCGGTTTGTCAAGCGACTTTATTTGTGGTTTTTGTGGAGAAACTGAAGAGGAATTTAATGATACATTAACACTCATTGAACATGTTCGTTACAACGTAGCCTTTCTATTTGCGTACAGTATGCGTGAACGTACTACAGCACATCGTCGGTTTAAAGATGATGTGCCAATGAATGTGAAAACTGAACGTTTGCAGCGAATGGTGAAAGTATTTCGTCAAGGAGCGACAGATTTACATAAACTTTACGAAGGGCGTGACGAACTCATACTCATTGAAGGAAAAAGTAAAAGGTCGGACGAATATTTGTTTGGGCGTAATGATGCTAATATTAAAGTTATTATTCCATTAATGGCATTGCCCGACGAAATGGGAATGAAAAGAGAAATCACTACCGGAGATTTTATAGTAACCAGGATCAGTGAGTCCAACTCCCAGGTACTTAAAGGCACGCCACTCTACTTCAGTTCTATAGGACAGTTTTATTCAAACCGTTATGAAGACAAAAATGTAATAAAGTTGTAAGCAATCTGTTTCTTTTAAATATATAATTCCTGTTTTCTTTATTAAAAAAATTATACATCCATTGGCTCTGATTTGACCACTGTTTCTGCTTCTGTATTCCGTACTTTTGTGTCTGCCGTCAACAGCGATTTGTTATGGAAATTTGAAATGATTCGGCGGTAAAAATTGAATATTATCTGACTTGCTGCACGACTCATACATTCAGCGTCATTAAACTGAGCCATACGGAAACGACCACTAGTGTGGACCGTCACCAAGTTCTTTTCTAAGCTATCAAAAACAAATATGAAGCTGGCACGTTTACCTATTGCTTTGCAGTGGTCAGGATCGAGCACAACCTTGTCATCCTTGTCGACTATACAGTGCACTGCAGCTATTGTGAATTTCATAGGAACCCCACCTATGAGCAACGCCAGACAAGCACCATTTATCGCACAAGCTTCGATCTAAAATAAATTATAATTAGACTGAAATGTGTGTTATAAAAAAAAAACAAACTTACCCCACACCGATTATCCAACTCCTGTATTTGAATCGAAATAGTTGTGCGTGGATGTAGCACAGTCAATAACGAAGACTCGCATGTATCACGAATTACGTTCTCCCTTAATTTATCTTCTATTGTTGGTATTCCTGCTTTGGGGCGGTAAATACACTCTACATGTGCCTTTTCAATATTGAGATTTTGCGATTTTACTTCCACAGGGCCAAGCATTGAAGTTAGTACACAAGTGTCTCCTATATTAATTTTATTAAATAAAATGTTGAAACAATATTAATAAAGAAAGCAAAAACTATACCTTGCGTAAACAAAGCGGATGCATCAGATCGGGTTAGTGGATTCAGTTCGCAATTTATGGGACGCAACTTTAGATCCTCTGACGAGAAATTCCCTTCCGTATCAATATTAACGTTTTCGGTTTGTGTCACCATTTTAAATTTCTAATTATTAAATTAAAATTTACCAAATTAATAAACGATAATAAAAGTGCGGCACGAGTTATTTATATTCTTCTTCTTTTGCATTTGCCATTCCAAATAATAATATCACAAGTTTTATATAAAGCTACAATTAAGCGTTAACCCTATACTTGCACATATTTCGAAAACCACAATTTATTAAATTTTTTAATCAAAAGAACAACAACAAGTAATTTCGTGTATTTCTTATTTGCTCCTCATTAAATTGGGCAATTCTAACAAAGTTAACAACAACCTGGGGCCATCTGAATCTACCTCTTTTGATATTCTATGCACTTGTAAAGAAGTCGTCTTGACGCCGTTATTTTAGAGTTACATTCAGCTGCACTGAATGGCCTTGAAAAAAGAAGAAGAATTCGCAAATTCCATTGGCAATAAATTTGTTTAACATTCCAATTGTTTATTGTCTAAAATTTTGCTTTTCATCTGTATGTATAATGTTACATACTAATAAATTTGTTTAATTTTGTTGTAGTTATTTGTGTCAATAAAGACGTTTTGCTAGAAAATGACAGATCCTTGGTTGGTTCAAAACTCAGGACAACAGAAAACATCGGTTGAAAACGGTACAAAGGAGATCGGTGTCTCACACCAAGAGAGAGAAATCTCTCAAAAAACTCCTTTGGAATTTGAAGACAATTTCACACCAGGTACCACGGCACTAACAATAAATAATTGTTTAAACGAAGATACATCATCAAAGTCTTGCGGAATTAATAATAGCACGCCCCCTGCTTGCATCGAACCCTTGCCCGATTCCGACACTTACTTACGTGGGCTTGGTATGTTGACAAACTAAAATGACAGCAGTTTTTTTTTAACAAAAACAAAATAAATTTACAAACTTAAACACATACATACATGCATATCTTTATAATTTTTTCCTCTTAAAAACAGAAAGAAAATTGCAGAAAATCAAAAAAGGTGCTAATTTAGTAGAAGCTTTGGCAGAGAAACGTAACGACTGTTTACGACAATTATTGCACAGTAGTGATCCCGACAACAACAATGATATTTTAGCATTAGATCAGCCTTTGAACAATATAGAATTTTACAGACACCTTCAGCCAATACAAGCTCTCTCCGTTGGTGAACTTGTTCATATTGTGAACTACGATCAGCTACAACAGGAGCAGATACAAGATATCGAAAGCAAGCACGAAGAAAGGGAACGAGAAGATAAATCGGAAAACGCTCAATAGTTGTAAAAGTTATAAACAAATATGAATACGCCATTCGGTGAAGTTTTCCTTTTTCTTACCGATTTGGCATGGAAAAGCCGTTTAACTATACCTATGTTAGTAACAACGATCTTCCTGATTATGGATATACGATTACAGATTGAAATTAATATACAAACTGGACAGGTAATACAAATATGACTAATTTTGAAACAATTATTATAGATACATAGATTTTTAAATTCTAATATAGGCTGCTGCTGATTTAGACCAACTTGATGTTCTCGACGATGATGATACAGATGACGATGATACAGATAACTATATTAGTGATGATTCGAGCGATGAAGACGAAAATATGTATATGGAATTCGCACATGTTGTTGAACGCGAACAAAACGCACAGGAGTTCGACATTGCTGCTAATCGCTTAAGGCGCACTCTAGGCTTGAGTTAATATTTGTTCGTGTTATTTATAAATAAAAATTACTATATTTCTCTAGTCTATATCATTAAATGCAAAAATTAAGCGATCCTTAATAATTGTCTAACAATGGATATTATTAAATATTTACATACATACGAATATCGACATAACGTTTTATGATTATACTGCTTAGAATAGCCAAAATTACGATTACTAATAAAATTTAAACATAACGGATCCATTTATAAAAATTTCTCGATTTATATTTGTTATAACTTTTTAAAAAATTAAGTAATTTATATATTACATATATAATTTTATTAATTCATCGCTCACAGCGGATGGTGTTAGAATGCCCAAATCAGTAAACAATAGTGTGATGTATGCAGGTGGTGTGTAATCGACTTGTGGATGCACTTTCGACACGTCAACCAAATGTTTACGTGAATACTGGGGAGATCAAAAAATACAGCTAATTACTTTTAGGGATATGTATAATTATTATAAATTTACTTTATATTCATCGGGTAAATCTCGCTGGTTTAGAGGAAACAGTCGTGTAAATTTGAAGCTTTCAGCCAATACGTAAAACGGCTTCTTCATTTCTCGCGCACATAAGCCCATAGTAAAAGTGCCGATACGATTTATTATGCCACCGCTTTCAACTACAGCTTCAGCTCCAACCATAACAAAATCAACTGATTCCATAACATATCCTGTGGCAGAATCCAAAATTAACGTGCTACTTATTCCAGCTTTCTCCAAATCAGCTACCATTTCAGCACTAGAATAAAGCAATTTAAAAAAAAAATAAATTATATCGTCCTTTCCAAAAGTTGTATTTTATTAATAGTTATTGCACGGAAATTCGTAATATAAGGACATACCCTGAGTTATCAGGTCCTCCTTGTGTCACATAGACATGAAACTCTTTGTGTTTAGCTGCACTTATGAGTGCTTTAAGCACAACCCGTGATCGAGAATGCGTTAGAACACGACAACCATCCGTCACAAATTTTTTGGCTTGTTGTGCAATAACATTGCGAGAGTTCAACAGCTTTGTCAAGAATATTTTACCACGATGTAACATAATTTGTCGACACTCCTCCATATGTTTGTCATCTAAGCTCAATGTAATAAATCGACAAAATAGTTCACCTCCAGAAACTACAGCTGCTATGGATAGATCTGTGTTGCGCATAGCTGCCACCGCATCACGCATTGTAGTGTGCAGTATATGGATGGTGTCAACTAATGCGAAAATTATAATTATATATAGATAATAGAAATTATTTATGATACTTACATCGCTTCTTCTCCAGAATCATAAGTAAGGTTTTAATTGCCGCTATGCCGGAGGACAAATCCTTGTCCTGCTCCAGCAGGTTAAGGAAATAGTTTCGCACTTCCACTAAACAAAAAGTATATTAATTAATTTTCATTATATTCTTTCCACTTACCAGCTGCATCCGTTCTTTGGTCACCACTGGTTGACATTTTTAATTTTAATTTAGTTAAACAAATTTCAATAAGAAAACACTTTCTTTCATGTAGTATCTTGCACCAGAGTACTTAATATACGTTCTTGTACGCTGCAAATTAAGATCGTAATTTGCTGTATGATCCAGTTACCCACTGACATAAGGTCCACGTTTTGCTACAGAGTAGTCGTGAACGAAAAACGATACAGCAAAATTTAGTGGAAACTTATAACTAAACATATTTTAATGCTTTTATGAACCATAATACGTTTAACAATTAAATTCAATTAACTGCAATTAAAAGCTTTTAATTGAATAGTTTTGGAAAGTACCAAATAAATATTTATGACAACTAACATCAACTGTTCTAACTTCTTTTTAATTCCTGCACAAATATTTGCAATTTCGAACTTTTTTTAATAATATCTTTACATCACAAAATTTCATAATAATGCCAGCAAATTCCTACGCACAATCGAAGTATTCTATAAGAATTGGGAAAAATAATGTGTCATGACTTAAACAAAAAAACATAGTTAAAAAGGCTAAAAGTTGGAGCTATACATACTTGCATAAGTTACGGTTAAGCAATCAAGTGACTTTTCTCAAATTAACTGTTAAGTTTGTAAGTGACTAACTGCGCGTTTATACGTTTGGTACATTTACGTTCTGTGACTGAGCACAACAAATAAAGAAAGAAATGTCAAACGAAAGGAAATGAAAAAAATTTCGTAAAATCAATTCATTCAGACAGATTGTTTGTTTTTGATATATTGTTTGGACATCACTATTGCAGTCGTAATGGAAAGATTATCTAGCAGCAACTATAAATCTTCCTTAGACTCGCTTCCCAATATGAAGTCTGACCAAAATGTGATAACAAAAGTAGCTTCAGCCGAAACAGCTACTGACGCCGTTTCCAAATTTCACTCGTCCAAGTGGGTAAAGTTAAATGTTGGTGGAAAGGTGTACGTGACGACGTTATGTACATTAGTTAGCAAGGAGCCTGATAGTATGTTAGCACGTATGTTCTCTCAAGATGGAATGTTGCCAAGTGAACAGGATGAACAAGGTGCCTACCTCATCGATCGTAGTGCTCACTACTTTGAGCCCATTATCAACTATTTACGACATGGGCAACTAATTGTTGATGCTAACGTAAGCCTTGAAGGTGTATTGGAAGAAGCTAGATTTTTTGGTATTTATTCGCTTATTAGTCAGTTAGAGCCACAACTAGCGCAAATTAGTAGGTCTATAGATGATGTGCCACTTACAAGAAGAGATGTAATTAAAGCTTTAATCCAAACCCCTCATGCAAGTGAACTACGTTTTCAAGGTGTAAACTTAGCTGGTGCTGATTTGCGCAAACTTGATTTCCGGAATATTAACTTTAAGGTGGGCAACTTTCATACCTTTTTGATTAAATGCAATATCTAGGATAATATTAAATATTCATATGTATTCTTTCAGTACGCCTGCATGCAAAGGTGCAATCTATCTCATGCTAATCTAACTTACTGTTGTCTTGAACGCACCGACCTAGCCTATGCGAATTTGGAATGCTCGCAATTGGTATCAGTGAAGGGATTGTGTGCAAATATGGAGGGCGCCAACTTGCGTGGATGTAATTTTGAAGATCCCACTGGAGTTCGCACCAATTTGGAAGGTGTAAATTTGAAAGGTGCTTGCTTAGAAAGCAGCAACATGGCCGGGATAAATTTACGAGTCGCCAATTTAAAAGATGCAAATATGAAGAATTGTAATTTACGTTCAGCTGTACTAGCCGGCGCCGATTTAGAACGGTGTAATTTATCTGGTAGCGATTTGCAAGAGGCAAATTTACGTGGTGCCAATTTAAAGGATGCTGAATTGACTCTAATGGTGACACCGTTGCATATGGCTCAAGCTATACGATGAGGTGAAGCCGCGTTGAATGTAGCAATTCCCTTCCTTAATTTTCCTGTGATTTAAAAAGCTATCGATTTCATGCTTGTGCTTAATTTCTAATATTAAGATAAGGACATGTTTTTTTACTTATATTCAAGCTGGTGAAAAGCTAAATTAAACACTATAGTGAGTTTGTAAGAAAATTATACATAAATACAGTTAGAAATAAGAATTGCATACTATCTACTTTATAAGGCTTTTGGTCAGGAGTTATTAGTATTAATATTTCAGACAATTTTTACCGCCAAGATATTCTTCAAAATAATATATTGACTAAAATTTTTAGTAATCACAATCTAATTAGAAGTATCTTTGAAAATATAACGCCTATTCGCACCACAACTATTCCTTTCTAGTAAGAGTCTCTCTGTATTTTTATTTGCCGCACCCGGTGCTGTCTTGACTCAGCCTGGGCAGCACTTGGAGACAATGCAGTTTATTCTTTCTAACAATAGCCATTTCTGCATTCACTTTTTGAATTATTGAATGCTCTTCTTTCCACCAACGTCAGTTTATTTATCATTTTATATGTAGACTCAAGAATTTTACAATAGGTAGATGGAAAAAAATTTGGTGAAAATCGTCACAGTTTCGTTCCAGCTCTTCATCGGACAGACAAGAAATTCTATTTCTGCAGCTGACGTGATATTTCTGTCAACCCCCCCCTAAAAACAAATTTTCTCTCGTTGAAAAGAAGAATCTAAAGCAGCCTAAAGTCAAACGGCAAGATTTTTGTGCAAACAAATTTTTGCGTTTAAATTTTTTTCACGAATTTAAAAGTGAAGGAAAAATCTTCGCATCGTCGGTAAAGTTGAAAATTTTGTAGGAGAAAAATTCAAAGTAGTACTAACTTTCCGTGCAGTAAAGCAGCGTGAAAAGGACGTAAATAGAAGACATTCTCGTACAAGTACGAGTACAGTACGTTAAGAATCGCTGGTTGGAAGAGTACAACAACAAAAATATCGAACGGGTCTAGTGCCGCTACGAGCGATAGGAAAGAGCCAAAAAAACGTGGTTTTTGGTTAGCAGCCCAGCAGAAAATTGTCAAATTGTTAAAGAATATTGAGTGATTTTTGCATTTTATTGTGACGCTATATAAACGGTGTGAACGTCGGAAAAGCGGGAAAAATGGAAAATCAAAACAATGCTGCTGCAACTGATGCAGCCCCTGCTGTAGAAAATGGATCAAATGCTCAAGAAGTTTCTTCTACAAGTAAGTGTTTAATAGCAATATACATACATATATATATAAATAAGTTTTTACTTCAAAACTGAAAATTCCTTGTTTTAAATGGAGTAACGGAGTTAAAATATATGTATGTATATATGTATTAATGTAGTGGAATGGCGATCCAAAAACTTATATAGTTTTAAAATGTTTGAGCCTGTAAACTTTAATTTTGAAAACGAAAATAGAAGTTTGATTAATAGATATCAAGGTCACTGGGTGCATTTGCAGCTGGCTTCTGTGATATACCTTGTATGCCATATTTTGGGGTTGATTTGTTAGTGTTATGTTATATTTACTATATACGTAAATATATGCATATAGTTTTTTTTTTATATATACATACATATATATATTTTTTTTTACATAAAATATGTAGCCAACTTTTATGGAGGTGAAGTTTAGCGGTACCCTAAGAGGTGCGTTATATTTTAATATAGAAGTACAAATAGAATGACGTCATAGGACACTGCTTTGGACAAACATCGTAAATCTACGTACATCAAAACAAATTAACCTTTTTTTTTGTTTCTATATTGGAAAATTCAATTTGAATTTTATTTATTCATTACTATTCGAAAATCTCAAATAAACAGGTTAAATATTTTCGTAAATTTACATATTTTATTATACTATTTTTTAAAGCATTTGATTGAAGCTAGAAAAGTCCGCAATTGTAGTTTCGTTGAATCTTCATTATATATTATTTATATTATAAATTTCAATTTATACACCATGTATGCACTAATGTGCTTATGTGTGTTTCTGTGTACGAAGCACTTTCTTTCAATATAAATATGTATGTATATACATACAAAATATCAAAGCGAAAATAATATTTTTCATATTCTTTTTATCACCTTTTCGCATATCATCATCATCAACCATATGAAATATTTCACGCGATCGCTGAGTTTCACAATGGTCAATATTGTATATACCTACAAATATATAAGCATACAAACAATTCTATATGAATCATTACATTTGAAAGTTTTTGGGTGAAGAGAAAATGGACGAAGTAAGAGGATTTGAAATCCGGCCTTAATTTTTAATATACATATTGTTGGCAATCTAATATAACGGCTTCTTAACGTTATTTATTACTATTATGATTAGCTCCACAAAGTACCGTAATTTGGCAGAGTCCATATCCCGATGAAAAGCCAATATTTTGTATTTGCAATTACATATATACATATATATTATATATATGTTTATATGTATGTATATGAGGGGCAAATATTTACTAATTGCTAAACCGGGGGAGTCATACCTGCAGGCATTAACGTTTAGTTTTTTAATAAAGCAGCTATGTACAACACTACTGGTATATGCTTGCTTATAATTTGGATAATAGGAACTTCGTATGGCTTGTTGATGATTCGTATGATTCGCTCATCGTTAATGAATGCCAACAACATTGTAGTTCATTTTCATTTTCTTATTCGTTGCTTGTCATTAACAATTCCAAATAGAAATCAGCACAGTAATACAAATGTACAAAAGTATACTGTAGACCCAATTGGGATGTTCTATATAGAAATTGTAACTTTTTAATATTCTATTTTTATTGATCATTCGTTATTTTATATTATATTTTGGAACATTAAGTGATTGTATTTTTTAATATTTAATGCTTTAGTTTGTAAAGTCTTATTTTATTGTATTAAATATTTATTTTTTGTATTCCGTGCTAGTTATTTTTAAGTTGAATGATTCAAGAATTTTAGGCGAGACCGGTTTATGACATAATATTTTTGCAGTCTAAGCACGATTGACTAATTGCCCGCCCATCCGCTGGCGTTCAAATCCATACATATTAATAAATAATTCAAAGGGGTTAAACAATAATAGCATATTTTTCTTTCGGTAAATTCTGCCGTGCATGTTAAGAAATTTTGTATATAAATATTAATCTTAACTATTAGTTAATTGACCTATTTTCGAAAACTCTATTAAATTGTTTTTTAATGATTTTTATTTATATTTCATAGCGCATGTACAAGCTGAGCCAACAAAACGTTCATTGCGTGTTCAAACTTGGAAGAAGATTCAAGATAACAAGTGTGGTGTTGGATTCAATACAATATTTAATCGTATACCTGGTTTCGTAGATAGTGACAAAGCTGCCAATTTGCTTTCAGAGACCGAAGAATTCAAGAAAGCGCGTAAGTATACAAATAATTTTTAATTAGCTACTTGTTTAGTTAGATTAAATATTTATTTGTTTACAAATTTAGAACACATCAAAGTTAACATTGACCGCGCCTTACATTCGGTTAAATTGCAAACCTTACTTGCTGGCAAAACATTATATCTGCCACCGACACGCGACTCCAAAGCTGCCTATTTGAGAGTTGAGGTACCGGCTGACGCTACTGATGACCAGAAGAAAGAAATCCTTAATGTACAAGATGTACAGAACCATCGCACCGAAATAAGTATGTACTCAGAACTTAATACATAATTCTATAAGTAATAAAATGATGTATTTTTCCTATAAAGATTTGGAGAACAAAGTTAAATTGGATATGGTAGTAATTGGATCGGTGGTGGTATCGCGTGACGGCTATCGCATTGGACGCGGTAATGGCTTTGCAGATCAGGATATCGGCTTACTTATTGAAATTGGTTCAATTACACCAGATACAGTAATTGCTACGATGGTACATGACCTGCAGGTATGCATTTATTTTATATTGAAAATTTGTAAGAAAATATGGCATGCGTGCTTGGCATGCATATCTTCGAATAGAACAAAGCAAATGTATTTCAAGTTGACGTTGACCTTAAGTTCACTATTACTTTAGTATTAGTGATAAGCTATTCATTGTGTGCATTTGCACAAATGCATTATCAGTACTTATTGTATTGTACATATGCTTTACTTATTATGAAATATATTTTTCGATTCAGGTTGTTGACAGCTTGCCAAAGGAGTTATTCCAAAAATACGATACACCTGTTGACTTAATTGTAACACCCAAAGAGGTTATACATGTCAGCAATCGTTTGCCACGCCCCGCTGGCTTATTCTGGGAACTATTATCAGAACGTCGTCTTAAGCTAGTACCTGTTCTACAGGCCCTTAAAGAATCCCAAGAAGAGGCAGGTAAAGTTATTGTGCTGAAGGAAGAAGACACTGATATTGAACAGAATCAAAGCCAACGTAGTCGTCGTCGTGGTCCAATTCGCCGTAGATTTGGCCGTCGTAATCAACGCCGCGCTATTTCTCAAACTGACACCGAACAACAACAGGGTGTAAGCTGATATATAAATATATTATGTAAATGTTACCATATTTTCAAATTTACTTAACTTTTTTCACAGCAAGATCAACAGAAGCGTAATCCCCGACGTAATCGCCGTTTCACTAACCGAAGACGGCGTCCAACAAAGGTAGTTCGTGAATTCTATTAAAATTTTAATTTTTTTAATATACACCACATTTAAATGCTGTCTTTATAGTCTGAGGGTGATCACTCGGGCGTTGAAGGCAAAAGCCAAGAGCGCAAAGGAGCTGGCGGCGATCGTAAACAGCAACAACAGCAGCAACAGCGTAATCGTAAAAATCGCTTCGCACGTGACTTTTGCATTAAGCTTTCGAATATTACGCGCGATGTACGCGTAAAGGATTTGAAAACAGAATTGCGTAAGCGTGAATGCAACCCTCTTTACATCTCTTGGAAGGGTAAGTAATTTAATTTAATCATTTAGGTTATCTTAAGATGTCATGTGTGAAAAACCTATAATGTATAATGTATTTTAAAATTTATAGGTCAATTTGGTAAATGTTATTTACATTTCGGTAATCGCAATGGCACACCCAGCACCGAAGAAGAAATAGACAAGGTTTTAAAGGCGTTGAACGATTTATCGTTAACGGTGACTACCGGTGGTGGTGCTGGCGCTGGCAATGCAAGTGGCGCTGAAGGAGATGCTCCACCACCACAACAAACAAAAACCGTATCGGTCAATGTGGAATTGCTCAAGTTTGATGAGAAGAAAGCGGGTGAAGGTGATGCAGCTGCTAATGATGATGCAGCTGCAGGCGGTGATGCTGGCTCTGCTCGCATCGAGTCCGTCGATACCACCACAGTATAGTATGAGCTACGGGCTGTTTTGAAACGGCTTTACTTTTGGTTGGGACATTTGGAATCGTGCGTTCAACGAGAGAAAATTGTTTAACATTCATTTCTTCCTCCTCAGATATCCCCGCCCCTACATTTATACACATATATATTTGACTTTTTCGTTTGGTAATATTTTATCGAACCATTTACTTTTCTTAATTTTTCCAAATGTTGAAAAATTTTGTTCTACATATTTAAAATTGACTAATTGTATTATTAATGATAAAAAAACAAAAACAAGTAAATATTATTTTGCCAACGCGGGGACTTTTAAACCCATAGCCCAAGTTCTGAGCAATGCATTTGTTTATATTTTAATTATTCTACCTAATTAATTTCGATTATATTGTAGTAAGCAATTTAATTCTTGCATTGCGTAGATTAAATTAAAAAAATACTCTTCTAATTATTAGCTTGCGCGCACGTTTTAACTTATTTATATAATGAATTTACGAAGATATCTAGCAAAATATAAAATAAAACAAAACAAATAAAAAAAAAAACGAAATAAAAATGAAAAATAAGGGAAAATAATAAAAAAAAAGATTAAAAAAAAAAATAATTCTCAACGCAATTTCCAAATGTCCTTTTCCAATTCGAAAAAGAGCGGATCTTAAACTGCTATCGTACAGTAAGAGCCGCGGCACACATTTTTTACAAAATGAAAATCTTGAAAAAAAATATATAAAAAAAATGTTTGCTGAAAACAACAAAAACAAAACAAAAAGCAACAAACATATATTGATGAACTAACAATTGAAAAACATTTAAAAGAAACTTGTGCGTTTATTTTAATTAATTTAGAATATTTTCCCATTTCGGCGAGATTTTTTTTTTTTAATTTTTTGTTTTCCACTTAACAAATGTTAAACACGAATACACATTTACTTTCCTTTTTTTATACAAGAACTTCAAATAAAATATTTAACTTGTGAAACAATGAATTGAAATATAAACGAAAGAAACAAAAAAAAAAATAAACATTTTTAAATCAAATTCTTAAAAGGTTAAAATAGGTATGTAGTGATCGTACGAAATGTCAAATATCTCCATTAACTATAAGAAGGAATTCATCTATGCTGGGCAAGCAATTTTTGCTTGGGAACACCCCAACAGGCACTTAATGGATGCCGAACCAGCAACTAGGCACATCAGAAAAGGAGTACTCGACTTTAAGGACCGCATTCATTCAATGTGTACAAAGTTGGGCTATCGAGAAAAGAATTGCTTAAAAGAAATAAATTAAAAATTTGAAGGAACAGTGGGTTGGCTGTCAAACCACTTTCACCACTTCTTTTTAAACCGACCTCACGTCAGCGAAGGTTTTGATATTCTCTATTGCACTAGAATCCTTGGAAAAAGCGAATAGGAAAATTTAAATGTTCTAGATTAAATAACTATACTCATCTTTACAGTCGGCTTAAAACTCAGTGGTACAGTTGGACTTTGAATTCTTTCAGCTATCAATTGAAATTAGCATGAGACTAACGGTCCACTACAGTATCTTTAATGCCAACCTCTACGAACTCTGCACACTATTCGATATGAGATATACGAAGACTGGCTTTTACTAAAATGGTGAATGGGCTTAACGATGCTACGTGTAACATGGCTAGGCAGATCAGTATGAGACGTCAAAGGTCAATATATTTACTAAATAGACTAGAGTTAGTAGATGACTTAAACGGGGTTAGGTATCCGAGAGTATCACAGCGGCGCCGGATATAATCCGAGTCAACTCCGGGGCATAGGAACGTCTGTCCAGAGGGACCTTAAATGGATAGATTGGTTCCGCTGCTTAAAGTGGGAAACAGGCCAACAATGAAGAATCATGCCAGCCGATATCTCTCCTTTCCACCGTCAACTATTTAATGTTATTATCGGATATTGAGGATTCCTCATTAACGTCGGTGTTGAAAAATTAACTCCGTAAAATTAAACAAGCACTTCCGCAGGGTAGTGTCTTCTATAGTTTCGAAGCTCTGTCCCCCACCAGAAAGCGTTTTATTGATCACATATGCCGAAGCCTGCTCGATATTAGCGACTGTGCAGGATTGTGTTCGAAACTGTTATCGTGTTGGCATCTACCACTTCTTCACTGCACGGCAATTACAGCTGCAACCTGCGGAGTTCTCCAGCTGGACGAAGGGGAATCCGCTCGAAGTGGATGTGAAAACCGATGGCGTAAAATTTCCGACAACTAATAATACAAAATTACTGGGAGTCACATTCGACAGCCTGCATGCTTCACCTCCTGATATCACCCAAAGAGCACTAGACTATACCGACCCCATTCAGCACCCCATCATTAATTTTGCCTGTTGATATAAACGGGGTTAGATCGCCGAAAGGGTGACAGCTCTTGGCCGAACAAAATCCAGGTCAGCTCCGGTGCGTAGAACCGGCCCCCTTAAGCCGACTTATCTAACCCCCCTCTCCCTTTGGTCTAATCCCATCGAAACAGCAAGTTTCCTGGACCTCCCTTTAAATGGCCTCGGCGACTTAGATTGACAAAGCCTGCCTTAAGCGGGGTTAATGAACCGCGATTACAACAACAACAACAACAACACCCCAGCATCATAGACAAGAACTGCTGGACAGGACAGCTTACCGACAGGCATTAAACGCCATTCAACGAGAGTCCATCAACGCCTTCCTGAACTATCTACCAATGAATTGTAGTAGATTAAACTCTTAACTATCCAGACTTGGCCTTGACATAACCAATATGTCCTGCATGTAATTTGTCCACGCACGAAGATCATAAATTCCGCCAGAATTGACCAACTAGTAGTAATGAATTTCCAAGGCAATTGAAATCGCCTGACCCCCATTGATGTCTTTAGTGGCGTAAAAAATAGAGTATGCCATGTGCCCTAAACCATTTCGAAAGAATAAGTAATAAAATTACAGAAGTACCTATATGTGTTTTTTTACATTGAATATTTTTATTTTTTTTTCTTTTTTCCTGACCCATTAATTTAATTAATAATTGTTTTTTTTTTTTAATTTCTACCAAATTGGATAAAAATGTGCTTAGACTTATGTTTGTTTGTATGTGGTGGGCTTAAAATTACAATCTTTGGTTTCGCTTTGTGTACAAGTTAATTGATTTTCAAATCACTTAGGAAGTTACATATACATACATTTAATTATACATATATACTTTATTCAAATATTCACTAACTTAGGCTAATGTTTTCGAGATTTAAAAAAACTTTTTTTAATTACATAAGTACTTACATATACATATGTCACATACATATCTTTTGATGACACGAGTAATTTAATTAAAAATCGTTATTTCTTGGTTTGGTGGAAATTTTTAACGCATAAATTAACGTTTTTTAAGTGTGTATGTTGGTTTGTTAATTATTTGGATTATCAGTTTTTGTTTTTTTGATAATTTTAAAATATATTTCTTGTCGTTAACAATATTTTTATAATTTTCTTAATAACGTTTTCGTAGAATTAATTATTTGCTAGATTTTTTCAAGTTCCCTACCACAGAGTTTATCAGTTTTTATTTTGATTACCAGCATTTTTTTAAATACTTTTTTTATGTTTTTTTTTATATTTTTTTTTAATATTTTTTTTAAATATTTTTTTTTTAATACTTTTTTTCATATTTTTTTTATATTTTTTTTAAATATTTTTTTTTTTTAAGACTGAGTTAGGCCTCAAGGAATCTGTTTAAACATTCGATGTTTTTGTAAAAAAAGTATGTATGGTATTGTATATGCATATATACACGTACGTATGCATATGAACGCGAGGAGAGCAACCAGTTGCACTAATTTCATGAGTTGTTGACCTTGACTAGAATAATAATTATGTATTGGCAGTAAAGAGAAATCATTTTTTAAATCCTTATGAAAAGAATCAAAAGATTGATGTAACGGTACCACATCAGTTGACGAGGACGTGGTCGAAGGGCAGTGAGCCGGCACAGACAGTCGCCCAGCCAGGCCAAGCTCTTAATTCGGAACTGTACTGTCAACTATTGGACCGAAGAAAGAAAATAACCGGCCAGAAACGCCCATCTTAGGCCAACCAGAGGGGAATTGTGTTTCATCAGGACAACGCCAGACCACACACATCGATAGAGACTCGCCAGAAACTTCGAGAGCATGGTTTTGAGGTTCTTATGTATCCACCTTATAGTCCACAACTCACACCAAGTGATTACCATCTTTTCTTGTCTGTAGCGAATAATTTGGCTGGCGAAGAATTGGCCTCAAGAGAATGCTGTGAAAATCTATTATCCCAGTTTTTTTCATCAATGGGGCAAGGGTTTCTATAAGAGAGGCAAAATGACAAAAAGTTATCGATAAAAACGGTGCATAATTAACATAAACCAATGAAAATACTTCCGACTATGGCTAATCAAGTTAACTATGAATCCCAAATTTTTCGAAAACCAAGAAAATGGAGGGATATTGTCTGAGAAAAATACTCCAAGCTGACCGGATATACTAGATCTGGCTGATTTAGTTTACGTTATAGCGTCCAGCAATATCGAAAACGGTGAGATTAGTGTTAAGTCAAGAAGCTTAAGGGTCCAAATGGTAAACCAACGGTGGAATAATTTAGAGTACGTCGGCGAGGTAGAAGAAGGTTACTCCTGCACTTCGTCCGAAATGGGTGGAGATAGGAGGATAACAGAGGAATAGTGAAAGAGGTAAATGGCGCTTGGAGCATTTTAACCCCGAACTCAATTAAAACAATAGCTCTGCCACTAAAGCAATAATAGAGTACCTCGCACCGAAATTTTAGCAATTGCTGAACCATTGTCGATGTCAGTGAAGCCTGATCGAACAACTCGAGTATCGATGTTGGAATGTTATTATGTTAAACTTCACATTTTCAGGGATTCCATTAAGCTCTTTACTCGACAATGCTTTGAACATCGAAAATTCGTGTATTCGCAAGGTTTGGTCTACACGACACTCGCATTTTCATTCACCCCACTTTTTCTAACCACCTCAGGTGTCCTTATGGCGCTCCCGTGGGTTGTTGAAGGCGAGGGCGTACGATCAATATACTCTATGGTCTCAGTATCCTTTGCGATTGTTGGGTGTTCTATTTTGGATTGCTGCGTTGACGTAGTTCCAAGAATTGGGCTGTGTTGTGGACATTTCGTACAGATTGGAGGCAACGACGTCGTACCTACAACTGTTGATGTGCACAAATTTGATGTGGCAACTGATGGCGACGTTGTTGATGCTGCTGTACAATTTGATTTATTAGCAAGCAAGGTGCTGGTAGAGCTACACACGTCAGCTGTTGTATCTAATGTCACATTTCCATTTGTCGTCGTATCCATATCAATACCGTCACCATCGTCGCCATCACAACTAAGGTGCATAGTTGTTGGTTTTTCCTGTATAGGTGCTAAACTAGTAACTATCGAATTTGCCATGGCGTGTTCGAGCTCGCGTTGCCAATCGTTTTCTTTCTTCTCCATGGCCTTTCGTCTTAACTCTTTGTAGCGATTATAGACAATAAACTCTTTGATAAGTACCGTTTCGGGATCACTGTCGCGTTGTGCCGAACGCTGCTTGGCCAAACGTTTCTTTTTCTTGTGCAAAGGTCTTGTTTCAACAATCATTTCTTCCAATTCCAAGCATGGATCGCAATTGAGATGATCTTCGGGTGGCTTAAAAGGCGGTTTGGGTTTTTTCTCCAGTATACTTTTGAAGTTCATATAGCGTAAGAGTGGCGTCTGTTGCAATTCCTGCTGGGAGCTAATGCGTGCCCCTGGGTGTACATTGAGCAGCTGACAAATACGAGTATATGAAATTATTAAGAACTGATAAAAATGTTAAATTTGTAATATTTACTTTAGTTAGCAAGTCGATGAAATCATGGCTCCAATAACGTGGATAATGCACCGGCGTCGTCAATATATGTTTCACCTCCGCCAGTCCTGTATTCGAGTGAACAACGAAGGGTCGCACATTGGCGCGCATTTCGTACGCAACTACGCCCAGTGACCACCAATCCACCGAATAACTGTAACCAGCTGTAAATGGTGGAGGACTTTTGATTAGTTTGAATTAGATGGATAGCTACATCGAGCTTAAAAGTTAGTCTTCTTACCAATCTCCTCTAATGCACACATGAATACCTCTGGTGCCATATATGGTTTGGTCCCAGACATGCTGCATGCCAGTCCATCCTTTTGCAGTCTCGTTGCTATATTAAAATCAGTCAAGTGTGCGTGACCTAAAATAAAAATAAAAATATTCACTTTTCACAGTTTTACCATAATATACGGGTATCAATACTGGTATATGTATGTCTGTATATAAAAAGGATTTTGAGAAAAAGGCATATCCTAACGTTTCATGAAGACTGTTCAAAGAAGCGCCATCCAGGAAGTGCGATGGACGGAGTAAGGATAGAGACGAGTAGGTCTTTATGACATTTATCATAGCGACCATATAAAGGAGCGCAAATTTGGAGTCGGGTTCGTGATGGGTAGAGAGATTCCGCCGTCGAGTACAGGCATTCACCCCGGTTGATGAATACCTAGCCACAATTGGCATCAAAATGAAGTTCTTCAACTTATCGCTGATTTGCGTCCATGTCCCGATAAAAGGGTAGGACGATGCGATCATCTTATGCATATTGTGGATGGAGAATACCACAACCGATAGTACGATGAGCTGTACGAGATATGCTGGCTGGGTCATATCATCCGAACGGGCGAAAGCACTCCAGGTTTGAAAGATTTCGATGCAGTAGTCGCCGGTGGAAACAGAACAAGGGGAAGACCTCCGTTCTATTGGAAAGACCAGGTTGAAAAGGAACAGGCTGTGCTTAGCGGCTATAATTGCGAAAGCGGGGCATACTCTAGTAATGAAGAATAATGATAGGATGAGAACCTAACTGCGTATTCTAAGTATGTATTCGCGAATTATTTTATTGTCATTCACCCAAGGGTACCCATGCTAATGATAATGATAAGACATTATTTACAGAGGAAAACCCGGTACGATACTACTCATTTGCTCTATATTCAGCTGATTGGGAGCGTGCCAGGACCTGAACTACTTCAGATAACATTCGAAGGCGCTGTGAAGTCGGCGGCAGTATGGTGAGAGCTCAGCCAACTCAAGCAATTTCGTTCGTCTTTTCAAGCTGAGTTTTAATCTTCAGCGTCAGAAGAAAATATTATAAAAAAAAAACATATGTGGGAGGTTGTTGTGACTTTAAAGCGAAAAAAGGATGTGGTGAAATGCTAGATTAAAAGCAGCAAATCAACTTGAATTGACTGTAAATGCTTATACTCCTACACATAGGTACATACATACGAACATACACGTATGTAAAGGTAAAAACAATAAATACATTTATATTGTTTTCACTTGCCAGGAGCGCTATGCATTTAAAGGACATAAAACATGAATATATTTTTTATTGACTGCCGCTGGGTTGATATTGATTGCCAGTTTTCCAGAGAAATGGAAGGGGAAAAAACATTGACAGAATTTTTCATATGACCCTGACGGCAAAACTAACTGACTCAACTGCTTAGTAAGAGATTTCTGGATTTTTGGTTTTGTATGTGTTGCTTGACTAAAAAATGTATAAAAATTTAACTGGCACGAAGGATACAACTTAAGATTAAAAAAAAAGGATTTTCTTTTCTCTTTTAGATACTTTTAGTGGAGAAATTTAAAAATTATACAAAATATTTTAGTGCGTAATATCGTAATAGCGGTCGCGATAGCCGAGTGATTAGCATTGCGTACTGGCATTCGGAAGACTAGGGTTCAAATCCCGGTGCCACCAACATCCAAAAGTTATGAAATGAAATTAAGTTAAATTTTCTAATTGCGGTCGACCCTCGGCAGGGAATGACAACCCCTCCGAGTGTATTTCTGACATGAAATAAAGGCTCCTCATAAAAAATCATCAGCCGTTCGGAGGCGGCTTAGTATAAACTGTAGGTCCCTCCATTTGTTGGAAAAAAATCAAGACGCACATCACAAATTTGAAGAGGAGCTCGGCCGAAAAACGCTTCAGTGTTTACGAAGAACACTTTTGGTTTGACAGTAGAGTTTGACAGATGTGAAAATACATTCCTACACTTTAGAAATGTATAACATTTTATGTTTAAAATTAAAAATTAATTATTTCTTGTTTTTACTAACCTTCACCATCCAATAGAATATTATCTGGCTTTATATCCCTGTGGAAGGTACAAACGAAAAATATTTTTTTTTTATTTTAAATTTACGTTAATACACAATAAACCAACCACATTGCCACTTTTACCCACCTATGTATGACCCTTTGCTTTTGCAAATATTCTAAAGCACTTCCCAACTCACACACTAATAAGGCCACACTTTTTTCGCTGAATTCCACCTGTATAAAGAATAAAATGATATTATTAAATATGGCGATAAAATGGGCTTATAGGTACATATGTATTTTATAAGAAGAAGAGAGTACGTAGATACATACAAATGTGTATGAGTGTAAATATATAACGAAAAAAGTCGTGTGCCACTGAAACCATAGAAAAAAACTTTTTGCTGTCAATATTATACTTTATGGCTTTCAAAGTTTAATGTACTTCACTTAAAAACATACATATGTACATATATATATATAAGCGCCTACGTGTAAGTTATTGTACTCACCCGATTTTGCAGATGATATCTTAAATCACCACCAGTCAGCAAATCACAAACCATAAATAAATCCTCCTCATCTGTGTTCGATCGAATTTTCAAATGGTAAAATTAAAGAAAGGATATAAAATTATATGAGTAATGTGTTTGTGGAGCAAAAAAATGGTAAGTAATATAAGAAATATATGAAAAATAAAATAAAATATAATATGAAAGAAATCTCTTAATATAATTTTATTTCATTTAATTTCATTTAGCTCAATTTAATTTAACTTTTGGCTGAAATAAAATTCTAAATGGCTTTATTCAGCCAAAAATTAAAAACATCTGAATATTTCATAAATTTCATAAATTTCTAACTAAGCCAATTTCCGCTTATTATTTTAAATCCATGTGCATCTTCAAAGTGCTTCATTAGAGGCGAAGAGATGATTTGCACGAAGTGTTAGTATGAGGCATATGAAGAGAGAACATTTATTTATTTATTTGTTTTATTGTTTTACCCAAGTGGGGAGATCAGATTTTTCAGGTGAAAGTTGTTTTGTAAACATTTTTTAGAAATGTAACCGATTAAATTCCAGCCGAGAGGCCTGATTTATGACCACTTTTTGCAGCGATTGGTGACGTATGCCAGTAATAACGCGCCGTATGATCTCTTCCAAAGCGTCAATTGTCTCGGGATTATCTAGGAAAATCGGTTTCGGTGGCCATCTTGTTTTGGGCCCGCTCATCTAATGAGTTTGTTTTTTTAAGGCTGGAAACCAAGATACTTCAATGTTAGTTTGACTCATTTAGGTATTCTTCGATAATCTGCTCCTGAATAGCAATAGAGTATTCGGTGTGCACTGTACGGCGTCTCTGAAGATGGTTTCTGTTGCACGATTATGCCAACCTCTAATATTCATGCGGAGCGCGATGCGTAGCAAAATAAACACCCCTCACAAATTTTTGCCAAAATTTGTACAACATTTATCAAATAACTCATTTTTCAAATTTAAAAAGACGATAAATTAACTTAACTTTTTTTATTTTTTTATATTTTACGTGTACAAAAAATATGTGCATACTATTTTTCAGACTTTTATTTATATAAATAAAAAAATTATAAGAAATTGCTAGTAGAAAAATATAAAAAAATATATAACATTTTTTAAAATCCACACACACACACATACATGTTGTTGATTTATTGCCCACACGGAGAGTGAAGATTACTTCGGTCAATGCACACTTTCGTAACTAGACTGACGGACAAGCGCACACACGCTTACTTACCTTGAAATGAAAACCACAAATTCACAAGAAATGGATGCTCCACCGATGCAAGCAATTCTACCTCCTTGATAACGCCACCTAGTGCACCACGTGATTCACACGCCGAGCGACTGACATATTTCATGGCATAAAGTATGCCGCTATCACGCTTTTGTACGATGCATACCTGGAAGTAGCGTTTTTTGAGTGCAAGAAGAAGAAGAAGAAAAAGACAAAGAAAATTTTTGGTGAGTAATCACAAAAATGAGTGAGAATATGCTTATGATATTTTAGTTTCAAGAGTAACAAATTTGCTGCCGTAACGTCAAAACACGTTGCGGCTTAGCTTTGATCTACTGCCCTGGCGTATACGTAACGTACAAAAAAAATCAATTAAAGAGCAAAAAAAAAGAATCCACTTATGCATTATTAACGTTTGCACATACTCGTATGTACTGCTATGTAAAAGAATTGCAAACTGATATTGTTTCAAAGCACCATAAGTAAATTCTCGAGAATTTCCAAAATTTTTGCACCAACTTTCAAACGTCTAACAAAATGTCCATCAGCCCGATTCATCAATAATTTTGCGTATCTGCAGAAGAGAGAGAGAGAAAAAAAACAACAAAAGGGAAATGTTTTCCAATTGTAAAGCTGTCATTGGCAGCAGGGAAGCAGAAGAGAGATATACAGTGGTGTGATTGCATTTTTTCAATTTATCAAATTCTCACGCTGAACTACAGTTATTAAATCACTCACTGTCATTTAGCTTAGTGCTGTTCTGTATTTTTGCATGTCTTTATCTCATTCTTTTATTGTTCTTGATAATTCACCTATAAACTCATCGTTTAAATTTTTTTTGTTTATGCAATTGATTTAATTTTTTAGATTGATTTATTATTATTTATTTAAAGGAAATATTAAAGGCAGATAAACTAAATTCAATATACCATTACAAAAGCAAAATAATATCTTCTTCACCTTCTTTACTGACATTGACGCCGTTTGCGAATTTATACCCGAGTTAACAACAGTGCGCCATTCATTCTTTTTTTTCGCTGTTTGACGCCAGTTGGGGACACCAAGTACAGCCAGTTTCTTCTTCAACTGGTTTTCTAACGGAGTGGAGGTCACCCTCTTCCTCTGCTTTCAACGGCATCGAAAACTTTCAAAGCTGCAGTATTCTTATCCACGTACCAACATGCAGAGGACCATAAAACTTTCGCAAAACCTTCCTCTCGAAAACTCTCAACACCTATTCATTCATGTTGTTGGTGTTATTGCTGGTTCCAAGAAAGACGAAGTTATCTACCACTTCAAAGTCGTCACCAGTTACGTGGGAGCCGTGTCGCGAATGCGATGACTGTTTGTTTGATGACATTAAATATTTCGTTTTGTCTTCGTTCACTACCAGACCCATATCCTTCGCTTCCTTATCCAGTCGGGAGCAAGCAGAACTCATGACGAGGTTGTTAAGACCAATGATGTCGATAGACATTCGCCAGCAGCTGTACTCTCTTATAGAAGAGTGGTTCAATCTTGCCAGTTTTGACGTTTTCCAGGACGTCTGTGTACTATATTTCGTTAAAATATCTCAAAAACTAAGGAATCATTTTGCGGCCGAATAGAAGGACGTACGGACAGGGCTAAATCTACTCAATTTTTCATTCAAACGCGATCGGTATAAATTTGCATGTGTCTATCTCTTCACCTTCTGGTACTTACGACTACATACTTCGCACCAAAGTTGATATACCATTTCAAGGACATGCAAGGTATAAATCGAGGCTTCTTTCATCATTTTTATATTTATAAATACATAAATAATATAATATTTAATATGTAAGATTTTTAATAAGAACAAAATTTAATTAGCTTACCTTGCCAAAACTTCCCTTCCCAATGGCTCGTAATATTTGAAAGTGATCGAAATTGACTATAACACCAGCAATACCAGCGCAGCAATGTATTTTAATTATATTGAAAAAGAAGAAGAAAAAGATATATTAATAAATAAATAATATGCATATGTTTTTAATTTTTATCTTTTGAGCTGTTCTTTTATCCAATCGGAACTGATTTCGCATTGATTCTGGTTTCCGACGATTTTCAGACTTATTGGACCGTAAAAGCATGGTTTCACACCTGGCAAATCGGCAAATTGACGAAATATATTTGTACTCCCTACATATGTTGTTGTATTTTCCAAGATTATTACTATTATTAGTGCTTATTACCAAAAAGGAAAGAAAGTAGAACATCTTATGTTACAAATTACCACAATTCGTTAAATACTCTGCGTCAATAGGCGCAGAAGATTACGATTGATGGTATCTAAGTAAGTACGAGTACATTACTAATTACATCAATTTATATTAAACTACTAGTTGTCAATAGGATTGACTACGAATTTGTGCACCCAAAATGCTAGCATACAATCATGGCATAAATTAAATTGCCCGTAACTTGTTAACAAAGACACGTGCCTTCATATGCGGCGATGTACGAGTATAGGAAAATCATAAGTTATTTGGGAATACTTATATAGACAAATTAGGCGACATAATAGTATTCATATAATGTCTAAAGTTTTATAGTGGATTGCTTAAATTGGAAGAGTTAAGCCGCCAATTACTCTTTATAAAAAAGTTGGTTAATATTAATTAATAATCTGTATGCACATTGTTCTAATGCAAACTGTATTTTTGAATGGTTTTCAATATGGCTTACCATTTCATAATGCACAGGCTTACTTATTCCCAAAACAATGGTTTGGTTTGCACTGCGTTCAATATTCAGTCGACACAATCGCCCAGAGACGTCGATAATTCGAGCAACCATAAATGGGTTTCGCACCAAGTTTGCTGTAGTGGATAATGGTCATCCTCAAAAATGCCGTACAGTGCACACCGAACACGCTATTGCTGCGCTGGAGTAGAGTATCGAAGAAGACCCGAATGAATCCAACTGCCATTGAAGTATCTTGGTTGCCGGGCTTTAAAAATCCAATTCGTGCAAGAATCGGTGTATGAGCCCAAAGCAAGATGGCCTCCGAACCAGTTTTTCACAAGAAAATTTTATTTAAAAAATTTTATAAATCTCACTTTTGGTTGAATGTGTACGTTAATAACTAAAATTTTCATATTTCAAATGATGATAATCCACAATCCATTGTAGAGACACGGTTACATGCTCAAAAAATCTTTGTTTAATGCACTCTATGAGTAGAGGGAATCATTGGTCCATATTTTTTAACAAATGAAGCCAATGGGCAACATCACAGAGCCATCATTAATGACATTTTCCTGCCTGAATTGAAAGATATTGATGTGGATGACCTTTGGTTCCAACATGACGCCGTTTCATGTCATACAACCAACGAAATAACTTGAAACTTTTAGTGAGCGCATTAACTCGAGTCGTGGGCTTGTGACATGGCCTCCTCAGGAAAGTGAGATTTAACACCGCTGGACTATTTTTCGTGGAATTATGTGAAGTCGCTTGTCTACGAAGATAAGTGCGAGATGATTGATGCCTAGGAAGAGAATATTCGGCGCGTTTTTAGGCCGATTGCAGGAAAAAGTCGACGAAAATAGGGCCTTCTGCCGCGGCAGTCACTTGCCCGAAATCACTTTATAATAAAGTAAAATTCTTGGCAATAACATTAAGTTAAATGTGATGTATTTCTTCTTAAAGACCACAGGTCTAAAAAAACTATCCTTTATGTTTACATTTTGGCAAAAATGGAAATCCCTACAAAAATTATATTTAAACTCTTTTATATTTTTAATTTCAAAGTTATACTTTTATTAAATTCTGCAAGTATATTGCTTATCTGCAATCATCTAAGAATGGTATGTTTTTTTTTTTTTTTTTTTTGAAAAACCACATTGCTTGTGTTACACTATAAGATTTAGATATCTGACACTCAAGTCATGCAACTCGTCGTACTCACCATCATCATCGCTGAGCAGACTGGCATCTGATCTGCTCGAAGAATTCGCCCCCATACTGCATAAATATGTATATGTTGCAAAATACGCCTTTATTTGCGTAAATAATATATTTTTCCTTGCATTTACGTTTAATTAAAACTGTTTTCTTTATTTTTTGGTTCAATTGATTGTAATCATGTTGCTAAGTATCGGCGGGAAAGCACAAATTTCCGCTGGTTTATTGTACATATCGCCTATACCATACATATATAGATAGTCTTTCTTGTATACGACTATACCATATATACAACATATGTATAAAAACATTAATTTTACAGAACAAGTGAAAGCATCCACCCTTGACGCCAACTCGCTGCCCATGCAACCGTTAACAACAGCTCTATTTGATTGTGTGATAAAGTGAGAGTTATACATATGTTTGTGCTGGCATTGCGTATTTCCGTTGTCGGAGTTATGAGCGCTTTATTTGATTGATGGGTGCGTTTAAGTATTGACATCACTGCAGGCAATTGGAATATTTTCTTCTGATACTTTTATTTTGTTCCGAGTTTACGGTGAACATTTTTCTTTGCCAAATACCATATATATTTATGTGTCTGCAGTTTTTACTATTTTGTGCATTTATTACATATATTATTCCTTACTAGTTATCATATCGTATCGTCAATTGGGAACTGCAATGGAAGAATAGCGATTAAAAAGTATTAATAAAAATTGTTACAAATGTGTCGTCGAATGGATTGTCTGGGGTTAAATAACAGGCTGCCCCAAAAGGGTAAATAAATATTATTATATTCTGTGTACTCATACATGTACATACATACATACATAATATGTACATATTAATTAATACTTTTCAGTAAAAGAGTGGTTATGAATAATTACGGTTATGTGAAAGTTCAAGTGAATAATAATATTCTTACACAAAAATTAATCAATTCATTAACCTCAACACTCATTAGATGTTGACCTTGATAAAGCGAACAAAAGAACCTGAAGTATGGATGAGTCACGTTTTGTAAAGTGCATTGGATAAAAATACTGTTAAATTTAAGTTAATATGATCTGAGACAGTTCCATAAAACTAAAAACCAAAAATAAGTTAATTAATTTCTATTTTCTAGAATAATTGAAAATTCGTCAAAAAAAAAAAAATTTGCCAAATATATGTATACTAGAGTTTGCCCGCGACTTCGTTCGCATGGAATTTTCAAATGGTTCTAATAAAAATTATTAAGTTTATAATATTATTAATTTATTAAAACTTATAGCTATTATATTATTTATGTTGCACATATTAAGTAAAGCCGATCCATCACATCGATAAAAAGGTCTCTCAATGGCAATTTCGATCCAAAGCTACTGATGTTCCAAATTTTATGCAAATCACTACCAGATCTACTACCCGGAAAACGCATATTCGGAGAATCCAAGGAGACTTATACTCAAAAATTCTACGAAAAGATACGCTGACTTACAGAAGGTTTCAAGACCGCAGAAACCTCTAGTAGAGCCCAGAGAGACGAGCTAGCGACTGATGCTCTGAGTATATCGAATTTAAGAAGGTAACACTCCTCTAGCCAGTTGAAATGCAATGAACTGATGAAGTGTATGCATCAGTTTCTTTGTAAAATATGGTCGACTGAAAGTATCCCCGAAGATTGGAACCTTAGTGGGCTCTGCTGAATCCAAAAAGAGTTCAATCTCACGGTCTGCGCCATTTACCGCAACAGAAGCCTCCTCAATATCGCATACAAGTTTCTATTGAGTTTATGAAAGTCTATTTCCCCCGTCAAAATACTGTTTGGACCTTATCAGCGTGGCGTTAGACCTGGTATCTCAACCCTTGACCATATATTCACCATGTAACAAATCTTGGAAAAGACGCGTAAAAAAATGATCGACATACATACAATCTTCGTCAATTATTAAGCAGCCTTCACCAGAACGAATTGTTTAATTTACTGCTAGATCAAATAATGCGATGAATCGAGAAGGTACAATCTTCTTTAAGAACGTACAGCTACTGATACGCCGATGATAATTATTGACATCATTGGTCTCAACAACCGCAACGTGAGTTCTGCTTTCTCCAGACTGAATAAGTACATATGGATCTGGTAATGAACGAGAACAAGCCGAAATATTTCTTGCCATCAAACAAACAGTAATCAGATTTGTGACTCGGTTCCTACGCCACTGTTGACAGGCATAACTTTGAAAGCAGTTAAAGGTATAGCGTCTATCTTAGAGCCAGCATTAATACCAACAATAATGTGACCCTTTAACTCACTCTTGTCAACATGTGTTACTCTGGACTGAATAGACATCAAGACGAACAAAAACTAAACTCTACAAGTGGCACCTCATTCTCGTCCTGCTATATGGTGTAGAGGCAGGATGATAATAACATCTGATGAGTCGGCGTTGAGAGTGTTCAAAGTATTGTGTAAAATATTATCCTACTTTGCGCAATGGTAATGGCGAATAACGCAGCGGATGAGTTGTACGAGATATTCGGAGTAAATCAAGAGACAGAGGCTAAGCTGGTTCGGATGGAAAAGAATACTTCAGATTTTTTAACGCAGTAATCCCCGCTGGAAGCAGAGGAAGGGGAAGACCTTTACTCAAGTCGTCAAACAGCGAAATAACAATTAGCTTCATGCATAGCAAAAATAGAAAAGCAAAAAAAAAGCCAGCTGTTTATTCTTTTGAAGGTTGGTCGGAAAAGATCACATCTATTACATGGTGGGAAGAAGGGATTTTTTATTATTTAACAACAGTGAGTTGTTTACCTTAAAATGGAGAAAATGCAGACTCAAAACGAAATTATTTTAAGTATTATTCAATAAACCAACAAAAAGGAACAAAGCAAAAGGAAATTGAAGTATAAAGCGTTTCCTTACATTGCAACTGCAAAGCAAACAATTCGAAAAAGAGTAAAAGTAAATTACAAAATAATACAAAGCCAAATAAACAACTTTACAACAAAAGGTTAAGATGTTTACAGAAAAAGCAAAACTACAGTGAATTGTACTCCTACGTCGCTTGGAACAGCAAGGGCTGATAAACATTATGAAATGTTGGTTGAAACTTAATAATAATAACACACAACTACAACATTTAACGGCTACTTACTGAGGCCACAAAGAATGTGGGTGAACGCTAACAATATAGAAATGTTGCTGAGAAGGTAGGCACACCTTCGACATTATTACATACTCCCTGCTCTTTCTAGCGGCTGTGGGCTTTTGACAGTGCAAACAAGCATTATATATAATTGGCGCTTTGTAATCGCTGAAGCGATTTTCGGCCGAGCTCCTCCTTCAATTTGTGGTTTTGCATCTTGATGTTTTTCCAACAAATCGAGGGATCTACAGTTTATACTAAGCCGCCTCCGAATGGCTGATGGTTTTTTTATGAGGAGCTTCATTTCATGTCATTGACATTCTCTCCCGAGAGGCGACCGCAATTAGAAAATTTAACTTAACTTTTTATTTCAATTAATTTTCTATATTTTTTTGGAAGTTAGTATGACGCCAGGATATAAACCCGAGCATTTCGAATGGCAGTACGCAATGCTAACCACTCGGCTACCGTGGCCGCCATAAACAAGCATTGCGGGAGATATTAATGGGATAGTAAAATACACCAACAATTAAATTGGCAGGTAAATTTTTCCTCAATATGTTTTTATAAGAGTAATTATTAAGCGGAGCGCAGGGCACACTAGTTATGTAAAAAAGTTATGGTATATTTTAATGAGATTGGAAGAATGGGATGTAGTCAAGCTTCTGGGTATGCAGTTACACTAGTGGAGCTATACTTAATTCTCACTCTTGCGACCACGACGCCTACCCTGGAAACATGGTACCTGCACCCTGCAAGATATGGTAACCAAACCCGAGTGGAGCCTTCAGTCACGGCTAAAAGAGAGGAAGCTTCACTGAATATTCGGTTGAAGGGTTCACTGTAATAGTATAAGTGTGAGGTTGTGCGCTGGGCTGGGGACCCGTCACGTAGAAATATATCCCTCTTTTGATGACGACGACTGAAAACATATTAAGGACTATGATATAAGGGCACGCACCTTAATTTCCCAGCTGATTAATGTCCTCATAAGATTCAAGACTGGCATCACCGCCGTCCAAAAAGTGAGATAGACGGGATAAGGACGGACATGACTAGGTCATTGTCTCGTTGTGGGAAAGTCTCGCCACAATCCACATCAAAGTGTGATTTCTTAACATATCAATATTGTCTTTTATAAGCGCCTGAAGCGTACTCATGAGATGTGAGAGTTGTGCTTGGCAAATTTAAGCCAGGGTGGGCAGCCGTCGAATAGTTTAGTGTCCACAATGAAACATCTCCAAATGGGTTGAGGCTCGTCGACTTTGCTGGGCCCCGAAATATGATTGTCTGTCAGATTCTAGTTACTTGGATGCCACCAGAAGGAAAAACTCACAGTCAGATTGGTCATGTTGTAATATACGGATTACATGTCTCCAGTGTTATCGGACCACTGTCTTGTAGCAGCAAAGAATGGCAGTCAACAAACGTCAATGGATGGTCTAATGGTTTTATACGCGACTTCTACTTCTGTTCTCTGAGGCCACTCATCAAAGCACAACCGCTCTTGCCAACAAATACCGGTTTGGACTGATCTGAGGAGGCAATTGAAAAGTAAAGCCCTCTCTGATGAACAATGAGAAATGTTAACTGGCTAAGTCATGTGGTTGGGGTCTACGCCAGTAAAGAAGAAATGCTTGATGTTTTAAGGACAGCAACATAAAAATGGAGTTACCAGTTTTTAAAAGGATAAGATAAAATATTAAACCCCCTCTTAAAAAAAAGCCTTATAGATGTTAACCAAAGGCTTTACTCGAATCCATAACCCTCCAGCTACTGCCGCAGCTAAATAGATTTTATACCAACAATTAAATTATGCCATCGGAAACAAACAATTGCTTACATACACATGTACATAAATGCATACGAATTCATTAATATATATAATATTATATCTATGATGCCAATGAAATCAAATTGTCTTAAAGTAAAAGCCAATATATCAGTAGATGATATGTAGATTGTATAACATTTTCATGCACAATTGCAGGAAATTCCATAGTTAATCTTATAAGCTTAATGGCCATTTTGAGTAAAATACATATATGTATTTGTATGTATCCTTGTAGTACAATCAATTTATAGTAGCAAATAATATTGATATGCACAATCAGATGTGGTTATGTATGTTGGTTACTATATGGCAACACATATTTCATTGTACCAATAAATAAATACAATACATAAGTATAAATGTTTTCTTAGAACTATTTTACAGCATTCGGAGATGCATAACTCGATATATGGATGTTCAATTGTGCACTATATGGACAATAAGCAAGGTTAATTTGCGAATAAATAGATACATACACGTATATATGTAGGTACTAGCAGACCCGGCTATACGTTGCTGCCGCTTCCTTGCACAGAGTGATAAAAAAAACCGCAATTAAGAGACGTCTAAGTCGAATTATTAAGTTTTTTTATTATATTATTGATCTAACTACTTATTTGTATGTGTGGGTCACTTCTTCGCTGCTCTAAGTCTTTAACGAAATTGTCAATATGAATGCTTCGAAGTAATTCGGATCTATGCTCTTAATCACACTTAAGTTGAACGTATTAATAAAAATCCGAAGCGAACATACCAACGCACGATCAATGCTTGTATCCAAATCATACTAATTTTTGTCAAACTGTCGGTGATCCCTTCCCGTAAAGAGAGTATTATTTATATTTGGAGCAGAGCCAACTTGGTTCTAGGTGCGTGGATCGTTTCCAGGAAGCAAAAGTACAAGTAAAGTATTCCATTTAGGGAATTTAATTAAAACGAATCAGGAATATGTGTCATAAATAAACGATAATCTTTGATCCACTTCCCAAAAAAATTTTCGCACAAACCTTTTCAGCAACCATGGAAACATGGAAGCTTGAAACTAGTCAAGTCAATCGGTTTGTAACGCACTTTGTTCGATTATGGACTATTTTTTGTAAACGACGTCAGTCAGAGCAGAATGGGCTACAGCACGGTCAGTCGCGGAAGCCATAGAAATGGTGTGAAGTTCCATCATAAAGTTGACTTTAATCGACATTTTTATTACATCATTCCAGGCGAGTGAAATTTTTTCGCAGAAATAACGCGCCGAAATTTTTCTTCTAAGGCGTCAATCGTCTCAGGCTTTTCTGCATGGACAAACGACTTCACATAACTCCACAAAAAATAGTCCAGTGTGTTAAATTGCACTATCTTGGAGGCCCTGCCACATGCTCATGACACGAAAGAGATTGTTTCCTTCAATAAATTGATTGTTTTGTTGGCTGTATGACATGTAGCGCCCATTGTCTGTAACATTATGGGCTGCTTCATTTTTGAGGAAAAATGAACCACTGATTCACTCTGCCCATAGAGCACACCGAACAGCGACTTTTTGCGAACGTAACGTTGTCTCAACACTGGCTTGAGTGAGCTTCACCGAATGTGCGACACGCTTGATGGTCGTTCGGCTTCAATTCTTGCACAAGTTGAATTTTGTAAGCCGTAAAATCTTCCATAAGATGGATAGGCGGTTGGATTCATTTGGGTCTTCTTCGATACTCAGCCCCACAGCGGCAATAGTGGCTTCAGTGTGTACTATATAGCATATCAGAGGATGCGTATTACCTACTAGAGTAAACTTGGTGCGAAAGGGATTAATGATTGCTTGAATATATGACTCTGACGGCCGATTGTGCTGACCGCGTATTGGACACAGCGCCCGATGCGTCATGTGAACTGAAATATTATTTTAGTAAAAAATTTATATGATTAGCAAACATGATTTCGAGGTAAGTCTGTTCATTATGAAATGTCAAACCAAGCTGAGTATAAAGAAAGAAGTGTTGCCTCATTGAAAATCCCAAATCTAAAAAGCACTCTTTATTAAAAGTCATAACCTGAACAGTTTCTTCCAAATAAATTGTCCAACCAGAGATTTCATGATCGAAAATTTAGTCTGTCAAAGAGTGAAGCGGGTACAAGCAACTTAATTTATTCATTTGATAATTAAAAATATTTATCAGCACATTTTCATACCATTTTCTTTGTATGCCTCCAGCAAAGTTAATAAGCACTGCAGGTCGCGCGAGAAGCAAATATGCTTACATAACACGTTTCCTAGCAAAATATGGAATGCAAATGTGAATTCCTTCAGGCTCATTAAATACTTTTGATGATTTTTGATTGACAATAATGATACATATACCATACATACATAGGTATATACGCCTGTTTGAGTAACACATGAACACTTTAGTGATATATTAATGGTATAATAAGGTGGGCATTCATGCGTTTAATTGGTACACACAATTATCTAGTAAAGTAGAAAATGAATTTATAATTGCTCATGTCAAAGCTAACACATTCTTACTTAATATAAAAATTAATTATTTGCTCTGACATCTATGTGAGCTGTAGCGTTAATGATTACTTTTGAAAGAATGATGATGGATGTGTGGGCGCGTTTTTAAGATGGTAGTGAAAACGTTGAAAGTGAAGAATTTCATGTATCTCCAGTATAGGGGAAAACGTGAAACATGTGGAAAAAGTAAAAGAAGTGGTTATGAGCGTACGCCAAATCACAAATAAACAAGCTTCTGATGATTTTGGCATATTGGAATATGTTATGATTTATTTCCAATGTTTTAGGTATGAAGCGCGTGGCGGTCACTTAATGAAGCCAACCAACAACTTGAGTTTATGTATATAACGCCGAAACTAAGGCTCAATCATAGCAGTGGATCCATTCTGGCTCCACAAAAGCGAAAAAAGCTTGACAAGTGGGGTCAAACGTAATGGTTATGCTTACTATGTTCTTCATAGCAACACCGGTGATGCAATCTGACAACGGTCAGCTATATCGTAAAGTGTGAACATTTTCGCGCGAGTATTTTTTTAAAACTTTCGACGTTAATTAACTCAGTCGCACTGCACCGATGAGCTTAGTTCAATTTTTGGCGATAAACTCCATCAAGGAGCTGTGTTTATCGATGATTTGGTGAATGCAATCGAGGTCATAGATCGCGATGAATTTCGTAAAGGCCGTTCAGAACATTTGTTAAAGCGGAAACTATTGGTGTTGTGTGCAAACTAATACTGCAAGATCGTCATAAGACATATCGTGAGATTGAGCGATTTTTTTTAATAAAACGGTCCCGGGCCGATTTCTCGTAAGAAAGAGCGTAACTCATGTTAATTTTGGCCAAAGGCCACCACTGTACCAAATTAAAAATAAAAATGGTACGTTTCTCATCGGATGCCTCGTCACGCGCATAACACACTCTTCAAGTTTCAGGTCTCTACGAATAATGGGTTGAATAAGCTCTGGGTTGAGCCTTTTATAAATATATGTAAATAAACACTCTTTCACTGAGCACTATCACTCTAAATGAGTTTATTATAATGAAATTTTTATATACAAAAAAAAAAGTTTGAAAAAGTTCCGTAGTAATGACTTTTCGTTAATAAAACACAAAAAAAAATTTCTTCAACAAGGGAGCACGTTAAGCAAGAGCTCGCCCATGCGAGTATTCGTTTAAACCCCCTCATGCAACGTCAGTTTATTGAACATACTTTTAATGGAAAAATAACATATGTTTCTCTAAGTAAATACTACCATACATTACATAAGCTTTGTGCATGAGCAGTGCTCATTGAGCACACATATTTACCATAGAAATATAATATATGTATGTATGTACAGTTATACTCGTTTGTGTATATGGGACTTCGTTGGTACATTATATAAAAGACGTTATCTGTTTTCAAAAATGTGTAGTATTATTTTTGTACTCGCGGTAAAGCTATTCAGTGAACTAACTAATTAATTAAGAATGTCGAAAGTCAGACTATTTTTTACGTTTGCTTGCGCATTTGCCACACTACTGTCCTTAGCCAAAGAGGTAAATGAGTCAAAAATTGTATTATAAAAGAAATTTCAAATCATTATTGTGTTTTCATTATAATTTTTACTTTTATTTTCCTTCTCATTTATGTATTTAGACGTCGGCTCTTGGTGGTAGTAAGAACCTTAGTGGTTCGAAATTGAATGTTGCTGTAAAGGCTCTCGAAAATTCCCTAAGCAAATTGGCTGCTGGAGATGGACCGAGTTATAAGTAAGTATGGCATTAAATGAGCGAACAAATTACTTTCAAAAAATAGCCGAGTATGTCAACAAAGCTGTAAGACAATTAAAAAATGTTTTTTTTTTTTAATTAATGATGCATATTCGGCAAGCACCACATTAAATTGTTGTCTTTTTTTATTAGTTTAGGATATTAATTTTAGTTAAAATATTTTTTTATTTTTTCCCTCTTCTTTTCTACAGAATCTCGAAAGTTAACTCTGCAAGCCAGCAAGTTGTAGCAGGCACTATTTACAAGTACAATGCGGACCTACTCAGTGACAATGAAGAGGTGAAGAATTGCAATATTCAAATTTGGTCGAGGGAATGGTTGCCCAACGGAAAAGTACTCACTGTCAATTGCGATGGAGAGTCTAAGGTTGAGATAAAATACAACTAAACCTAAACATATAAGAAGTTCGTCATAAGCTGTGTCTTGAAAATTTCAGAAAAATTTTTATGACAATAAAGAATTAATATAAAATATAATATTAAAAATGTTTATTAATTTAATTTTTCAGTTAACTTTGAATAATATTCATGTAGAAGTTCTAGAAAAAAAGTAAACGAAAAATTCAAACACTAAACTAAACCAAAATTTCAGCTTACAAATACAAAGCACAATCAGTGATATTTCACACATATAAATATACATGTATACAATAATTGGTGCTTCGTAACCGCTGAAGTGAGTTTTGGCTGAGCTTCCCCACTAATTTGTGATATACATTTTGATGACTTTCCAACAAATGGAGGGACCTTCAGTTTATACTAAGCCGCCTCCGAATGGCTGATGGTTTTTTATGGGGAGCCTTATTTCATTTCAAAAATACACTGGAAAGGCTTGACATTCCTTGTTGAGGGGCAACAGCAATTATTTATTTTAAATTTTTTTTATACAATGTGGGATGTTGGCCGTATCAAGACTCAAACCTTAAGTTTTCGAATGTTAGTATGCAATTCTAAAAAATTCCACAACGTAATAAATCTATTTGTAAAATTTAAAAATTGAGTTGATGAATGTGTCGCAATGTCTACAAACAGTCTTTTAAGCCACAACTCAAAGTGGCAATTTACTACATTAAAATTAATACAATAAAAACCATATAATTCACTATTAATTCTTTCGAATTGTTGAGGTTTTGAGGTTTCGATTGCTGTAAGTTTAAGGCATGTTTGTTTGTTAGAGTGTCATTAAGACATTATTCATTTTCTTCTCTAATTAAAATGAGGTAATTATGCACCTCAAATTATTTCCAGAAATTCTATACAATGAAAATGATTAACGTGATTCACTTAGTCTTGGGTTAGGTGTTAAAGGAAAAGCTCGACCCTTGGTGCTGTATGAATATACTTTCCTTCTTGTTTAACCACATGAAATTACACAAAATATTTCCAGTAGTCTATTAAAATGCTGCGTTGAAATTATTTATTTATAACTAAGTTAATTTGCTTTAATAAAACACAATTTTCTTCCCTTCAAGGAAATACAAGGATGGTAATTATATTGATTCTATTGATTGCGTCTGACTCTTTCATTAGTTGTTGCCAATGCTCGACACGTAGCTATATCATTCACTATACACGCAGTTATTTACTTTGATGATTTTACGAAAAATCCTTTTTATGTCAACGTGCCCAAAAATATGTCAAATTCGTTTATATATGAAAGAAGTATTCACACCTACACAAACATAAACTTTGAAATCAATATGAGTGGACTAAGGCGGATAGAAGAGCAGGCTCATGACACTGGACTAGGCATTAACGTTAAGTTTTAAAGTTTTTAAAACCAGTGCTCTAAGGAACAGATCAACGCATTACTGAGTCAGCAAAATATCTGGGACTCATTCTGGACAGGATACCAAGCTTGGTTACATAACTCGGAAGAAAGAAAGCGTTAGGCATTCATAGCCCCCTATACTTGCCACGCAGCGAAGGTTCGGAAAAGTCACCTAAAATACTGCGTTGGCTATGTAGTTGTAATCTGGTGGCCAACACTCGAGCAAAAATAAGCCACTGAATCGAGCTAAAAAGAAGGGAAATATCTACAATTATAGGTCTTTTTACAGGGCATGTACCATCTAACGACTTCTGTATATGTTGCATATAAGAAAAGGTACATTTGAAGGAGTGGGTTGAAGTCTATGTGGCCGGTAAAGTTTAGAGACTTGAGCGCGACAGCGGAGGCAAAGATACAACGATTTGCCAATTTTGCAAACTACATACACTAGTTTGACTAGCAAATGGGGGGTCATTAGGACCCTCAGTGTTATGAGGCTCGGCAACCGCTTCAACCAATCAACTAACCAAAATCAGAAGCATCAATAGAAAGCTGCAATGAATCTATCAGATCTTTTCCAAGGAGCACTATAACTCATTCTATATTAAGGAGGAGGACGGCGTTTGGATAACTATTGGGCTCATAAAAAATTTCCGCGCTGTCATTAGATAACAACAGGAGATGTACAATCATCTTCACTACAGACTTCAATAAACCAACCTGGTCTGATCGTGACATTGTCGTGCCCATATCAGCAAATATTTCAGATATGGAATGAATATATAACTACAATTAAATACCATAAATTTAATATGGCCATGAAAGGTTATACTTTCGACTTTGGCTCGTTTTTCTTTATAATTTTTTGTCGAGTTTGGGGAACACATTTTGAGGTTACTAAAAATATGCATATATATTTATATCCGATTTTGCAAAATATTTTATTTAACTTTACTACAAAATATATTAGCAGAAAATCAACGAAACAATTCGTTAAAAATATGCACATACATATGTACGAGTATGTAAATAAAGGGTGGTTAAATTGTAAGGGCCGATGTTGAATGTGAACCACACCTAAACGCCAAGTTTTTTTCCGAATTTAATTTGACATTTCTCTATTTCAGACTTACTCAATTTGAACCATGGAGAGATACACAATCCAACAACGTGTTAGATCATGTGATTTGACACCGTTGGACTTTTTTCTCTGGGGTTATTTGAAAGAAAAGGTGTACGTCGATAAGCCAGCAGCAATTCAAGAGCTAAAGGATGAGATAATTCGGCACATTAATGGCATAGAAACTCCATTATGCCTCAGCGTCATCGAAAATTTGGACCATCGTATGGAGGTGTGCCGCCGAGGTCGCGGCGCTCATTTGGCCGATATTTTGTTACATACATAATTGAGTAATACCAATATATCATAATAAAATAAACTTTCAATAATTTCCTAAATAGTTTGTGTTTTATTCAAAATCAACATCGGCCCTTGAAAATTTAATCACCCTTTATTACTTCTGCTCGTTTGCCAGCAAGGCTTTGAAGCTTTACACCAAGCGATGTGATAAGAGTATTATCATAAAATAAACGTTTAAAAATTGATTTGGCTTAAAAAGAAAATAACACTGTTTGTGGAGGAAAGTATTCATTAAATTGGTATGAATTTTTAACGATGCTCAAATTTAATCAAAAATGGAGAGTACGAATATAGGTATGTAAGCTTTTCACGCTCAAAAGAATGCAAAAATTTAATTTTGCGGAGAATTTTGCGTTTGTAAAGTTGAAGCCTGAATTTATTATTTATAAACAATTTTATTAATGTAATAATTTTTTGAATAATATTTACAAAAAAAAAATTGATTGAAATTAATATTTGCTTAAAAATAAATTATTATAAATTTTTATGATTTGCTTACGGCTATTTGCATTGAAATGGTTATTAAATTGCTTTTGCTTTTTTTTGTGTTCATTACTTCACAACAAAGTAGTTATACAAATTAATACACGAACATTTAAAGTAATTTAAACAATGTATTTATTATTTTGTGAAAACTGAGAATTGCAAATATTACAAACTTTTAGTAGTAATCACACTCATTCACAAACGAAAGGGATAATTGAAATATTTTCTTAATCAATTAAAACTGTGTAAATTTAAAATTTAATTTCCCTGCATAATTTCAGCATAATTAGGAGACAGTGGGGTCATTATTATTAGCATCAAAAAAAAAAAAAGCATGAAAAAATAATATAAATTTCTTAAACAAATAATTAAGGTACGTAAGCTTTATAGTTAACAAATTTAAATTTATATTAATTTGAAATACTATTTATGCCGTCAGAAGCTTATTTTCAATAATGTCTTTTCAAAATCATTTTTAAAATACATTGGCGAACCCATATCTTTACAATAAACCACTAAAATATCATCCTTTGCGTACACAATTTTTGAAAATATGCCCAACAGCTGAAACAAACACAAGCAAATTTTGGGAAAAATTAACAAAAATCGTAATAAAGTGAGTGAAACTTTTTGGAAGCTCACTATAAAAGTTTGAAGAATCGCTTATGTGGGCTAGTTCCAATAGCGTGCAAGAGAAAAATTTCAATCTTTACGAAAGTTGTCAGATTGCATGTAATACAGCGTTGCCAAATCTCGATACTGTGAAATCTATCGAAAGTAATACAGTTTTATGCGAAGTATAGAATGAGAGAAATTCTCAAATGCTTTGCTGACATCAATAACTATGAAAGAAATAACTCTTCTTCTTCTTTGATAACTCATACCGAATAAATGGCAAACCAATACCCCTTCTCAAATGTATTTAAACTACTTTTTTTTTTAATCTAGCATAATAAAAAAAATTACAAAAATATTTTTCATGAACAAATACCTAGAAATTTCATAGAATTTTAATTAATTTTAATTTTTTAATTTTAATATTTGCATTATATTTCTCCCTTAATAGTCAATATTTTTCTTAGTAAATTAATTTCGCCACCAATGCCTTTTATATTTTTAATAAACAAGTCACAAAGGCAGTTTTTCATGGAAATTTAAATTCTGCTGAAAATAGTTTTCTTGGTTTTATATGTTTATACATATGTTGTATACATACTCGTATATGTACAAGTTCCATTGTATGATGTGTTAATACACCAAAGTGTTCAGAGTGTGCAAGTGATACGCCTTTTCGTTAATCTTGCACACATTTTTCTCCTTCAGCGCGCTTTATTCCCCAACTATTTGTCCAAAATGGATTTAAACTTTTTTTGTTTTTTTTTCGTAATTGAAAAATTGTCATTCACATGAAGGTGTCATTCTCGCCTGATGCATAGTATACGCATACATACACGTACATTTGTATGTATGTTTCACACATCTACCTGGGAATATATTTGCTAAAGCGGTGCATAATGCTTTTGGGATGGTGAAGTAAAGTGAATTTAGGAAATTGTATTTCTAAGAATTCTATAAATGTTTGAAATTATACTAAGTTTGGTATCGTAGAGATTTTTAAGTGTCTTATGATTGATATGCGTTTCAAGAGAAAGGTGTTTCCTAAGGTTTATGGTCCCCTACGAGTTGGCAATATCGCAGACGATGGAACGGTGAGCTGTATTAGATATATGGCGACATTGGTATAGGTTAGCGAATCAAGAAACAGCGGTTACGCCCGGATGGATACGATTGCTCCAGCTATGAAAGTTTTCAATGAAGTATCCGCCGGTGGAAGCAAAGGAAGAGGAAGATCTACACCCCGTTGGAACGACCAGGTAGAGAAAAGTTCTTTGAAAACTAGCTCAAATGTGTACTTCATAGATTATTGTATAATATATTTAATTCATGTACATATATCCACTTGTTATGTTGTTGTGAAAAATGTACAAAATCAAGCTTTAGAAGCACCCACATCTGTATCTGTCACTTTGTCAGTCTAATTATTATTGCTTCCAGCTAAGAACCCAAGTGAATTTGACTTGTCACTAGCAAACATGTGTACCATGCATAAAAACAGTTATTTGTTTATAAACACAACTGTTCTGTGTTCGTTTGTATGTATGTTCATGTATGAATTATTCATTTATCTAGTTTGCTTAATATTCTCCAGAGTAGATTAGGTTTGTTTATGTTTGATTATGTAAGAAGGTCATCAGCGAAACTATCTACCTGGTGAATGTGTTACTATTACTGTAATGTTTTGTGGACCATATGGGCCATTGGAGTACCCATTGGTGTACTCCTCCGTTATGTGGTGGTTGAGCAACTCAATCATTATAAATTACTATGACAAATATTATATTTTACTAGTTTTTCTCCAAAGCGGATTGTATTCGAAAGTAAAAAGTACAATAAGTTCCATAGAGTACTCTGTTGTTATACAGTGGTGGAGTATATGTTAATTAGACTATATAGTTTTTTGTAGGTATATAGGGGAGACAGACTACCTGGGTTAAGTTGCATTAAGTGACACAAATGCAAATTCTTTTTTACCACTGACAGACAGCGCATATGCACATTAAGTTATCGGCAGATTTGACGAAAACTTTGGACTCCAAAAAGAAAACGAAAATAAAATACGACCATTTAAAAAAAAAAACATTATTTATTTAAATGAAAGCTTAACATTTTTTTACTTATGTTATTAAACACTTTTGCCTTGAAATTTGATTATATATCATCATCAAAATTAACCAAAAAACCTGTACTGGTAGACTTAAGTAAAATCAAGGCCAATCGCTAGTTATGAAAAACGACTAACTAATAAATACAATACAACTTCAGCGCAAGTCAATGTTGAGAAACAGTTGGAACTGGCTCTCTCGCGTCGATGAGCTTTACTCTCGGTACAGATCGGCTTTGCTTTCAGCGTAAGCTATAAGTAGATATTTTAAGATAATGCAAATAAGGTATTTTCTATTAGTTAAAGTCAAAATATTAATTTGTTTATTACATTATTGATCTAACTACTTATTTGTATGTGTTGGCCATTTCGTTGCGAGTCATAAATACATATTTTTCCACTTCCCGAAAATATTTTTTTCGTACAAGCCTCTCCAAGAACCATGGAAACTTGAAACAAATCAAATCAAGTCAATCGGTCATTCACTTTTTCAAATATGCGTATCTTTAAAAATGATATATATATATGATTATACATATATATATAAATATAATAAATGGTTTTTCAATAAGAGGTATTATTTTGAATAGGCTGCAATTCCGGTAGATGCAACTTTTGAAGCTGTAATTTTTTTACATTTGACTAGTAAAAACTACACCAGTAATAAAAAATGGGATGATATACGCTTCAACAACGCATTGAAATTATTAAAATTCACTATAAAAATTTCATTGAAAAATCAACCTGACTGATGAGGCCCTTTTCTACCTCAATTGCTAAGTCAGTAAACAAAACTGTCGCATCTGGGGCTCGGAAACCCCAAGATTAATTGTTAAAAAGCCTCTCCATCCTCAGCGTGTAACTCTTTGATGAGGTTTATGGTCCGGCGGGTTCACTGGGGCTTACTTTTTCGAAAATGAATGTGTTGCCATATCTAGAGGTGATTAATGATTTTTTTATAGCTGGAATTGGACGGAACAAGGTGGCTATACAAAATATTTAAAATTTTTCTAAATAAAAGTTTTAGGAAAAATTAATTAAAAACTATAAACATTTTTTTTATTTGGAGAATTAAAGGTGTTCGTCATGGAATGTCAAAATTTTTGCGTACTTCTGCTATGAAAATACCAGATTTTCCTGAAAACGACTTTTAGTTGTAACTATCATTATTTGTACGAAAAGTTTCAAGTATTGAAATTCATAATTTTATAGCAATTAATCATTTTAAAAACCATAATATTAAATTCAACAACCTACGCAGAAAAATACAAATAATTTATGTAGTTATAAATTAAAATATTAAACACACGTATGCATATATTAAAACTCCATTGCAACATTATAATTTCAATTGCAGTGTTATTTGTTATGCCAGACAAATGAGTTGAAAATTTGCTTCTCTCTCTGAAAAGTTAAATATTAGTTCAGTTATATATATATACATACAGGTAAATATTTGTAGTATCCATATGTGTGAATGCTATTGTTTACTATAAACTTTCCATATTTTGAAAATTAAACGTTATATGCATAAACATAATTATTTACATGCATTGGTGCAAACGAATAAAAACAAATAAATAATAAGTGCTTTTTAACCTTGAAGTCATACTGCTGCGACGAAATCGCCCCAGTCATTCTCAACTGATGAATTATTTATATTTGTATGAATTTTATTTTTCAAGCATTTGCAACTCTTATAAAAATATCCAAAGCTAACAGGAACACCCTCCGGGCTTTAATAAAGCTATACTGAAAATTTTAACGAGTTCGGTTCAATGGTTTTGGTGTCTATTGGCTGCATAGCTACATACATGTAAAGGGTGTTTTTTTAGAACTGTGGTTTTCAGGAAGAAATAAAACGCATTAATAATTTAATATTATGGACAAAAATTTGGCTTTATTTTTTAGATAAAAATTTGTCATTATGTTTTTCCGGCAGGTGGTCGAATAAATTCCAGCCGAAGTTGCTAATTTTGGACCACTTTCTTTCAAGATATAGATCATCTCAGACTTATCTGCATTGACAAGCGACTTCACACAAGCCCATAAGAAATAGTCCACTGCAATGTTTCGGTGCCTGTGTGGCAAATAGCTCCGTTTTATTGGAACCAAAGGCTACCCACATCAACATCATCCAATTCAGGCACAGTAAAGTCATTGATCATGGCGCTATAGCGTTCCCCATTGACTGTTCTATTATGGCCGACTGCGACTTTGAAGAAATGGGGACCGTTTTTTCTATTATAGATCGCACCAACCAGTGACTTGTTGTCTTAACAATGGCTTGTGGATTATCATCACTTCAAATGCGACAATTTTTGTTTTTAACATACCCATTCAACCAAAAGTAAACTTCATCGCGGAACAAAATTTTCTTGTGAAAAACGGAATCGGTGGACAACTCTATTTGGGCTCAATCACCGTCTTTGAGGATGCGCATTATTCACTAGAGTCAACGTGATGCAAAAGCGTTCCAGGATTGCTCAAATTACGTTACGGGATGATTATTTCTACCGAATATTGGACGTATCCCGCGATATGTCGCGAGAATTTAACTATTCTTTTTTTAAAAAAAGACCACCTCCGAAATATTGCCTCATTTGATACCACACGTCCAAAAGAAAATCCTTTACATAACTAAGTAACACAATTAACACTCACAAAGTGATATTTTTTATTTGATGAATACAAATATTTAAACTAAAGGGGTTAAAAATATAAGAATTTTTTAAAATCTATAATTCTATTGAGAATTTTGTATATCGTTAGTCGTATAGCAAATGATTTGTTGTATTCTAAGGCAGCCATTGCATGCATATATGGTATTATCGCATTTCAATTCTCTTCTATAAAATATTCACAATTCTGCAAATCACCACAGAAAATAAAATGAAATTTGTTACTAAGTCTACATACATATAAATTAAACAATTTAAACTATGCATAGTGGGCTGCATTTTTATCTACACCATACAATTTTATTATGCCGACCACCACAGGACAAATACATTGGGACGTAATAAAAAAACTCAGCAAAATATTTTAAATTTAATCAACCTTTGACTGTGTATATGTGTGTTGTTGTTTTTGTGCCAGTACTAGCTCATAAAAAAACCGCAAAAGATACATATATATATATATATATATAAACAGGTATTTTTAGACACCTACTGGTGTTTACTGGTGTAGCGAAATCAATACGCACATTTGAGGACGTATGTATGAAGATATATGTATGTATATATGTATGTATATATGTATGTATGCACATATTTATGTATATGACTAGCATGTAAATGTGTGATAGAAATAAGTTTGAACAAATTCTCTATACAAAAACCTGAGGTAGGCAATGATGTGTAAATTAATACATCTAAAACAAAGCAATTTAGCAATACACAGCGGCAGTTAAGTGAGTAAGTGCTTAAAATAAATGCCTTAAAAATAGCTACCATTTTTACAAATAAAAATATTATATATCATTGGCGCTTTGTAACCGCTGAAGCGATTTTCGGCCGGGCTCCTCCACTAATTTGTGGTTTTGCGTCTTGATGTTTTTCCAACAAATGGAGGGGCCTACAGTTTCTATTTACTAAGCCGCCTCCGAACGGCTGATGGTTTTTTATGAGGAGCTTTTATTACATGTCAGAAATACAATCGGAGGGGTTGATATTCCCTGCCGAGGGTCCAACGCAATTAGAAAATTTAACTTAATTTTTTATTTAAATTAATTTTCTATAACTTTTGGATGTTGGTAGTACCAGGATATAAACCCGTCCTTCACCGGGCCTTCCCCGGGCCTTCCGTCATAAAATATAATAATAATTTTCAAATATATAGGGTTATCCATTTCGTGGACTCAAATGAATTGCTTCACAACCGCACATCGCGTTAAAATTATTAAAACCTATTACAAAAATAGTGGCTCAAAGGTGGCTAATGTCGTTCAACTACTCAAGCTATTGCTAAGGTTTTAAAGAAATTTAAGAGACTTTATCGGTTACAGATATTCTAAGGCATGTGCATCATCGTTTTGCTCGTTCCACTTCAGATATCGCTACTGTAAGTGAAAGTGTGGCCAAAGACCCGAATGTGTCTTTTTCGCGATGTCCTGAATACTGGGTCCTTCTTATGGCACATTATGGCATATTTTGCACTTGGACCTACTTCCATATAAAGTCCAGCACACCTAAACACTGAAGCCAGCTGACCATTCGCAACGCCGTACATATGTACGTCAATGGAGTGCTTGAACAATAAGCATTGGGTGGCGTTATTTCGATCAAAATTTTATTCAGCGACAGGGCAAACATTTCTCTCGGAGGATACGTAAATAAGCAATAATGTCGCATTTGGGGCTCCGAGAATCTTCAAATAATTGAAGAAAAAAAAAACGTGTTTTCTCTCGTGCGTTTTGACACCGCTGACTCTTTTGTGGGAAAGAACGTGCTAATGCGCATGAATCTTTAACTCTTTAGCACGTGCATACCAACATTCCTCAAGTTATTACTGCGATACGGCCCAATATGTGTCAAAAAGAGGTCGAAAGTTACCTCAACCAGATCGAAGGTTGCAAAAATTCGCGAGACGAACATTCGAATGATGTGCTGTTTAACATATTTCATGAAAAAAACTATTTGAAATGCATTTTTTTTACAAATGGATAACCCTGGATAACCCTGTATATGTATTGTATACAAAATTGTAGGGAATTTGATATGAAGGGAAAAGGCTAATTTTAATAATAAAACCGTTTTGCTGTGTATTTTTAAATTAAAACGATTTTTTTCTTTATTGAATTGCCTGAAGATACGAAGATAATAGAATAAAAATATGGATTTTTTTCATTTAATAAGTTTTTTACATGTATATTTAGTTAGCCGCCCTGTGGAACGAGCTCAACAATTGTGACGTAAATTCTGTTTTTCTATAAGCTGCATAAGAAAGCGACGCGAATTGGTGTGGCAGGAAATGAAGGCAAGAAGAAATATCTCCTGTCATCAAGCAAACAGTCAGGGGGTTTGCGTCTTGGCTAACACGTCACTGTTTACAGTCAGTAGTTAATTTCATCGGTCCCAGTAGCTAAAAGCCTTAACAGTCAGGAAGAATACAGAATCACTCTAGGCAGCAGGTGTTACTTTGGACTGAGTACGCAATTGAAAAGTAAATTCCTCTCTCCCCAAATGAAGACCAAACTCTACAAGTCGTGGACGTGGACGTGGACGTTTGCAACATTCGATCAGTCGGCGTTATGCGATGACGACTATCGTAGGCTATGTAACGATTAGCTGTACAAGATATACGGCGATATTGACATAGTTCAGTGAATGAAAAGACAGCAGCTACGGTGACTAGTTAACGTCGTCCGAATGGGCATAAACACTACTGCATTCAAAGTCAGATGGAGATGTAGAGGAAAACCTCCACTGGGATGAAATTTCACATGTATAGATTTCGGAAATGAATCCTACAAAAAAATTAATTTATTTAGTACAAAGTTACTCAAGGTTACACTGATAATTGGTTATGTTACGTATACGCAATGTGCTACCAATAACGAACTTATTTCAAACAAACAGCACAAAAATTATTTTATTGCATAAGAAAAAGCGATGTATATATGTATGTAATATCAGTTGGAAGAAAAACGAATTTTTAAAATAATTATTAATTTCAAAGTGTGTCCAACGTGTCAAAAACTTTCTGATGTTGATATGAGTTTGTTGGTTTTTCAAATTGTGTGCCTACATATAAACAAACAAACGGGTATTATTTAAATATTCTATCGTTTTAACATATGAATAATATACAAGGCTTTAATATCGTAAGTGTTCATAGAGTTGCATATATGGCAAGAATATACATATAAAAGAGTTAGTAGCGATAATTCTTACTCACCTACGCGCAAGAGCATAAATAAATAAAATATACTAATACATACGTGTATGTACCCATTCGTGAAATTTTTATATATATGTGAAAAAGTAAAATACGAACATATCTTTACATCTATGTGCATACATACATATATAGACAGTAAGAAGAAAGATACTAAAAGGATTTACAACCAATTCAAATGGCTTGCGCGGCCGCGGTAGCCGAGTGGTTAGCATTGCGTCCTGCCATTCGGAAGGCTCGGGTTCATATCCCGGTGCCAGCAACATCCAAAAGTTATGGAAAATTAATTTAAATAAAAAATTAAGTTAAATTTTCTAATTGCGGTCGCCCCTCGGCAGGGAATGTCCATCCCTCCGAGTGTATTTCGGACATGAAATAAAGCTCCTCGTAAAAAAACCGTCAGCCGTTCGGAGGCGGCTTAGTATAAACTGTAGGTCCCTCCATTTGTTGGAAAAACATCAAGACGCAAAACCACAAATTGGAGGAGGAGCTCGGCCGAAAATCGCTTCAGCGGTTACAAAGCGCCAATTATATATATATAAATGGCTTGCGTAGATATGTATGTATAGGTGAATGTTTCAATATACCTATATGACATCAAACCATCGCTAGAGTGCGTTTGCAATATAATACAATGCGAGGGGTAGTATGTATTTGTAAAATATATGCACATACATACATACCATATGTATACTTAAGTGAGTGACTTGAATATGTGTGAAAAACTTATATGACAGAGTGTGTATGAAAAGAAGTACTTGAAAACTTTGATTTAATACAGTTGCATATATTTATATTTTTATAACGAATGTAAAAATGAATATAATTGAAATAAGCCACAAGGTGATATGAATGTGTGTGTGAGGAAAAAAGAATATTTAGGGCTTAAGAGATATCTTAAAAGAAATATGAATGCTGGAGGGTGTAAAATATTAATATATTCAGCAGATATGTTATTATTATATTATTGGGGTGGTGGGCGCATTATTTGTGTAGTTAGCAGTACGCACTATATTGCGGGGCGTCATGGGTGCGAACAAACAAAATTATAAAAAATTAATTAAGAAATATTTACATTTAATTGCGGTCGCACATCCGCATGTATTTCTGACATGAAATAAAAGTTTCTCATATACATACAGCCGTTCAGAGGAGGGAGCTTTTCCACATGTGGGAAAAACATGAAGACAGTCAGAAAAATTGTAAAATCGCTTCAGCGGTTATAAAGCGTCAATTCTGTACATATCATTATGTGTGCATTGGTTTGCAGTGTCTACTTTTATGGCTTCAAGTTAACTTGTGCATGCCAAAATCAGTAGAGCTAAAGATTTTAATTAGGTTAGGTAAGTTTTGCTTTTATGTGGAATTTGATATGTCGGTCAACAGTTAACTATCTGTGCCACCAATTCATTAGGAAACTTCTGTAAGAAAATATTACTCACACATAATATGGGCCACACTTTCAGTAAAGTCACGCAATAACCTGTATTAATGGGGAAAATTCTCCTTCATAATTTCCACTATTTTTTTTCCTTTTCTATCAGTGTGTGTATACACATAGTTACCTCGTAGTTAAATAAACTAGTAAAAAACTACTTTCAGCTAACTAGTTTGCCAGTTTTCGTTCAGTTTCATACCAATACAAAATGAACAAATATGTGACTAGTTAATTTTTTAACCAAAATAGTGGTTTCTTTGTTTGAAAATGAAATAAATTAATAATATTTCTTACATTTTTTTTTGCTCTACCCTATATTTTAAAAACAATGAATAGTATTATACAAAAAAAAAATAGAAACCAAATACCTGGGTATTTAAAACTCTTTTTTAAATATTTTTTGGTTAACTATTTTAATAATAACTATATCTCATTTGAATCATATTTAAAATTAAAGTATATAAAATATAAGAGAAATACAAGTAAAACAAACTTCGGACTGGTGGAATTTCAATCAGGAAATTCTGGTGTGAAATAGAAAGGTATTAGCTAGTATTAGCTATTTAAGTCTTTTTTACCAGCTTAAGTTTGAACCAAAGGATGCTGCATATTTTACTTAAATACACATACAAATAGTTGTGTCAGATATTGTCGCATTCCATGTGCGCCATGATGGCGCGAAGCCAATACCTCTTTCGCCTATTTTATGAAGACTACAAGTATTTTATTTCAGCGACCAGTTATTGTTTGCATTTGGACACTAGTTTCTTGTGTTGTCTTGTCCCTAAAGCGGTAAATGCTTGTACCAATAGCGTGGTGGAAATTATACATAAAAAAAGAGCTGTCTTTGGTCATGCATTTTATTTTGATGTTCTCAGAAGCTTTTTTGACGAATTTTCGAACCTTAATCTCATATCTCAGTAAATCGGTTGTATATGAGCCATATGAAAAATCACACTTCGTCAGTTCTAAGAAATCACCATGCAAATGTATGAAATATCTCCAAAAGTGAGGGTTTGATTGCATACAAATAGATATACAATACGGACATGACTAAAACAACTTAACTCGTCATACTGACCCGATCGGTTAAAAGCCTTAATTGTTCTCTCCCTTTTTCTTCTAATACCTACATACTTTGGGCCAATTACTGTACATGAAAGGTATATATTTAAAAGATGGTGAACAAATACTCTGCTTAAGTGTTTCCACTATTTATTCCCAGTTTCACAGCAAAGTGCACTCTTGCATTTTTTATTTGCTTTTTATTTTGTTCGTATTGTGTTTTTATTATTATTTTTTTTTTTGCATTTAAAAGATTTCGCACTTAAATTTTCCAAGCGAAAATTTTTCCAAGTCATAAAATTTAACAATAACTTTTCTGTTTACGAGATATGCATTTAAAAGAAATAAATATATTTATGTATTGCTAACACCTCTTCGTCATCAAACTGTCCTCAACTATCGCTTTTAATTTACTTCCATGATATTTGATTTTATCTTTATTTTTATATGCATATTTTTAAGAGCATAAGAACTGCTGACTAGGTCTGTTTTTGTGAATGCTGCTAGTCGACTTGTAAGGCTGTAGAGGAGTGTAGAGCTTTCTTGGTCCGAGGTCACTAACAAAAATTAATTGAAGCTGCGATTGACTAAGTCATATATCTCTTCACACTTTTTCTTTCCTTTTAGTAACTGCTCAAATCATAAATTTAAAATTAAAGTATTTTGTGGATTTTTTCATAGTTGACTTAAATATACATTTTAGCACGACAGTGCGTATACGTAACCTAACTCGTTCACATTTAGAACTTATCCATTTATAGAATGGCGTGAGTTTAAGGTCGTTAAAGTATTCTTAGAGAATATTTTACCAAATAATAACTTGGGATTCCTAAACCAAATGTAAAGAAAGGATAGTTTTAAAATTAAATAAATAAATTCTTCAATTCGAAAGCCTGAGCAATGTTAAATTTATAAGCGTTCTTTTGGACAAAATTGTATTGAAAAGCTATATATGTCAATATATGTTAAAAGACCTCCTTCGCCATGTATAAAATGTATGTAATGGCAAAAAGACTCTCTTTAATAGATAAAAATGTTATCCTCAAAAAAAAAAAAAAAATATATATATATATGTAAAAAACCCGCGATTATCAGACTGAGTGCTGGTACTGACAATCAAATGTTGACCTCAACATTTTATCTTTGGACTCAGTACCTTATAAGGCAGCGAAACCAGCTGTACTTTGTCTAAGAGGCTTAAATAAGTGAAGTAATCAACGAATTGGCTTCGAAACTTCAGTCGACAATATTGAGTATTGGACATCAACTCGATAGAAGAATTGGTCGTGTTGGCTTTATATGATTTTTACCTTTTCAATGCTACCTAAACATTTCTGTGTATATAAGCCCAATAATTGCAGTTGTTATAGAAGAAAAAAATGCATTGTAGCTGAATTCACGGACAAGAATATCAATATATCTGGCAAAAGTCCGGCAGAATTTAAGAAGTTTGGCTTACTTACTACACGAGATGTCCAAATCGAATGGGTCATCTGTCCCGCAATGGCCACAGAGATGGTTGCTTGGCTGATTAGTTAGTTGAAATAGGGAGGTTGAGAACCTGACCGCAACCCACCGCCAAACACACCGATAGCTCCTACCTATCCAACAATACTTAGTTTGTATATTAAGTTAGGTCCGAAGTATGTAAATACCAGAAGGAATCTAAACGACGAATTGAGTTGTCCATATGTCCCTCTATTTGTATACAAGCTAGTTCTCACTTTATGAGATATTTCAGCTAAACTTTCTACAACCAAACGAGCATTTAAAGGAACCAACCAGATCGGACTACTACCATATATCATGTATATCATTTTCAGATTTTATATTTTTGGTTATAAATTTGTCGAATAAACCCGCTAGTAACATGAAATTCTACATATATAATGAGCAACATATGAAGCATCGATATCGGAGGACTATATCTTTGGAACCGATTTGTTCTAATGTGATGTTTTGGGTAACAAAATCCGTCAAAGAAGCATCTAAAAGCATGAGATGTGGTTTTTTCTACACCATGCCTATTTTTTTTAATAATTGTATGAAACAAATTTTTTTGAATGAATTTAATCTCCAGTCGAGTCAAATATTTGATTTCCTTTTCGAGTATTTCTCATTTTTCCAATCTTTTCGAAATTGATTTAAATAAAGTAAATATATGTACATACGCCATATGTAGGCTTCCTAAGTCAGCAATACGCAAGTTTTCACAGATGCTTCGCAACTGTGCCACGTGCCAACGTTGAACTAGCAAAACCAAAATAAAAAAATTAAAATACTAGCTAATAGATCAATGTGGGCGGCAATGTGCGATTTCTGAGTACGAGTGAGTTACGGTTGGTTTTATCGCGAACTCTGTGAACTCAATTGAGATGGGTAATTCAATGCATTCACTCGTTGGGTGGATAGAAAGGAAAATCTCTTTAAAATAATTGAGTGTTAGAATGTTCGCGGAAGCTTAAAGTTCTGAAGGGTAAAGAGTAAACCTTAGATATATCAATACTTTCTCCGTATGTTGCAACCCACATACGTGCATTTAATGAATAATATTGTTAAAAATATGTTTAAAACCGTTAAAACTTTTCTAAAAACCATCTTCTCTCAGCAAATTGAAATATGAGTTCATAAAATGTTGATTTCTCTTTGACGCATGCCTCCATTCATTATGTGAACATGACATAAATACAAACTTGCGTACATACATATTTACTGGTGTACACTTACACTTGGTCAACATTAATTGAGCATACAATTGTAAGTATATATGGTATATCTAATGTATTTTACGAGCTCCACTTGACCTACTATCTATCATTTGTGCCTGGATTAACTGAATACAATGGCCGTCAATCTAGCTAAAGCTTTTAAAAGCGAACAATCTACCCTTAAGTGTGGAATGGCGGTGAGTATACTCGCATTTGTATACAAATAGTGGGTCAAAAATATCACATATATGTACCTACTTTTATGTAGTATATATATGTACGTAGTGTTGTACTGTTCAATGATTATGTCAAACTCGATTAATGTACGATGTAAGATGTAAGATAAGACTATGGTATGCTAGTAGTATTTGAAATGAGATAATGTCACGTATACGCCGTGGCTGTCAGTCATTAAGAGTCTGCCAGCTGCCTTCACTTATGCAAATATACATACATACATATTGTAAATATATACTTTTTCATTGATTTTTATTTACTTCGTGTTAATCCCAGTGTGCCATTTTACCGGAAGTTAAATTTTAGGTATTATGAATATACATATATATATACAGACACATACAGGGTTATCCCAAAACGAATAAAATGCATTTAATATAATGCTTTTCATGATCCTTGGCTTTATTTGAGAAAGACTGCATAATCCAAATGACCGTCTCACGGATTTTTGAAAACTTTGATCCGTTTGAGGCGATATTCGGCGATATCTCTGCCATAACTTGACGAATGTTGGTTTTCAAGTGCTCAAGAGTTAAAGATTTTTCCGTATAAAAACGATCTTCCACGGTCTTTCACACAACAGAGTCCAACGGTGTAAAATTCCACAACCTCGGTGACCAATCGACATCGTCAAAACGAAAGATTACGCTGCTAAGCCATATTCGCTCGTGTCGTGTGGCATGTAGCACCATCTTTTTAAAATCACATATTGCCCAAGTCGTGTTCCCAAATGCGGGATAAAGTCGGGTTTCATGCGATAATAATGCTCAAAATTGACAGTGATAGTCTCTTTGTCGTCGTTCTCAAAGGTCGAATCACACCTCCGGACCAAAGACCGCACCAGATAGTAAATTATTTTTTGGGTGTAATGGCCTCCCTTCAATTACTTGAGGAAATTTCACAATTAAATTTGACAGATGTCAAAATATAGCCGTATTTTTGAAATTACGAAAGGGATTACCCTATATGTATACTAGCATACCCACCTGCACTCTCACGTTGTTGTAGCTTTATTTGTTTTATATATAAATATATAAGCAGCGTTTTCTTTGGTGAGCCAAAGCGTATCTATAAATGGCGGTTTTTTAATCCCTGCTGTAGGGGTTGACGAAGCACTTTCTCCTTGTAGTCTGCGTCTGAATACCTTTTCTGAGCCGCCACCGAACAGCTGATTGATTTTTATTAAGAGATTTTTATTTTATGCCAGAAATACACACAGCTTGGTTGACATTCCCTTAGGAATTTGAACATTTCCCTCTTTAAATTTTTACGCACCTCTTCTTGGCAGCACGAACTTTTAACCGCACAACTCCTCCGTCAACCTCATCTACATTTAGGAGTATGCAAATATTTTCGCCAGTTACTTACAATCCACTAAACATTTTCCACCAACTAAAGTACTGTGCTACCAAAAGTACTTTCTGATTTTATTTATACGTGTACATTACCCTGAATATCTTAAACAAAACCTGTCAAAAACACATAAACATCAAAAAGCATAACGTACAATGTATTCAAACAGCGTAAGAGTTAAGTAACTCGTTTGGTAAAATACGAGTATAAAGTAAAAGCAACAAAAAGAAGGATATACATGAAACTCTTTGATATTTAGTTGGTTCCCCCTTTTCGAATGAAATATTTTTTATTTATGCTTATAGAGTTTTTTTTATACCTTTTAAAATATAACTTTTGTATTTATATGAGTTTGAGTATGTATGCGTGATATTTCATACTGGTTTTGTGAAATGAGCAAAAAAAATCAGAAAAGTTCATATAAATAAATAATGAAGTTTGTGCGCCCTTAAGTACAATAAAAACTAAAAATCTTTATTTATTTGAAATGTAAATTAAAGGAGAGAGAAATTATTTTAGCTATGTTAAAATGTGACTTTCCAAGAATGAATTGTTAAATTGTTGTTGTCGCATAATTTTCTATTGTTAAAATTTTCAATATAAACATTCATAAAACACAAGTCTAAGAAATCTTGCAAATGTAAGCAAATAACAATATGAGTACCTGAATAATTACACCGGCGCACAGTGCTTCCCACAGTATTCAAAAATCGAAGAATTCATTGTCTGACATATGGACTTTTCTGGTATTTTTGAAAAGATAATTCTTCCATCCACACATTTTATGCAAAAATCGGGCAGAGCGTTGTTATACATAAGCGATTCATATTGTCAAAATTACATTTTTTCAAATTCATTCAGAAAGCATATAAAGAAAGAAAAATCGATAGTGTATTCGAACATGAAATAAAGGCTCCTCGTAAAAAAACCATCAGCCGTTCGGAGGCGGCTTAGTATAAACTGTAGGTCCCTCCATTTGTTGGAAAAACATCAAGACGCAAAACCACAAATTGGAAGAGGAGCTCGGCCGTAATCGCTTCAGCGGTTACAAAGCGCCAATTATATATACATATATATATTTTTTAATGCAAATCAATAGTACACAAAAATTTTGCTTTTTTCCGATTTTTTGAAACATTGCTTTGCAAATTCATGTCATAGATGGACATCAGCAAATTGAAAGTACGCAATATTCTACAATTTTCCTTCAATAAATGCAACGACGACCGCCGCGGTAGCCGAGTGGTTAGCATTCCTGGTACGAACAACATTCAAAAGTTATAGAAAATTCATTTAAATAAAAAATTAAGTTAAATTTTCTAATTGCGGCGGCCCCTCGGCAGAGAATGTCCACGCCTCCGAGGGTGTGGAGCCGAAAATCGCTTCAGCGGTTACAAAGCGGCAATTAAATATCAAAATGAAAGTGCTTTTGTCCGGTCATGTAAAGTTTGCTCCACGGTGTGAAAGACTACTTGTCGTCGTTTTGAACTATTCTACCAACTTTCAGCTGGGTGTGAATTATTCTATCTCAAATCTCTAAATTGACCGGACTAATACTATTGTATATATAAAAAATAAAACAATTTTTTAATATATAAAAATTATAACTACTCACCTTATTTTATTTATTACATAAAGTTTTGCTTATCGATTTGAAGGCTAACGCATAACTGCCTGGAATATAATAAAAACGGATTAATTTTGTAGTATTAATTTTTTTTATGAAGCAAAAGTTATTAAAAAATAAAAAGAATATGATAGAAACTACTTTTCTATAAATTCTACGATAGTGACTAAATTTAATTATTATACTTTTACGTAAAATTGGAACTTAAAATATAAATAATTATTCTAGAAATTATTTCGATTTTATTCGAAAATTATTCAACCCAATTTTAACAATATTCAAAAATTTAAAACTTGATTACAAGCTCGATGTCCTTATTCTCTTCTCATAAACATAAAAAAGGAACATTCAAATTTTCTTTAAATCCTGTGAACCCTCATTATGTAACTTAGATATTTTTAGAATCCTGTTTTATGTCCATTGAGCACGTAAATAAACAAGCATACACGTATATATTTACACTCCCTTATCACTAGCGACATCTAAGGAATTTTTTAAATTTATTTTGCTTTTGCCTTTTCCTTGCTAATATGCACAATAAATAAACGTATTAGCTATAACAACAGCTCTACTTGCCACAAAATCACGGCTATTTATACAAACAAATGTTTACGCTTATCCACTTTCAACGTTTGTCTTTAGAAATTACATTTGGTCACGCTTCTTTTTGCGGCCATAGAGATGCAGCATTTATGAAAATACTCATCCCAAATTGACTATCGCGATATTATCATTAAGTGTTTTGGTTACCTGACAACGAAAATGTGATGTTGCGGGGGGAAAAAAACATGAAAAAAATATAAAATAAAATTAATGGCAAGTGAAAAATTAAATGTGTGAAAAGCGTTCGTAAAATTCATAAAACGAATTAAAACGAAATTGAATATGGGTTTTTGTCAATTTCATTTATTATTATTTTTTAGCCGAAAACACGTGGGATACTTTAAACTATTATTTATTTTATCCTATATATGTACGAGTATTTATGTTTGCAGGTTTTCTAAATGTGTTGTTGTTTTATATCAGACGCTGACAAGAGTAGATTAAATGCATAGAAAATCAAAAACTGGTTCCTTCGAACTTCTGTAAATAAATTTGTATAGAAGCGTTTTTAGGAATTTTTGTTCCAACTCATTGAGTTGGTAAAAGCAGGCTAGATTAGTCTACATATTATAGGTATATTGAGCTTTTCGGCCGTTAATTAAAAGTAAAAACCTTTGTAATATTAAAAATTTAAATTTGTACATATGTGCACATACTAATACTTAATAGCAATATTAAGTTTTTTTAGTCCTTATATTATATTATTAATAATTTATTATTTTCTTATTAGAGAGCTTAATATATAATAATTTCCATCAACTATTCAATTAATACCAAATTCGTATGTAATTTGCATTATTATTTTTTGTAATAAAATTTTCACAATAAACAGGAGTAAAATCTAAAATTTTTGCCAGACACATTGTCTGACTTTCCGCGTAGTATGCAATTGTTTGACTTAGGAAATGTTTCTTTCCATTGCACACACCACAGGATTTGGCAGACACCTAATAAGTTTTCACGTTCATGTCTTTTGCGAATAAAGAGCCTGTATAGGGTGGGGTAACAGGCAGAGTAAGTGATTGAGTGTTTAAGTTTGCGCTGTATTTGTCTAGTCAAAACCAAAACAAGAAAAAGAAACATAACTTCATAACTTAAAATTAAATACTCAAAAATAGGGGATTCTGTCAAAGTTGGATAAAAATTTTATCATAGGAGAAAACAATATTTGCTAGATTAACTGTGAGTAGAATGCTGAAGCTAGATAAGGATAAAGAGTTTTCGGTATTTTTATAACTGTCGGTTTTTCATCCATTTTCAATTAATTCTAGCTCATCTCAGAGACACTTACTCAGTGGTGCTATTTTCTATAGACCCTCGAAATTTAAGAAAACATACATATTTTGTCGGAACTTATATAGGACTTATCTGACAACTTCTAACCAAAAAAGTATTTTGGTTAAATTTACTCCTTTATAAATCACATCATTTCCAAGTTTAAAATCAGCAGCTAGTTTGTTTGGTACAACGGAATATATCGATATTTTTCCGGATGAACTCCAATACTATTCATAGGTTGAAAACCTTTTCCACCTATGTGCAGCTGCAGAGAGTTCATTCACAGCCACTGCTTAGAATCTCATTTTCTTATCTCTGTTCTTCGAACACCACTTTTTAAGCCTTGTGGTCATCGGTATAGGACCAGCGGGTTATACCTAATTTTTGATGTGAGCTTCGTGCTCACCTGAATACATCAAACATCCTCACCCGGTAAGAGAAGTGGGTAGCGACTTCAGCTGGGAATAGTAAGGAAAGTCTAATTTTAACCCTTCATAGTATAGCTTCTTGAAATGTTACAATATATAATATTATGTATTTTAAGTTATCGATAAGTAGAATAACCGATTAAATTTTTAGGATTCACAATTTCTGATATCTAATAGAATATCGAAATTTTAGTCTTCTTATAAAAAAAATATGTAGAGAAAGAGAAAGAGAGAGAAAAGTATCTTTTTTACAATTATTATCGAAAAAGTTGTGAATTGTGTTAGAGATAACAGTGAAGGAAAACTAGTTAACTATATTAGAGATTTATTACATTAATTTATCTTATTCGTTAGAAACTAGCAAAAAGAAATTCTTCAGCACACGTGGCCTCCTTCAACAACTTTGGTTTATTTCGTTGCTTAAGCATCCTCTTTTGTAACCTCTTAACACTCTAATGCAATGTAACTGTGTACACATGGGAATGTCTCTATGTAAATATATCTCTGCATGTACCATCTCAAGCCGAAAACATAACTTCCTCGTCACCTTTGCCATTTCAATTAATATGATTGCAAAACCCACAGGCAGCAACAAGGCCAAATAACAAACCACAAGTAGCTTTTGAAGAGTGTGCTGCTTCAACTCGGAAATTTGCAAACAGTGTAAAGTGGAGCGAGCTGAGTGCGGCTGGAGAACGAAGTACGGAAGAAGAAAACGTGTGAAGAAACGGGGGGAAAGCGTTGAAAGCATGTGTACACATTTATGTGAAGAGCTTAACACGTGCTTTCACATGTACACGTATGCAGGCCTTACACATGTGGGTTTTCTTAAGTTCAAATGTTAGTAGCGACAGAAGAGCAAAAATCCAACATACTAGTCTGCGCGAAAATATGTAAGAGCTAGGCTTTGGCGCCTCCTATACGCACCCAGTTGGCGTGGGTAACAGCAAAAATTTACTTTTATTAAATTCACACTAATTAGCTGCTATTGATTTTTTGATTTTCATCAAAGCACTTATCATAATAATAATATTAGGGTAATTAAAAGCGATTTTAATAAACTTTACATCATTACGTGATAATTGAATTCGTTACAAGTGCTTGTATTGGATGAGTGCATAAGTTCGTGCCCGATTCCGCTGGATGCCGTACGAATCGTTTGAGAGTGGCGCTCGTGAAAGAAATATATACATATTATATATCGTTGGAAAGGTGACAGTCCGAACTGTAAATCAAGCATAAAATAACTTCATTTTGATTTGAGTTGCTTAGTGAAAAGACGCATGGAAGATGAACAACGAAAAAGATCATATGCGTCATATTATGTTATACGAATTTCGCAAAGGAAAAACAGTGGGCGCTGCAACTAAAGATATTCGCGAAGTTTATTTGGACTGTGCTCCAGCACTCCGCACAGTAAAGAAATTGTTCGCGAAATTTCGTTCTGGAGATTTTAACCTCGAAGATCAACCTCGCAGTGGACGGCCTTCTGAGCTTGATGACGATGTTCTAAGGACTTTAGTTGCGAATAACTCACGTATTTCGAGGGAAGAGGTTGCCAGTGAATTGAACGTCAACAAATCAACTGCGTTTCGTCGTTTAAAAAAGGTTGGGTACACTTTGAAGCTCGATACATGGGTGCCACATCAGTTGAGTGAAAAGAACAAAGTGGACCGTATGTCAACAGCAATTTCTTTGCTTCGACGGATCAAAAACGAACCTTTTTTGGATCGGCTCGTGACTGGTGATGAAAAATGGGTCCTGTACAACAATGTTCAACGCAAAAGAACATGGAAACAGGCACACGAAGGGGCGGAACCGATGTCGAAAGGTGGATTGCATCCGATGAAGGTACTGCTGTGCATTTGGTGGGATATCCGAGGCGTGATCTATTTTGAGCTCTTGCCAGCTGGAGAAACGATCACTGCCAACAAGTATTGTCAGCAATTGGTCGAATTGAAGAAAGCAATTGATGAAAAACGTCCGATTTTGGCCTATCGCAAAGGAGTTCTTTTCTATCATGACAACGCCAGGCCACATGTTGCAAAACCGACCCTGGCCAAACTGAAGGAGATGAATTGGGAAATCATGCCGCTTCCCCCATATTCACCCGACATTACACCTTCTGATTATCATTTGTTTCGATCGCTGCAGAACAATTTGAATGGAAAAAAATTTAAAAATGTGGAAGACGTCAAAAACCACCTTGACACCTTTTTCAACGAGAAACCGCGCGATTTCTATGAATCAGGCATCCGTAAATTGGTTGAACGTTGGGAGTGGATTGCCGAACATGATGGCGAATACATAATTGATTAATAAAAGCGCTTTCTTCAAAAAATTTCAATTTTAGTTTGCACTTGAAATCGAGCACGAACTTATGCACTCATCCAATACAAGTAATCCACATACTTCATTCAGCTTTTACTTCCGTCGAGTGAATTCAATTTCAGCTTATTAAATTCTGAGGCCGAAAGCGGTTATAAAGCAATATTTAAATACATATATATATAAATTTTGAGGTGTGACTAGCTTATCAAAGCAGGTACAATTAGGTTATAGTTAATGAAAGTCACAAACTGTGGGTTTCTCAAGTCATGACAATTTATATTATATAAATCATTAGCACCAAAGTAATCAAGGAAAATTGGCATAATTGATTGGAATACTTTACGCAATGTTGCGTAAATTTTCCTCTACCTCTCATTATCGGGAGCTGCATAGAATATTTTCAAAGTATAGCGTTGAAAATAATAATAAAATCTCCAGGTGAAGCGTTAAGGTCCTGTTGAAGAACTGTCTGTCAACAAATCGAGATAAATAACTAAGCTGTTCACTCGTAGGGGTGGACATTCCTTGTCGAAGGGCGACCGCAGATAGAAAATTTAACTTAATTTGGTGGTACCAGGATTTGAACCCGAGCCTTCCGAATGTCAGTACGCAATGCTAATCACTCGACTACCGCGTCCCCCCAGTCTCAATACACTTATTTAATTTCTTCACAAGTCTTAAAATAAACCATTTTACTGATAGATAGGTCCTTGTAGACTTGATGCGACTTGACCTTTTGGCCACTATGAAGATCCCATCTCCTCAAGTGCGAGATTTTTAATGCCCATCCCATTATTTTACCGTGAGTTCCTATTAAGCAGTATCTTGTTATTATTCCAGTTGTGGTGCTATGATTGATAACCGCTTTATTATAAGTAATTTCCTTGACCTAGCGCTGGCCAGATAAGACGTTTCGTATTAGTCTTCCCTTTGAGATCCAGTCTTAAAATATAGGTATACCATAAGGTCATGTAAAAAGTAACCCATTATTTTTGCATTAAATTGAAGGTTTTATTTACCATATTTAGAATTATCCAATTTACTATATCGGATATGCACCACCTTTTACCATTTTGCACGTAAAATCATTATGCCTCTATCTTCTCTCATTAAAACTCTTGTCCCCATTGGAATAATTTTAAGAATCTCCCAACCAAGCTTTCGGAGGTTCTGATGATGATGTGTGTGGTCTAAAATTATCCTGATGAAGCACAATTCCTCTACAATTTATAAAAGTTGGGCGTTTCGAAGCGATTTCTTCCTCCAGGCGGTCCGATTGCTAAAAGTGTAGGTCCGAGTTAAGATTTTGACCATATTGCAGTAGCTCATATTGGATGAATTCGTTACGATCCAGCAGGGATTTATACCTCGTGCTTCTATATGTATCCAGCCTTTTCAAAATATTTTTTGTGCAATGGGGCTAAGCCCTAGGCAATTGAAACAGCGCTAGCATGACGGTCAGACCATTTCCATTATTTTATCCAAGTTTTCGACAATTGGCCTTCCACACAGTGGAGCATCTTTTACATAAAAACTATCAGAACGAAATCGACAAAACCGAAATTGTGCATGTTACAAGGTCAAGACCATAAACACTATTCACATTTTCTGCAGGTTGACTGGTTTTTTCACCTTTATCGAAGAAAAATTTGAGAATATATTCTCTTTGCTGGTGTCCATCTTTGACGTGCGCTCAAATACTACTGAGTTAAGTGATTCGCACTTCTCCCGTGATCTCTTTTAGGCTGGTAGTCTCATGCTCAAATAGGGTGAGAACGATGGGGAGTTTATACAATATATTAGAGAAACAACAAACATAAATAACTTTATCTTTAACACTTATACTATATGTATAAGTATGTAGTTAGATGTGAAACATATGTTAATGTTATTTACTGACGTCAACGAGTTTGTTAAATGCTACAAGCACATTCTTCGAAATATACATATGTTCGAGTATGTACCTTTGCCTATGAAAACATTTCTCTCAACAGATAGAAATGTTTATACATACATAAGAGTCTACGTCAATGACATTTTACATTGTCGACAAGACACACTTGACTTGCTCTTAAAGGCCAGATACACTTTCACACATATCTTATTCCTTCTTAAGTGTAAGTCTTAAGTTCCGGTAGAGATATGCTATTAGTCTACTTATTTCGTTTCTATAATTTACTATAGACGAAAGTTTAGTTCTGACCAAAGCTAAGTTAAAGAAAATTAATTTAAATAAGAAAAATTAAGTTAATTTTTCTAATTGCGGTCGCCCCTTTCTTTCTGACGTGAAATAAAGTCTCTTCAGTAAAAATAGCTCAAAACAATTTGAACAAAGAAATCGGTCACAAAAAAATATATTAATAAATATTATATATTTAAGAATTATGGCAAATTCCTGCAGGAAAATATGCTAGTTTTTAACGAGAATCCAACTAGTTTGTATTTTTACACTTACTAATAAATCGTCCATAATTTTCCCATCTTCCTTAGTTTTCATCAGCTTCATAATAGTTTAATATTAGTTTATATACTTTTTGGTCTTTGTTTTTCGGGAGAGGACTTTAGCACCTGTTGGCAAGAGCGTTAATGCTGTTTGTGTAATTTTTGCATGCTAGTATACTTGATGAATATACTATTACTCGCAGTTACTTTAACGAGTTTACTGCAAGAAACCACGAAATTCTTCATTTATAACATTGCTTATGTCTGTTTACAAAGTTCCTTAAGACAGCCACATGATTACATAATATTATGCAAAGGAATGACATTTGCGAAGTGATTGTGTACACACATTGTGTTTTCGTTTCTTTTAAGTATATCAAACGAAAAAAACAGTTTTCGCTGAAAACCACTTAAAACCTCGAATATTCAGCCTTCCAATCGTGAGTGCGCAGATCAAAATACTTCAAAATTTTTCAGATCGAAAAATTGCAGTAATTAAAATTGTTTTTTTGCGGCCATACATACTATTAATGTTTGTTAATTTTATAGTGAGCTAAAAGGCCTGATTTGTTTGTATGAATTGAATATTTTTTGTTATATAATAAAGAAACATGGTAGAAGTGACAGCTGTTTCGGAAATCACCACATCTCCCCATCAGACTTCTTATGGCAGGGATCGAACCAACGGATCCTGACTTAACAGGCGAGTGTTCTACCACTGCGCCAACATCAGCCATGTAATCTATTGTTGTATTATTCAATTCATTATTAACCAAGAACTATTAAGTGCGCTAATTTATCCGCTATTTTTCTTAATAGAATGGTTAGTAAATCCTGTATACTTTCAGGCGTTATTGGTTTTGTTTTGGTTTGGTCTAACTTTGATTTCTTTTATGCCCTCATATTTTTTATAAATATTTTCTTAGCTTTTATTATTAATTTTTTTTTTAGCAATATCAATTCGTAATGTAGGAAATTACCCATTTCGCCTATTCTTTCTTATAGAAATGTAAATAAAAGCTGTCTAGCAGCCAACTAAATCACTGAAAGTCGGTGTGAACATCCTTGAACCAACATTTCACAAAATTCACTTTCAAAGTGTTTTCACTCTGAGCATGAAATAATACACTTATGGTTTTTTTAATTGCTAAAGTTCGCTAAAGATCAAAAGGAAGGAGGTTATCGAAGTACTATATATCGTACAGTCCCCTACAACCAATTTTTCAGATATGAATATTAATAGTTAATCCTAAATTTCAGTTATATTCGTATAAACTTCGTCAAAGCTGAAAACAGCTCTTGTTTCTTTTTTTTAATTTCTTTTCGTTTTTTTCATTTTTAAGTTTTTAATTGCATGTCTTGTCACGGTTTATCGCGTCTACTACTTTTTTTCTTTTCTTCTTTTTTATTCTTATTTTTTATTATTTACTTTTCTCTTGTTAATACGTTTTATTTTCTTACATATTTCTTCTTTCAAACTCGGGAAACTTTTAGCACTAAACTATATTTTATTTTCAAGCTCCACAGAAGACAGAAAGTAAAAAAGGCAGTCTTTGAACTTTGAAAAGTAGAAAAGTGAAGGTTAATTAAAAACCAGCAAACAACTTTTATTCGTGTTAATTAAGTAAGGCTAAAAAATTAAGTGAAATTTTATTAAAATCATACGTGCGATAAAAGAAATCACAAGCTGTTCATAGCGTGTGAGCAATTAAATTATGTTAGAATAAAGGAATCACTAATAAAATTAGACTTCATGATACAATTTTCTTTTTGATTCTTATAGCTTTGTATAATATGTATATGTAGGCACTTATATACAATTTTTTCTTATGCCAAACTCAAGAAATTATTATTTGCCTGGAGATAGTCATTTACCAGGTTTAAAGCCATACTCATAAGGGCAAGCTTTCGTCCAACCCTTTTTTGCAAAGAAGATGACGCCTGCAACTTGTCAGTTCTTCAATCAGTATTTGAATTTCGCCAAAAGCGGTTATCGTGACGTCTTTAGCTTCATCATTGATTGAGTATTCAGTTTCAACATATCCGGGTATTACACTTCCACTGTCATTCAACATGAGGAGTTTGTCCTTAGAAGACTAAGTTCTGACATCCTCGAATCTATTTAAAGCATTTTCGACCTGTAGGTCGGCTTCTCAAGCTTTTCGTACTCAAGCATTCCGATCTCTTTCGTTTTTCATCTACAAATGCATTTTGCTTCCCTTTTCAGCTCCTACACCGCACGTGTCGGTTGGATCGCAACGTTGGAAGGCAGGAAAAGAAAGCCAATAATACCGTTTGCAGTTGTACGTAGGAAGCTTTAAATACGGTCCCCAGCTTCTTAACATCGGAGCTGGAGTGCAAGTCGAGCAAAAGATCATACGCCTGTCCACTGTGGTTGCAACTTTCCCACGTCGAACCTCCCTTGTGTTTGTGACGGGCATTCTTTGCTGTACAGAGGCGGATGCGTATTTTTGCTGCTGCAAGATAGTGGTAAGGGTGGCTGCTATGTCCTCGGGGTGAAACCACATCTTCTTCTGTCTATCACAGTATGCGCTATTGATTTTCGATCCTGAGACAGCCAAATTGACAAATTTTCATGTGTCGGAAGTCTCGTACCACAGACAACCATATTTCGGCCTCCGGCGAAGTTGATCAGCCTCAGTTAATTTGTGTATGTTTGTTCATGTCATTGATATAATTTTCACATTGTGGCGAGAGCAGCGCTCTTATGCGCACTCTAGGCGATCATAGATAGTGGCTTTGGTCACATTGCCTTTCTCGTTTGTAATGTGGCTAGACGTAACTTGATGTAATGTGACTAGACGTTCATCCTCCATATGGAATGAAGTACTCACTGACAGAATCTTTTTCAACAATGCAAATACAACAACAAATTTACAAGATCCACCTTCTTCCGTCCTTTTCTCATCTATAGCACTTCTTGGACGGCGATGATGTTAGCCTTTAATCACACAAGGATATATACCAGTTCAGCAGAGGCACTTGCCCAATTAAAATACACAAAATTCGAAGTACATGTCTACGAATCGTGATCCTTAAAAAGTTTGCTAGGGTCGTCACCAAATGAGATGTCTCTCATCCGAGGCTTATTTGTATGATTTTTCATTGGTGTACAATTTTTCGTCACCAAACGAATGTGTGTTGACTACACAGATATACATGCCCTGCCAGACACTGAAAGTCTTGAACTGCTTGAGCCATACTCGTATGCAAATAAAAGAATCGTTCCTGGCCACTCCGGGCTGATTGGCAGGCAAAAACTTTTCTCACTTTCGTGAATTTCTACCCATGGCTTCACATAAAGACATAAAACAAATACTTTGTAAAAATTTACTACAAATGATAACAATAAAAATAATAATTATAATAATAATATTATTATTACTCAATACTACATTAAATTAATGTACACTGATTCTTAAATAAATGTATTCTATTATATTTATACAATACATATGTAACAAAATCCTATTTCCACCCCCAAACCAATCACAAAGCTGCATGCAAAACCAAAAGTACTACACACTGAGCACACAGTTGTATTCGAGCACGTTCGACAAGGTCACAGTTACAAAGTTGTACGAATAAAGTTCTCATGCATAACGATGCTCACATAACTTTTCAACAGTAAACAACATTTCTATAAAAAACATGTGCTATGAGTATATGTATATATGTTGTTGAGGAATTAAAGAAAAATTTATTCGATAAAATCTTAAATCTGAACTGGAAGTAATTTCAAAGTTTCGACGAGACTTCTGGTTTTAATAGAAAAAAGAACATTTTGTTCACTAGAAAAGTTTTAACTCATGATGTTTTCGGTGATTGTAGAAAATCTCGCATTAGGTGACCGGCATCATTATAAGTTAACAAATATAAAACACCATTTAATGATGATTTACTAATTTTTATATATTTTGCTTAGTTGATTATAATTATATATTTAATTTTTCTATTTTAAACACTTAATTAATAACAATTATTATTGTCAGTAAAAAATTATCCCACGAAAAGCAATAATTATTTTGTAAGCAATCTTATTTCGCTCAAAATATCGATTGTGTTCAGATAACCCTTTTTCAATGATTTTCGTTCTATAATAAAACATCAATCTATCCAAAGAATTTTCCAATTTTACATGGGACTAAACTTCAAGATATAGTCCATCTATTAAAGGAAAATATTATCTTAATTGTACTGCGTGATAACGAAATGTGCTTGATGTATTGGGTGTAGGTATAAATAATTCGGTCCGTTTTTTGAGTTCAAAAAGTTTTTTTGTTTTAATAAAAAATCATTCAAAGTGCTATCCGTTGGAAACGACTTCTTTTTCCCATCCCTCAGGAGATTTTTGAATATCATCTCAAACAATTGAGTCCTCTGTGTACTTGATACTGAGGTAAAGCCTATTATTTTTGTATTTCCAGGTAGGGTTTGATCGATTCAGTCACTTGAGGCTGGGCGTTGTCCTGTTACAAATTCAAGTCTTGTCATGCCTTTCGGGCATTTCCGGACGCAGATGCACGCTACTTACTGTTGCCAGATGTGAAACCTTTTGAATGGAAATTGCTAATAATTGCTTCTAAGATCAGCCATCCTTTTTAGAACAAACCGAAATAATTTGTAACCTGGGTTTTAATTTTTCTCTCCAACTTTCTGTGCAAGCTATATACAATATTTACCTTTATATAATTGACACTTTGTAACTGATTTTCGAAGCTCCTCCTCCTGTTTGAAGTGTACGTCTTAACGACAAATGGAGAGACCTACAAGCCGCCACCATACATTCGATGGATTTTTAAGGGGAGCCTTGATTTTCATTTCATAAAAATACTTGGAGAGCTTGAGGAGCGCCACCTATTAGTTTTATTTTTTTTAATTTGTCTTGTATAAGCACACACTTTTCCTATTTCAAAAATTTCCAATGATATTAAATTAATTATTTTAAATGCAATATGCAATGCTTCCACGCTGTTAATCTCTGTTAATTTAATCACACACATACACACTCTTTCAGAGTTGCGCACTGAGTAAATTAATGGCAGATCAACGCTCTGCGCCGTTCACTTATAGCGATTTGAATAATTTTTTAATTGCAACAAAGAGGAAATACGAAAATTATATTGGCGCTAACAGAGTGTAATCATCATTAGCAGCTATTATGAATGGATACATACATACGTACATGAACATATTTAAACTCTATCCACATTATGCAACTAGTCCTGCTGGGTTAAAACGGCAATTGTTGGCTCTTTGACATTTGACATGTAATATTTAAACGAGTTTATTGTGTGTAACAGCGTGTAGACAAGTTGTAAGAATTTTTGTTGTTGCTTTCCATGATGTCTAAGCAAAAAATTAGCATACATTAAATGTGTTAACGAATTTAATGGGATAATATGGAGCGAGAAGTCAATAAGCATGACTTATTTCTATTTATATATTGTACATATGAATATATATATATTTGATGAGTTGTTTGGACGACTGTTAGTAGCGTAACTAAAAATCCATCTAGTATTTTTATTAGGTTTGTATTTCAATATAATTCAATACATACATTTTTGACATACGCTGACGACATCACCCTAACAGCGAGATAAATACCCACAAGCGATCTGCTCCAAAACGCTCTATACGTAGGGGGAACTCGTGTACGGATAGCAGGCTAAATGTTAATCCAGAAAAAACCGAAATGGTTCTATTTACTAAGAGTTACAAGCCGTCTCCTTTTAACCCACCTCTACTGAAGGGTATAAAAATCGCCGTCTCTTCTAATGTCAAATACCCAAATACCCCGTTATAATCTTAGATAGCAAACTCAACGCGACATAAAGGTCATGGAAGGCTATAACCGGATTTCACACTTGCATAACGGTGAGAAAGAGATTTGCTGGGCTTATACAGAAGTAGTTAGACAAATGCTATTCTACAATGCCACTGTATGGTGGCCGGAACTCGAAAAAATGTTTAGAGTAGCAAACCAGAGGGAATTCAATGGTCATCGTAAGCAGGAGCGCTCCTTCAAAAGCACTGCTCACAATCCTCCACTTCCTATCTGTAATTCAGACTAGGAAGAATTGCAGTACACTAAAATATTATCTCTTCCGGAAGTGCGAAAGGAGGTGGATTGCACCACCTCTAGTATGTGCTTCGAAAATATCTTTTCCACAAAAAAATCCTAAAAAGAAACGAAGTGGAGAGCACAAACAAACTCGATCGGGAAGCTGTAGCCATCTTTAGAGACGGCCCAAAATTCGATGAAAAAGTGGGCTCCACTTTTCGATGCTCTCAAAAAATATGAGAATGAGACTACCAGACCATTGCTGCATCTTGCAAGCAGAACTCTTGGCAATTATGGAAATCGCCGAATGGCTGATGAAATCTACAGTAGCAGAACATATATACATACGTGTATGCCAACAGTCAAGCTTTCACAATCAGATCTCTACAGAGTAGCAATACCAAAGTGGCCATTAAATCTAGAAGCAATATGAATAAACTCTCGATTAAATGCAATACCGTCGTCAGTTGTGCTACCTGACACTGGAATACCCCAAGCAATTCTATACGTACGACAGACGAACTTACAAGAGAAGAAAACCTTTAATTCACAATAAACCATGCACACCATTCAGCTGTACCTTTGCCTTTACCGAAAAAGCAAACACAAGTTGGCTGAATGAGACCAGACGACAGGGATAATAACACAATGTTGGGTTTTCACTCTAATAATTCTCGCCGCAGTTGTGGGGATGAAGAAGAGGAACGCTGTCCAGCCTTAGCATCTGCGCGACACAAGCTCCTCGGAAAACACTTCTTTGACTGTTCCGCTGAGCTATCTTCAGCGAAAATATGTAATTGGTAATGCACACGAAATGGTTTAAACATTTGAGAATTGGCCCAAATACGCTGGTCACTGACCAACCACAGCATCAATTCAACTCAACTCATTGTAAACTCAAATAATCTATCTGAAATTAGTCTACCACAATTATTTACAATTCATGAAACGCATACTTAACCATCAAATAACCGACAAAGAAATATTATAATACACAACTGGCAAGCCACTAACTGATGGCTGATTGCGTTGACTGTACATATAGAAAACAAAGTGTACACACAACGCTGAAATTAATAATTTTCGATCGACTTAATGTTGTTGAATTTCAGACTTGTCTCTATTTTCTTGCAATGTACTATGTGCATATAAACATACACGTAAGTGTGGTATATCAGGGTGTGAGAATTGAGACTTGTCAGAGCGTATGAGTAACAACATGATATTTTTCGATTTTTTTCTATACGTAACAACTGAACCTTTCAGCAAATAATGCTAACACATCTGAGCGATGCTTATTATTTTTCGGCTACTTCAAGGAAATTGTTTTGTTTAATATTAGGTCTAGTAAAAAGTGGTTCATTATTTTTGCTTTAAATAAAAGGCTTTATTTAACATAGACCAGAAAGTTTCCGGAAGTTGTCATTTAAACTGCCCGCGCACTTATTTTTGTTAAATTGACAGCACTCTACTTAATTACTATGCCAAAAATTAGCGCGTTCTGTCAATCAGTTTGCATGCAGCAGCTGTTGAAATCAGTCGACCTGAGTTCCCTTTGTGAATTTTCTTTTACGGCCTCAATCGAGTCGATACGGATTCCACGGAGTGGTAACTTGAGTTTTGGAAACAAAAAAAGTCGCATGGGGCCAAATCCGGTGAATACAATGGTTGATCGATGGTATTGAACGAGTTTTTGGTCTTAAAATCGTTCACAACTACACCTGGAGGCGTTGGCACATTATGGTCATGAAAGCTACCGGAAATTGTTGGCCCACAATTCCGGCCGTTTACGACGGATATTTTCACGCAAAGGCTCAAAAAATACTCTTTATTGACAGTCTGTCCCATTTGAAGTAATAAATGATGAACCAAACCGAGAATTTAAAAAAAAAACCATTTCTGGAAACTTCCTGGTCTTAATGAATGTCATTTTGGAGGTAATATCATTATGCCTCTCTCATAAAAACTCTTATCCAGCCAAAGCATTCGCAATAGTTAGGAACAGATAGAGGTCTGGACTATAAGGTGGATGCATAAGAACCTCCCCATCACAATCTCGCAGCTTCTTGCGAGTAACTATCAATATGTGTGGTCTGACGTTGTTTAAATACAAAATCACTCGTGTTGGCCATAGCTTGGTGCTTTTGGGCGATCCAATAGGTGTCAAAACAGGTCCGAATTATGAGTTTGGCCGTAGGGGAGCAGCTAATAGTGGATGATTTCTTGTAAGTTCCACCAAACACACAACAAAACCTTCCTGGCCGGCAATTCTGTCTTGGAGATCATTGACGTAACGCAACCAAATCTCGCTTTGTCGGTTTGTGGATGAGAAAGACATGCGGGGGGTATAGTGATTCTGTATAAATGGAGATAAGCATTTCGCATAGTGTATTCTTACATCTAAAGTGATCACCATCGAATACGGCAAGTGTTGTGCCAGTTGCAAGAATACCCAGGTGTATCTTAATGCTTTTATCAGACTGTTGAACTGCGTACCTTAACTTAGCAACATATTAATTTCTAATGTAAGGAACTATTTACAATAATAAATACAATAATTATTCACAGAACAAGTATACAACTCCACATACTCAACATCATCATTAACAAGTATTTGGTTTAAATTGTTTTCGATTTTCGCTCAATATAACTGTTGCCTTGATACATACTTATGAATTTGGTTGAAAATTTTGTGTTCAATTCACAAAGCGTATACATCATTCGTGCAGTTTTCATTCAATTACACTTGTTATTTCACTTTGAATTGCCAGCTAATGTTGAGAAAGCACAAATTACAACCACATTAATGCGTAAATATGGTATATTTTATGTATATAGGTACAAAGGATGCAGTATTGAAGTTGCGCCTGAAGATTGAAATATTTACAATTTCATTTAAAATTCTATACAAGCATTGTGACATAAGCCATATTGCATATATCTGTGGAATTTTTCATGCTAACATTTGATTCCTTTTGCGTTGAAATATATTCTGAATATTTTACTAACTTCTCTCTCAAAAATCCGAAGCCAGATAGAGATATATAAAATGATAAGAATTTTTGTGATTGTAGTGGATGTAATAATGCCACCGACTTCACACACATATGGTACATAAGAAAAAGAAGAGCAAATATTTTTACAAATCAAATGAACTAGCTAAAAACTAATTTGAAACTAGTATGTCTAGGAAACCAAAAAAGACAGTCTATAGTGATTTTTTTCATACACACAAGTAGTATTTTCAACACAACAATATCGCACGAGATGACATTTGTCAGTTTTCGGTTTGAAATATAATATACCAGTTTACCTTCTCGTGAGTAGAAAAACGTTTTGCACCCATGTGCAGCTTCAGCGAGGTAAAGAGATAGTTATCATCGTAGAAAATTCAACCTCAGTCAATACGCGATCATCACGAAGCCCATTTTAAATTTTTCCAGACATTTCGTCAGTCCGAAATTAAAGGTCTTACCCTCTTCTGTTCATCATGTACATCTCCAGTGAGGTTAATAATAAAATACAATATGATCTTAACGACTATATAGTAAAAAATATTTATACATTTTTTTGTCGTGTCAAAATATTTATGTAGCTTAATACAATGAACTTAGTTTCTAAATGGAAGATCCTGTTCTAGATGTCTCTTAAGTCTAATGGTTTTATTGCTTTCATCCAGTAACAATATTGCCAAAAGATTATCCGTAGGTATGCTGTGCCAAATCTTTTAATTTCATTTTTAATGAAACACATATTAAGATCTGAATGGATGGGATTTTTTTTATTGGGGATTGTGTCCATGAATCTTTTGTTATCTAAACAAAAAAATCAATTATTTTGTGAAAATAATTCATTTCTTCACTTCTTGTCTGAAAGAATGCTTTTAGTTTTAGGAATATATGATGCCACAAGGGCATATTCTAGACTTAGAGAACGAGAACTTTAATACAGTATATATTTTATTTTTGAGAAGAATTTTAAAAAAACAAGCAAATCTAAAAATACCAACTAGCAGCGTTTATGTACATACACGGCCAATTCCCTCCTCCACAAGGGCCAATTGGTTTTTATGAGGAGCTTTTCATTTAGAAAAATCAATTTTCTATAGTTTTGAATGTTGGTCAAGCCAGGACTCGAAACAAAATCTTCCGAATGTCGATAAAATAATGGAATGAAGAGCTGCTCTGATTGCCCACGAGCTAAACATTGCACAAAAAACAGTTTGGACCAACTTGAAAAAGGCTGAATACACACAAACGTTCGACAGTGACACATGAGTTAAAAAGAAAAAACCTCATGGTCCGAATTTCCATATACGAATCGCTGCTGAATGGTGACTGGTGATGAAAAGTGGATCACTTACAGCAACGTCAAACGAAAACGGTCGTGGTCGAAGGGCAGTGAGCTGCCATTGATGGTTAGGAACGTTTTGCTGTGTGTTTGGTGGGAAGGTCAAAGATTAATCCACCATGAGGTGCACTCTTACAGCCAAATTCTTGATTGGGATCTGTACTGCCAGTAATTGGACCGTCTGAAGGAAGCAATTGCCCTGAAGCGCCCAGCTTTGATCAGCTGAAGGGGGATTGTGTTTCATCAGAACAATGCCTGATCACACACACATCGATAGTGATTCGCCAGAAGCTCTTGGGGGGGCTCTTCTGCTTTCACCTTTTAGTTTAGACCTCACACCAAGTGCTCACCATCTGTTCCTGTCTATGGCAAATGATTTAGCTGGTGAATAATTGGTCTCACAGAAGACTGTGAACATCCTGTTCTTATTTTTTGCCAAAGGGACAAAAATTTTTTTTGAAAGAGGTATAATGACCTTACCTTCAAAATGGCAGAGAGTTTTTGAGAAAAACGGTGCACATTTGAAACAAATCAGATAATTCTTACTATGGTAAACAACGACTACAATTTAATGCAAAAATGCGTTGTATTATTGTAAACAAATTACGTTCACATGAAAACTGAACAAATTACTGTGAATTTTACTACCTGCGCATGTCGGTAAAAAATGTTTTTATACGTACAAGACAAAAAGGTAAATACAGTTAAAAGAATTTTATTTTTATTTTTTAATATCATGGAGAAAATAACAACAATGCTGATAAAATATCAGTTGGGCGTAGTGACTATATTATTAAATAAACTACGCTTTAAGAAGATGTTCAAGGGATATACTTCCTTGTTTCAAGACCGACACCCGATCACAGTTGTAGCTCTGCTGAACAGGCGCGGCAGCGAACTGAATATGACGGAGTGGCTCTTTGACGACTGACTTTCCCTACCCATTTTACAAAGGAAAATAAAAGATTTTAAATATTTTTTGCACGCTGATTTTTTTTTTGCAAATTTGACTTTTGGAAATATTTTTTAAATTTAATAGAACTGAAAAAATTCTTAAATATTTAAAAACTTTATATACATATGTATGTATTTCTAAATTTTACATTTTGCAATTATTTTTGAGAAATTGTTTATGAGGGTAGTATAATTGAGTTCAAAGCAAATCCGTCCGTATATTTATCAATAACTTCTCACAACTGATTGCCCACCGGCACAAGCAATAGTAACTTGATTTCCATTACGCAACCATGGTCTCGACCATATCTCAACATTACAATTATTCACCGCATTATTACTATTACGCAGATCCGCATTGTATTTGGTAAGCGTGCCCGATACGACTTGTTGACTTGCGTTGTTAACTTTTACGAGTCTGCATTGAAAAAATAATTCAATAAAGAATACTAATTACTATTTAATTAAAGAAAATTACTTATAACTAGGTCCAGATCCAGCAGCTACTTTGCTTAAAGCATTTTCGAGTTGAAGTCTGGCCAAACCTAACCTCAGACCACTAAGATTCGTTGCCGCACCCAGCGCTGAAGACTAAATTATAGAAAAAGAAAAAGAACAGGGACAATAGTTACATCCAGAGCAATATAATATATGAATTTATATTTTATAACAAATTGGATGAGCAACTCACCTCAGCTGGTAGAAGCAATAGCACTGTCGAAACGCAACTAAGTAAAGCGAAAACTCTGATATTTGTCATTTTCACGTCGCACTATTTCAAGAATTTATGTCGACTCAAAACTGCGGAAAAATATTAGTGCAAATATTTTGAAAGACAACTTTGCTTTTATACTTAAATTCAGAGCGATAGGCTCGGTTGTTAGTTGCCTTGGTCGGGTAATGTAATATTTTGTAATTATATTTTAAACAAATATAAGTGTAAGTACGAGTATATAAATATACTATACTTATCAGCGAAGAACACGAATGACACCTAAATAATATATATATTTAAAATTTCAAAATTTTGTTTCAAACAAAATTCCATTTAGTTCATGTTGATAAGTTCAAGTACTAGAGCGTTTCGCTCTATTCTAATGAAAAATTTTTGGTTTTACATTACAAGAGCAATGACGTATAAACGTTGTTGCACGATTTGCAATATTTAACGCCTTCGAACTTTACGACTTCGTTACTTATTTTATTTTCACCATTAAAAGTTTAACAAAAACTGCTAATGAATAATTTCTGTGAAAGCTATTCGAATCTTATATACTCGATATTATTTCCGGGTAGATCTATTTTGTGCATTTTTTATTCATTATATTATATTATATTAGGTGTAGTAAAAAGTAATCCATTATTTTTACAATAGATGGCGTTATTTATCTGTATCTCGTTGTATAGATCCGAACGGGTTCCGCTAAGTGGTGTTAAAAAGATGACATTTCGTACTAAAAAAAGCATATCTGACAGTTTTGTAGTGGGTGAATTCAGTTTTGTTTGAGCGTACGTCAAAGATGGACAGTTTGATAAAAATTGTTAAATTATTCCGGCAAATTACTGAAAGTACATTTATCCTCTCCCGGTATCTAATTACCTGACTGATTCAAACTCTAATACAATTATCCGAAGTAAGACATATGTTTACTATTCAAAAAGTCCTCGACAAATGTTCTTTAAAAAAAGACTTAACTCTCCATGCGGAGTCAAAAATATTGTATGAAAAATTCCAAGTTGAATCTGAGGTAAACTCGCCGGATTCTTCGTAAAAAAGTAGTTTATTGACCTATCACTATCATAGTCGTTTACCCGATTTGTAACACTTTACCCAATTTTTTTTTCTCAAAAGTATTACATACGGCTGCAGTAGCCGAGGGGTTAACAATGTATGTTAGCTTGCTAAAGGTCATGGGTCGAATCTTGGCCAACACCCGACAAACATAAAGAAAGAAGAAAATTAAATTTAAAAACCAAAATAATTTTTCGATTTGCGTTCACCCGTCGGCAGGGAATGACTTGTCTAAGCTTGGCAGGCAGGAGCGGAAGAATGATTTGTAATTAATAAATCTGATTATCATTACCAGTTTTACTAAATGAAAAATGTTTACTGAGCCTTTTTGCTACTCTTTTAATTTTGAAAAAATATGGAGAAATTAAAAAGAAACTCATAACATTGTGTCAATGAGTTATATGATGTCTTCATAATATGAAAGTGCGTGCATACGAATCCTTTTGGAATAATTTTGAACAAGGATTATGTTAACACGGCATACACGTATACTCGTATCCATATGTATCAGGTTATGTATTTATTTTGTATTTACCTTTTAGCCTTGTTTACGCTATAAACGTTGGTGTAGTCGAAATTGCTTTTTGCAGCATAAACATAAATATTGACGGGTTGTGTGCTGCCGAAAGGCCTCATCTAACAATACGGTCGGGTATTTATATTTATCACACCAGAAAACATTCGTAGATAGTAAAATACTCATATACACATATACATATATGAATGTACAAATACAATGTTGTTTAGATTTTTATACCTTTAATGTACTAATCAGAATGACCAATTGAGTTGACTTAGCCAATACCGTCTATTTGGACGAGAGATAGTCCCACAGTTTTTGAGATATTTCAAGGAAACTCCGAACTAGCCAAATCGGACTACTGCAACCTATGTATATATCGCCGCTTTTTCAGATTTCAGAGTTCGGATCATAAATCTATCAAAAAAAAAGAAAAACAGCTAAGAGCGTGAAACTTTGTATGCTGCTCACCTATACCATATACGAAGAAACTTTGTTTGCTCTTGCGGGGTAAGTCATACCTGTCGTAAGAGGCGACTAAGGTCCAAAAGTTCCCGCGACAGTCGATTCTTTATGCCGGTTAAGGACCGTCACTCATGTAACATTCCCCAAAAATACTTTTGTGGATACCACAACAACAACAACAACAACAATAGTAAACATTGTTATTAAAAATCATTGAAATTGGAGAACTATATTGCAAAGCTCCCATACTACCGACTAGTTCAGATATGAGGTTTTCGGTCAAAGTATCTTCGATCATTCAATTTGGTATTATACATAATTATTGGCAAATAAACATTCTCAGTAAAAATAATCGAAAACGGAGGTCTAAATCGTGTAGCCCCCATATAAATGATTTGTTAAGAAACTGAAAACTTAATCGAATTTGAGTATTAATATTTAAAAATAAAATGAAATACCATATAGGTATTTGACAAGGTCCCGAAAGGTATGCAGACTTTGTTTACTAGTGTTTCACTTGGTACTTTGTGTTGGTATACAAAAACATATGCACGTACTTTACGTAAAATTTGACTAATTGAAGAATTTCCTCTAATTATGTATGACAATTTTTCGTTTGCTGATACCCTGGCTGCCGGCTGCCTTAAAATTATATAAAATTTGATATGAATGCGCAAAGGAGAAAAAAAGTGATGTGATAAGACTTGATGAGCTTTGGTATCAAATGTCATTTAGAAATTACACCTACATATATAAAACAAGCAACTATAGCTTTAAGCAAATTTTTTGTCTAATAAAAACATTAGTGCTTGGGCGCTTTACTTTCCCATTCATGCTTTGCTTGTATATGGTATGTGACAAAAGTTTGGTTTGGCAAAAACATCTAGCCACATTCTAATGGCAACAAGTTTCCCGTGTTAAACTGCGGAGGTGTGTACTTGCCTTTCTCTACCTTGTTGCATCCTCCACACTCTTTGAATTACCAGCAAGTAGTAAGCAGTTGTTGTATACACGTAATGAGTCTGTATGTAAGTATAATAGTTGTCAGGATTTAAACAACATTTTATCGTGTTTATTAGCTCATACTACTGCGAATGCCGCAGGTGTACAGTTTAGTGTAGTTTTGCTTTTTCCTCCATAAAAGCTTGAGTAAAAGCGTTATTATTTCTAAATTTTCTTTTGGCTTATTTTTAAATTGTGGCGGCATTTCAACCTTCTACTTTTGACTGTTCTGTGGACTTTGAATGAGAAAATTTTATCTTATTACATTAAATAAATACGATAGTTACAGCGAATTCCAAGCATGTCTAAAAAAATGCTATCATGGGTCCACCATTAATTCTACCTACAACAAAATTGATCTTTAATTCATCTGTGAAAGTCAGATAAGTCACCTGGCGTATCTAGTATACAATCCCACCCGAACATAGGGTGCCTTACTTGTTAAACCTTTCATATGCATGACATGGTATATTAATTTTGGTCCGAAGTTTGTAAGTGCCAGAAGGAGAAGTGATAGATATCTCAACATTTATACCGATCGAATCAGATTGATGAGTTGAGTTGATATAGCCATGTCCGTCCCATACCAAAACTAGTCGCTCAGCCTTTGAAAAATTTCTACCAAATTTGGTACGCAGATTGTACATTTAAGTGGTCATTTGTCGGAACCACTATGGCATATAAGCGACCGATTTTTCAGATTTGACAATTTTTGGTCGAAAATCCTTCAAACAAGCATCTTTGAGCGTGAAATATGGTACATAAATACCATAAGTATTGTCACCGAAATTCATAGAATTCGAAGGACTATACGAATATTCAGATATCAGAATTAATATTTGACTCTGAAATGTAATACCATAAGTTTGATATGGTCAGAAAGGTATAAAAACTTTGTCACTGCTCTTCTTTCTTGTTTAAATTCAGCATGGCACCGCTTTTTTTCCAAAAAGTAATTCAATAACCCTCAGACGGAAATATTCTATTGACACTCAAGAAACAGTAAGACTCAATAGAACAAGAATTTTCATAGTTTAACGTTCATAAATGAAATTTAAATAAACGCCAGAGTAAGCAGAACTCAAGAGATGGAAACTATGCCGATTTATTTAATTCAACTCTTCACTTACACTTGTAACACTTTTGTATGTAAGTAAGTTTGGAAGTTTGTGCTCCTCACGGAAATCCAACTCACCGATCTAGAGTCATTATGGGCAATTAAAAGTAAATGTTTATGTTAACGTAGTCCGAAATTCAGCATGTACTATAATTTACACAATCCATGGATCCACAATCGGCTTCAAGGACAATATTTACGAAACAGAAAAAGGATTTCTGTGTGAAACAAGTTGAAAGGCAAACTTCATTGAACCAGTTGTTTTTGCTTCTAAAAAGAAACGCATCTTCAGCTGACCGAAAGATAGCAAAAGGTTAGCCAACAAAATAGTCAACATATCATTGGCCAAGGCTTGTTATCAATAAACAAAAATTTTCTTTGAGGAATGTGAAAATACAACGTTAATTATCGATTAACTAAGTGGATATACAAATAGAATATATTAGTGAATATAAATATGCAAATGTGTGATATGCGCCCATACACACATATTTACAATGTCATCTTACTGTGAATAACAATTTGTCAATTACGAAAATACCAAAGCACAAGTGGGCTTTTACGAAAAAGACAGTTGAAGAGCGAAGCTTACCAAAGGGATTAAATTTTCGGGGAATCAACGAAAGACATACATGGTAAATCACACACTTTAAATAAATACTTGAACCACATTTACATACAGTACATACCTATTTGTACGCACCCAATACATTTGCTCACACAAAAGGTTGAAAGAAATTGTACGCAATGTGAACTCCAGCGCTTACACTTTATATGGAATTTATGTGGCCCTCACAACCATATGGATACGTGAAAATGTCAAGCAAAGCAAAGTAAAAATATTATATTTAAAATTAGTTGCGAAGAGTAGCTTTTTGTCATTTATTCAAGCTGAATGAAGGGAACGAACCAACGTTGTTTTCTTTGTTACTTCGAAGCCTACAGCTTAATTTCGTTTTCTATCATGTTCCAACTCATTTCCGCAAAACCGCACTTAAAGGAAATTAAAATAACAATCAAGCTTTTTTGTACTGTGCCTCTGGGTGAATACCAAACACAATTCGTTTCTTTTTTTGTATTTTTCAAATTGCTTTCGTTGGTTCCATTCACGAGAGGCGCAACTACTAGCAGTCGTCGGTCTTTAAGCAAGCGACTTGCTATATAAACGTGTGCTAAATTTAAAACTACTTACCTAATAAGGATGTGGATTGGGTTTGGAACCCGCCATAAATCCCGCTCTAACGAAAATGATAACAACCCCTTTGATCATATATGACTTGATGACGACCACTACAAACGTATTAAGGACTATGATTTAGGGGCATACACTGAGGAAACATCCTCAAATGGGTTGAGGCTGTTCGTCTATGCTAGGGTCCGAGATATGGCTGTCCATAGCACTAGATTCCAGCACAAAAAAATTCACCAAGCTACTTGGCTGTCTGCAGTTGTAAAAACTCACAACCAGATCGATCAAGTTGTGATAGACGGAACACATTTCTCCAGTGTTCTTGACGGGCATTAACTCCGAGGACCCAAGATCGTCTCGGGTCACTACACTTTAAGACATCACTATACTTGCACTGCTACTCTCTGAGCACACTCAACACCAACTTAGTAAAAGAGAACTGTGGGACGAAATTTCCACCGAAGTGGATCGATCACGACATGTGAGGAGTGGGATAAATAGATACCGAATGCTGAAGAGGGAAGCAGGATGTATGGAGAGAACACTTCTTTACTATACTGAGTGGTAGTGAGAGTGCATTTACCAGGAGATGGTGTACCCGATCCCAATCGATAAAGATAGAAAACACATGTAATTACCCGACTAAGACGAGTTCGAGTAACGATAGCCCGTTTAAAAAGCAATGAGGCGTATGGAACTGATATCTACCCGTCTAAGCTATTCAAGAATGCCGTTAAATAACTACTGCCAATTTTGAACAGAGTAGGCAATTCAAAAGTAAAGTCCTCTCTCGACAAATCTCCTATATGTGTTAGATTTATGGACCTCTGTGCTTTGGGGAGGCTAATACCGCAGCGGATGGAGTAATGAGCTGTGTGACATTTACATTTTTCAGCAAATAAAAAGACACCAGCTACACTGGCCAGATCATGGGATCCTGTTGGATAATAATACTGCAGCTCTGAAAGTTTTCAATATAGTACCCGCTGATGAAAGCGGATAAAGAAAAAGAACTCCACTTCATTGATAAGACCAGATGGAGTAAAAACCAGACTGTACTTAATATTTCCAATTGGCGCCAAACAGCGAAAAGAATGTTTCGTAAACATACAAACACAACCCAAAACGATGAAGGTCACTGAAAAATACTCTACTCCCAACAACTGTAACTTTCATCGTCTTTGACTGACTCGAAAATGAAAAAAAGGGAATAAAAAAAGCTTTCACGTGCCGTACTTGTGGCAGAAAAGAGCAAAAGTTGTATATGCCCCTACTGGCAGCAACCAAATTCACTTGGGATTCCAACACAAACTCTGAGTGAAACGTGGGTTCTGGTTAGACTGAATAAGTGACAGACACAAATCAAATGTTAGATTTGCGTGATTGCAATATAAGTATTTTCCATTTTACAACAGAAGTAAACTAACAACTTATAAGTTATGTAATCACACAACTGTGTCGGTTAATACTCGTATGCAGTAAAGTATCTTTGTAGAAAATTATGTCATATATGGTATGTTGATTGCACGCTTTATTAGAACAGTTTCTTAGAAATTTTGTTTGTTGTTAGCAGATGCTTGTGGGAGGAATTGTTTAGGTAGAAATGTCGGTGGGAATTTTAGTTATGAATACTGAAATATTTATACATTGGGAATTGGTAATACGACCATATAGATAGAGTGTATACTCGCATGTTGGATAGATTTTTAGTGCAGAGAATATGCACGGCGGCCTCAGGTCTCTTGTGCCTTCCGTACTTGTTACAATTCTCCGCCCAGTGTCTTTAGGAATCATGTAAAAAAATAGTGGATTTTGGGATATCAGGTATTTTAACTTTCTTCTTGCTATCGCTACTCATTTTTTAAACAAATGTATCGATGTTTCCGTCACAATTTTCGAAAAGAGGCAAATGTGGTCAGGTAAAATACCTGAAGTGGTCCTTAAATTCTTTGTACTAACCAAGATTAACTCCGCTTTAGAATTATAAGTGCCAAACCCGCTTTTTCATGCTACCTATTTCTTTGTGGTTTACGAAATATGCTTGGGTGTTACACTATTTGTTAGTGGGCTCAGCTCTAGGATCTAATTGGTTTTGGAACTATCTATTGTATAATTATGGTCTACATCTGATCCGATATTTGATTCCAAGATATTTTCCTTCCACGAGGGCACTGTATTTCCTTTAAAAACCAATACTTTTATGCAAGGTATATTGGTAGTATTGAGTAAGCTTTGGGGGGGATAGTAAGGAGCAGATGTTTAGAAGTAGGGAAGGTGTTAATATGTGATGCACTTGAATTTATTCATAGAACCGTTTGCGATGGAAATTTATTGAGCTCTTTGGCTCTTCAAAATCCTTTGAATTCCTGATGCTGGAAAACATCTAAGCATGTAATAATGCAAGCTGTCGAATATCATTAAAGCACCCTGAGTTTAACATCTAATAGATACTTTAAGTTTATTGCTTCACTGTTCACCTGAGAATTGCACTTAATGCAATGCACATATGAACACACGTCCATACATACTATACTCGTATGCATTAGTACCTCAAATGAGAGGAAGCAAAAACTAACGCCTGAAAGTATGCTGGGGAAATTGGGCGTAGGATGATTCATGCTTTAACAAGTATATTGCCAAATGTATAGTTTTCTCGATGCTGCCTCCTGTTAAATTTGAGATAATTCCTCATTTACCAGCTCCTTCCCTTATCGCCACCAAGAAAGATTTCTCTTACTGTTAGTTTCATGACATTTTGTAATGACGCAAGCCTTAGTTTAAGACTGATTTTACTATCACTGAAAGATGGTTGGCTTGTAGCCCCAGAGTTTTGCAGTAAATTTCCCACCGAGTCTTCCTCAAATCATAAATAGTATGGATGTCTTACTAATCATGTAATCCAGGTGCTTTTCCGAAGTAACTCTGGTGTCGAAAATGACTTCTAAGCAATTCATTTCAAAGGAAGGTGCTATTATTGTAGATTTCATCTATAATTACTTTGTTGGTCTTATTCTCGTAGTAAAATCGTCGTTCAGAATACAAAACGTATCGGAAATTGGCAATGTTTAAGCTTAAATCATCGGAGTTCTCGGAATGGGAACGTCGTCGCTTTTGAATTCTCCTGTGAGTATCGTTGCGTAAATCAGATAAATCATCAGTTTATTTAACACTAAACGCATTCCATGGCTTAATGTTGGTTAGCTATTGTTTCGAAGCAAGATCATTGCCGATTTAACCTTCAGTCGTGGTAAAGCAAACAAATTCAAGGCGTTTCAAAATCAAATAGGATTATTTTTTACTTGAAATAGCGTGTAAATTGAACAATAAATCTTTTTTTTTCGAATAGATCGATAACAGGTCAACAACACTCCGGAAGATGGTCTCTTATACTTCTATAAAAAACGAAGATAAGTCCAAACTTATGGATATTGATTCAAAACTGGATATTGAGTTAAAATTGACTTGACTAGCACGGATTTCTTTTATATATAATATGTATATATAGGTAGTAGTCGACATTCATACATAGTTTGAAGCATTTTTACTACTAAAGATATTCGCGAAGTTTATTTGGACCGTGCTCCAGCACTCCGCACAGTAAAGAAATGGTTCGCGAAATTTCGTTCTGGAGATTTTAACCTCGCAGTGGACGGCCTTCTGAGCTTGATGACGATGTTCTAAGGACTTTAGTTGCGAATAACTCACGTATTTCGACGGAAGAGGTTGCCAGTGAATTGAACGTCAACAAATCAACTGCGTTTCGTCGTTTAAAAAAGGTTGGGTACACTTTGAAGCTCGATACATGGGTGCCACATCAGTTGTGTGAAAAGAACAAAGTGGACCGTATGTCAACAGCAATTTCTTTGCTTCGACAGATCAAAAACGAACCTTTTTTGGATCGGCTCGTGACTGGTGATGAAAAATGGGTCCTGTACAACAATGTTCAACGCAAAAGAACATGGAAACAGGCACACGAAGGGGCGGAACCGATGTCGAAAGGTGGATTGCATCCGATGAAGGTACTGCTGTGCATTTGGTGGGATATCCGAGGCGTGATCTATTTTGAGCTCTTGCCAGCTGGAGAAACGATCACTGCCAACAAGTATTGTCAGCAATTGGTCGAATTGAAGAAAGCAATTGATGAAAAACGTCCGATTTTTGCCAATCGCAAAGGAGTTCTTTTCCATCATGACAACGCCAGGCCACATGTTGCAAAACCGACCCTGGCCAAACTGAAGGAAATGAATTGGGAAATCATGCCGCATCCCCCATATTCACCCGACATTGCACCTTCTGATTATCATTTGTTTCGATCGCTGCAGAACAATTTGAATGGAAAAAAATTTAAAAATGTGGAAGACGTCAAAAACCACATTGACACCTTTTTCAACGAGAAACCGCGCGATTTCTATGAATCAGGCATCCGTAAATTGGTTGAACGTTGGGAGTGAATTGCCAAACATGATGGCGAATACATAATTGATTAATAAAAGCGCTTTCTTCAAAAAATTTCAATTTTAGTTTGCACTTGAAATCGGGCACGAACTTATGCACTCATCCAATATATCAAACGAAGATAAGTCCAAAAATATGGATATTGATTCAGCCGCTCTTGAGTTAAAATTGACTTGACTAGCACGGATTTCTTTTATATATAATATATATATATATAGGTAGTAGTCGACATTCATACATAGTTTGAAGTATTTTTACGAATTTTTTATACCTACAAAATACTCACAGTCTTATGTGCTAAACATCTATGGGGCGCCGAACTCTTTTGTTTATAATATTTATGTGCTTGTGTGCATGTAGATAAATACAATATGAGGCGACACTTGGCTGAGTGGAATGAACTTTCGCTGAAAACGTAGTTATTTGTCTATTAGATTCTGTAGCTAAGTTTCCTGTTTCTTCTTGTATGTATGTATCGATAGCTCTTCCGTTTTTCTCCATAAAATGGTCTGACGTTTGTTTGATTATTTGGAACTTTTCGTTGGCTGACACATGGCTATTGTTACACTGTGCTTGTATACTCGTATAACTCAATACTTTGGTTTATACAAGTTTAGGGGAACACTTGAGACTTTCTTACTTTTGTGTGACTCTTTAAAGTTTTGAAGTTATAAGTTTAAACATCTGTATTGTGAGCGGAGCACACTTTTCACTTAGAGCATTTCATTGTTCATTGAGAGTTGAGATAAGTTTGAAGTTCTGTTTCCTTGGGAATAATTTATCTCAGTAGTCGCAAAAACTTTGTTAAATTTTGAATTATTTATTTTTTTAAGATAATGGTTTTTGCATATTAAATTTTGGATTTGGGATTATGAAAGGTTATGTCATTTGGACTGTTATTTCATAATATTATATAATACTTTAATCTATATACATACGCGAGTATACAAACATTTCACATGCCACTACACCAAATCAAATATTGGAAAAAAGTGAAAAATCCTATCATTTTCATCAAATTAATATTTCAATAATTAGTTTTATTTAATATTTTTTTTTTGCCTTTGTCTAAAACCTTTCTTTTTACAATACCAATGCATTACCGAAAGTTTGCACACTGCTACGTAAATCTCCACCACGAATCTCGAAACAATTTTATATTCTCCAGTGACGAGGAAAATTTCTTACTAGTTATACATAAATAAGCAAAACAGAATTGAAGAGAGGTCATTATATCAAAAAAACAAAAAAAAACTTACTGTCTTTTGCGCTCTTTAGCCCGGAGTAGTGATTGGAATTTTCTTCTTTGAACTGTTCATTCGGAGCGCTATGATAACCGACTTTTTTAGGCTTGCAATTGAAGAACGCGATTTGGAAAATATGATGTTTCAACAAGATGGTGGCACATGCGACGTAACACGAGCGAATACGGTCACAATAAACCGCGTAATCTACCGTTTTAGCGATGCCACCGAGATCGTGAGATTTGACACCGTTGGACTTTTTTGTGGGGCTAAACCTTCAGCTTTCGAGCACTACAAACCAATATCCGTCAAGTTATGCATGAGATAGCGCCCAATATGTGCCAAAAAGTGGCCGAAAATTTCCGTAAACAGAACGAAGTTTGCAAAAATTCGTGAGGCGGTCATTTGAATGATGTGCTGTTTAACATATAATGCCATGACGTAAAAAAATTATTTTAAATGCATTTTATTTACGTTTATTTTCGAAACCGCAAAATGTATAATCCTCTTAATAATTTGATTTAATTTAATATTGTAAAAAAAAATGGCATCCCTCAAAAATATTTTCCGTTGTAAGTTTTTCAAATCCTTTTTAGTTTGATATAGATATTTCATTAATATAATTGCCCAATTTAAATATACTAAATTTTTCAAACAGATGGCAGCCATCATCAGAAATTTCACCACTATCAAGCTTTTGAAATCTCCTTTATTCCAACCTTTATATAGTAATATTCATATATTGTATTTTATAATTTCTTTTATATTCAAATTTTAAACAGAAGGCAACGCTGCAAAATAGTATGTTTTTATTAAGCGTTTCATTAATCTCTTCAGTTCGATACCCATATTATAATTTTTCACTTGACCACTTCTCTAAAATATAGATATTAGAATAGTTGGCACCTCTGTCATTTGTAATCTAGATTATTTTTTAAGTGTGCTTAAAAATACAAAAAATTCTTTATCAAAATTTGATGCAGTCATTTAGCTTGAGCTGCGTCGTAGACACACTCACAGAAGACTTACCACGCCGTTTCTCCAATTGAAAAATTCTACTTGAGCCATCTACATAATAGCCTAAATGTAAACAGATGTGAGTAGATTCGGTGACGTCATTCTCAAGTTATAAGCAAACACACTTCATTTTATCGACAGGATAAGAGTTGCATGTTGTATAAATTTAATGGAATTTTGTGTAGCTGAATTTTTATATTTTAGTTATTGTAGTTCTCAGGCTCCCTTTTCATCTCCATGATAACTCGAATATGCTGTACAACTTTTGCTGAATTGTAAGAAACCGTTCTCCAGTTATAAGGTAAATCCAGAAACTTGCACTTATATATTTATGCTGATCTATATATCCGGCCGTATGTATGCAAAGTATTTATTCTCGACGTTTTTGAGATATTTGAACCAAACTTAATATAAAACCGACCAGATCGGACCACTGTAGCATATATTCGCCTGATATTTTAGATTTGAAATTTTGGGTCATAAATTTGGTATTCCGAACACATATGATGAACTACACATTATTGCTGAAAATCATCGAAATCGGAGAACTAGATCACATAACTCCCCTATAACCAGTTTTGGGTAAAAAATCTGTCAAAAGCAACAAGATCAAGAACAAGAAATTAGATATTCTATGCACGCACAAATAAACATTGAAACTGAAAATCATTAAATTGTTGTTTATATGCAAATTAGTATTTAATCCAAAAATGAAATACTATGAATTTAGTATACTCGTAGTCATGAAAGGTGTAAAATCTTGGACAGCAGCTCTTCTTCTTATTTAAGCTCATGCATCATTTTACTGCTAACTAACATTCCAAAATCCCAACAATTTACCGGTACACACTCTAATCTACTTACATACACATATATTTACACTTATCATTCAAACTTGTTTATCTTTCGCTTCGACTTTTATTATTACAATATAAGCATTATTGTTAGATAACATTCTGGGGCACTTACGTATACTTACTTATAGGTGGTACATATTGAAACTAATATTATATTTATATATGAACTATTTTTAATCTAAATGAATTCGTACAAAAGAATATTATTTTGAGCCCGTTTTTACGTTTAACTTTAATAAATATTTGAATACCATGATAAATGCATTTTTGCTTTTTCCCATCATAACAGAAACGCTCAAATGGAAGAACCGTACATTGAAAAAAACCTAAGTGCTAACAAATTAATATTTTTAGCTGATGTTTCGGTTGTTGTTTCATTAATTAACTAAATTCATATAAGTAAGTCCATATGAAAAGGATTTTTGTTGAGTTCAACTAACTGACTGACTAACTGAGTTTTTAAAAATTCTTTAAATATGTTGTGTTGTTTTCTACTTTTCAATCAACCCACCATTCTTTTTTATTCTAAAATTATATTGCATTATACTGATCAATGGCGCACTTGTGTCTTATAATTATTAAAGCTGAACAGTTGAAAATATTTTTAAAAAACTTCTGAAACATTACTTAAAATGGCCTACTAGACTTTCTTTCTTGCTAACCTATTAATAATTCAATTGCTGCAATCTCATGTATAAATAATAACAAAATATATTCACTTATTATACGTAGTATATTTTCTTGTATGCACACACACACACAAATAATTCCTCTCCACTATTGATTGTATCCTATTTTCCTCCTTCTACTACTATATTTTTTTTACATCATATTATTTTCTTTATTTTTTTACCGGTTTACTAAAAAATCCAAAAAATTTTATGAATTTAATAAAGCTTTAACAAAATGTAAACCTTTTGAAGTATTGTGTTTAGATTTCTTTCAACTAGTAAATAGCTGATTCAGAACTTATTATATACATTGTATTATGTAGATATATTCATAAACATAAGTATGAGAGTACATATATGTATATACATAAATATATGTTTACATGTACATTGAATTTAATTTTGATTTTTCAAAAGCCTGCTAGAGGCGTATGTTAAATTTGTCTACAGTACAGTACATATTTTTGTTTAAATAAATGTACATATGGATTGTACACGTACTTACAAGTGAAACGAGTTTGGTTACGTATACGCTGTATAGAGCTTTTATGCAAATAATTGAATTATTAAGGTTATTTTGATAAGAAAAAGCAAATGGGGAGATCTATAAAACAATTAAATAATTTGAGTGATATCAATAAATCAATTTTAAAAGTCATGATATTGTTACTTCAAAATGGAGGGTGTATTTTTAAAAAATGTGGAAAGAAGAAATACAATGCACATAATTCAATGTTATAGCCAAGAATTTAGCGTTATTATAAAGGCAGGGGCTTGGCATTATCTTTGTAAAATAATTTTGGGCAAGTTACTTTCTCAGCTGGTTCGAATAAATTCAGGCACGAAAAAGTCATTAAGAATGTCTCTCCCCCATTGAAGAAATATGGACCAATGATTATTTTTGCCCATGGAACACTGCAAGCAGTGATTTTTTGAAGATTTAGCTGCAGTTAATTGCTCATTAAAGGACAGCAGTACGTCGAGATGTGTTGTAACAAATGCCGGGTATAAAAAATTATACAACAAACACAACAAAGTATGTATGAGCAATTTCGACATATAGTTTTGTTACTATAAGCCTCACAGTGATGGATATTCAAACACATGGCCAAACATTTGAGTGACTGTGTATCCTCATAAACGCTCATGTTTAAAATATTAATAATGTACAAAGCGTTAATATTCATATAAGAGTTAGTATTTGGGTATTATACTTAACTTTTGTAACGTTAATCCCTAATCTCCTACACCCAAAAGAGTGCATAAAATATATTTAAAAGCATATAAAGGGTATGATTTTTTAGACGTGTGGCTTAAACTCAGTTTAATTTGCGATTCCATAATGAATATGCCTACTCCGGAACAGGGCTTGCAAGCCGTGCAAATTTATTACCAAAATAATATTTCGGTGCGTGCGTGCGGTGCAATACGCACAGTGTCCAACGTTAATGGATCTTTTCCGCACTACGTTTACTCTAGTGGGTAAATTGCACTGAGTATCAAAGAAGACCTGAATTGGTTCATTTGGCATCCCCCGTAACAATTACAGCTGTGCTCATCTACTTTATGAAAGATTTGGCGAAAGGATATTAGTTTGCGGGGTTACAAAATCAATCGCGCAAGGGAAGAAGCCGAGCGACGATTCAGTGAATGGACCCAAAATAAGTTGGCTACCGAACTCGATTTTCACAAAAAGATTTTGTTCAGTCATATAGGTCACTTTTGGTGGAAAGGGTACGTTACTAAACAAAATAAACAAAATTTTCTCTTTTGGAGTGAGTGTTCAAAAAGTCACTGTTTCGTCTGCTCATACTAGACAGAGGGAATCATTGGTTTATTAAAGAAGCCAACCTCAATGTTACAGTCAATGGAGAACACTGTAGAGCTATGATAATTTGCGTCATTTTCATAACATTAAACATTTTATTTCTTCTTGCAAACCACATGTCTAAAAAGAACACCCTTACGTATACACTGTACATTGTATAAATATCACTCTTGCAAAGTGAAAAGTGTTAAGGGAAAACATAACCTGGCACAAGCGTACACACAGGCGCATTAACAGCAAAAGCATTAAAAGGTTTATGTACATACGTAAATGTATGTATATTTGATAGCGCTTATATCAGTGTGTCTTAATTCAACATCATCTTGGAAGCGCATATGTTTTACAATTTGCGCGGCAGTGCTGATATAAATAAATGTTCTGCCAGTTGAGATGGGTGGCTGAGTGCGCGCGTGAAAGCGTACAAATATTTTGATTTCATTCAGGTGTATATATTTTTAGTACGACGCAAAAAAATTAAAATAAAAATAAAAATTCAGAAATAAGATTAGTGACAATGGGAAAAATGATAAATAAGTTAAATTTGATGCTCTCTTTTGAAGAAAATAACAGCGTTTTTAAGAATAATTGAGAATTATTTTTAGTTTTAAGTGGATATATTCATGTTTAAAGCCACACCAGTAAATGGGACTCCCTAACTAAAATGTTTATAATTATATGTTAGATAATTTAAGTAAAATTTTAAAATAATTTACTTTTGTATGTTGTAGATCACTCCAAGACGAGTTTCGTGATGGTCGTCCAACTTCAGTTGTTGTCCCGGAAAATATTGATGCTTTTGCGTAAGCCGATATTGTAATTAAACTATTTTCGATTATTAATATTTATTTTTGTTCTCTAATCACGAAATATTAAAGGCAATCATTGTAGTGCTTGAGCGGAGTATCCGATTTCAAGATATATTTTGCTTATTGTAAAAATTATGACAAAAAATTAAGCATTTGCACACTCAGTTGTTGTCTAAAATTGGCGATTCCCACAGTTGTTTTATACATTACTATTTAAAATTAACACATGCCAAATTTCGTTTAATTAAGAAGCAGAACAGGAGACAGGAAGATAGGCAGAAAAACGCAAGTGCATACCTAGATCAAAATCGATATAAATTCTAATGAATCTTACTTTTATTCTTCTAGTATTTACATACTTCGAATCTTTTCGTGTTCATGAAAGTTATAAAAAATTGCATAATCCTCATCCAATGTAAAAAATATTACTCATACGTCTAGTCAACCCACTAAGAAAAACATATTTTCATGATGCAGTACAATGTGCAAAATGCTTTGGTTATAAATAACTTTAACTTTATGCACTTTTTTAAAAATGTCTTGCCATCAACGCCTTCATACACATACATACATCAGGCAAAAAATATTAACCTGGCCCACGTAAGCAAGGATGTCGTGGAGCCAATGAAATTTTACGGAATTCCCATGTTTCATGAAGACATTTCATTTAATTTCACAAAAGTTATTGCCATGAGTTATGCACGCCAAGTGAATACTGGCATATGTATGTTTTGCAACACTTCGTTGTCGACTCGCGCTATTTAATATAAGAAAGCTTTTACTTTAAAACTTAACACTGTGCAATTTAGAATTTCGGGAATGGAAGTGAAATTTGTGTGCATTTAAGAGACAACAATATAAGTTTATTATATTTTACGCTCGAAAGCACTTGCATTCGAATTTCTCAAAGTATAAAAAAATGCTTTTAAATTGCACTAGAGTTGAGCGCAAGTAAAATTCCTTACCCTCAACTTTTGATATTGCTTAAGTAAGCATGGAATGTTTCACAATTCCGCCGCCATCTGCTATTTCACAGTTCATTGCATTGCGTTATTAAGTAGGCCACCAACGTCAACTTTTGTAGCGCCATACCTTCGCTGGATAGCTGATGGGATGGAGTCTTAGAAGGAACTACTCAACGACCTCATGAATGATTTACTATGATAAAAATAATAAATAAAAGATCAAACCAATTTTGCCAATTTTTAGCCAGCTAACAAAGAGCCAAGAACTGGGAATCGGTAAAAGAAAATTATATAACATTCAAATTGTCTGTGACGTTTTCAAAATACAAAGAAATTATACACTTATGGCAAGAAACATCCACCCGTTTTAAAGTAGTAATTTGAGTTTTGAAACAGAAAAAGTCAGCAGGAGATATATCAAGTGAATATGGTGACAGTCAATGGTAATCGTGGTATTTTTTTTTTTTTTAACAGAAATTTAATCGTAGTGACTGCTTTGAGCGATTGTGAGTTTTTTTCTGGTTAAAATTCCGAAAGTACAACCCTGCGATAATCAAAGAGCCAGGGTCAGCAGAAGCACTTGATCAATTTTAACGTGGAGTATTCGATTTTCAACATGCTTTATGAATACCCCCTGGTTTTCACTCATTGGAGAGATCTCTGCGGGGTTGAGTGTTTTTAGAAAATTAATATTTTTTTACTATTAGTCGAGGTGTAACAAAAGTGAGTCCCAAACATTCATTTAAAATTGTATTTTTCATAAAGATTTTTTTAATCTAACGATGTTAAGTTCACTTGAAGGCGTTGATGACCGACCAAAGCGAGGTGAAACTTTCAGCGCTACTTCTCGTAATAGACATCTAAAATTCAATAGTGCCCGCGACAGTTGGGTCTTTGTACCGAAATGACCAATTTGATGCAAACGGTGCTTCATAAAATACTCTTTGATTTCAAAGTTTGAGACAAACATGCCAAAAGCACAAATTATACAAAGACAAAGTTGCTATAAAATGTAACAAGGCCGGCCCAAGATAAAAGATTGAAAAATTTAAATGTCTTTGTCATATTAATTCTTTGTTGTTTACTAAAGTTTGTCCTTTCCACACAGCGAGTAATATTTGTATATTTTCCAACTTGTTGTATTTTATCTTAACTTAGGAAATGGCTTCTTTGTACTTTTATATGATTGTAGTAACCCATGTGTTAATTGTAGTATATATTGCTTAATTTTGTAGTCAAACAGCACACAACTTTTGCAATGGGTTCTTCATATTGTGTGCGAAAACTCTGTGGTATGCCTACGGTGGAAGAGAAGGTACAGTAGCTTTCGTAATACCCATGATTTGGAGAGAACCTCGAAACCTTCATGACAAATACTAATCTGGATAGTGAATATAAACGAATTAAATGGCCATTATTTAACTGAGCGTAAAATCTACTTCATCACATTTTATCTGATTTCAACAAAATGCGGTTGATTTTAGTGAGAAAATATGTAATATTTCACCAGGATTTTTGGGCAGTGGAAAAAAGTTATTCTGGGGCGATCCATATATGATCTACTTCGTCGTTCTCTCAACAAAATCTTAAGGAGATCATATGAAAGTGTTTAGTAGAAATTGTAATAAAATAATTTTTGAATCTTCTGTAATTTAAAATAAAAAATGTAAATTTCCAAAAGCAAAACGCTTAGCAATCTCCTAGTATTCTTCATAGTCAGAGTTTACAGTAACAGAAGAAACGAGGAAGAGGGTCTTTTTAACTTCCATTGGTATATCAAATTTATTGTATTGCATTTCAGGGCTAAATATTAATTCTCATACCTTTACAGATCGTTTGTACATTTATTTATTTATTCCTCTTCATAATACCTGTTTTCACTCTTTTAGATGTTATTTTCTTTTTGGTGGATTTTTTACCCAAAACCTCTTATCTAAACAAATCGGTTGTATAAGGAATATATGATTGATTGCAATGATTCTCAGTACCGATATACAATTCATTATAAATGTGTAAAATACGAAATTTTATGTTCTTAGATGATTTATTGTACCCATAACAAATTATAGGGGAACTAAATGTATCTATGTTATAGTGGTCCGATCTGGTCGGTTCCGAAGAATGATCGTTAGAGTGTACCAGTGCATGCGTCAACCAAGTTAGGTTGAAATATCTCACAAAGTGAGCTTGCGTACAAAGAGATGGGCAGAGGGATATGGCTAAATCAACACAACTTGCCATTCTGACCTAATCGGTATAAATTTGTATGGGTTATATATAATTAAAGGAAAGAAGTCTTTTGGTTACCCATATTATCTAGAGCTTTTTGAAAACTTGCAAAACTAATTTATCAATTCTATTCAATATTATATTGTGTGAACTATACTTTTTATTATTTAGCGATGTAAAGCATTAAACTCCCCATTACTGCTCTACACCCTTATTTTGGTCAACGTCAACTGCACCTGTTTATACTCTTTTGTGCTTTAATTCAACTTAATGAACGCCTAACGAGTTCTTTTAAACTCGTATAATCTAGCTTAAATTGCGTGATGCGGATAAGTATACTTAAAGCAACTTTTCCGCGTTCTTGCTTCAGTACTTGTGGTCTAAAAGCATCTTCCAATGTTAAGACATATTTAAATACCAAACAATACTACTGCTACATTAATGGAAGATGTAAGATAAGACAATGTGAGTGAGTATTTGATATTAGATGATGTCACGTATACGCCATGGCAATCAAACAAAGATTTCGAAGCAATTTAATTACAGTATATGTACATAGAAATATTTTCATTTATCATTAAATATTTCGTATTAAGCTGTTCAGTGTGTAAATTTAGTGAAAGGAAAGTTGCATATACTATTTACACATACACATACATACTAACAAATTAATATGCAACAGATATACTAGAAGTGAAGGAAGCGAAATTTTTAAAAAAAATATGTAGAAACTAACTGACCCGGGCAGGCGTTGCTGCAGCTAAGGTTTTTGTTATATTATATTGCAGTACAATATTTAAGAAAAACAGTAGGAGAACATCAGTCATGGAGACCACCATGCTTTTTTAGATAGATGCCTTCTGTAAAAAAAATATGGCCATGACAGATTTTCTACTACCATAACCCGTTAACACAATGAATTATTATTTACGAAAGAAGAACGAACATTAAAGCTGGCATAAAAATTCAAAAAAATTTAAATGGGAAGGACTTTGAACACGATTGATTAAAATTTTCGTCCAATTGATATTAAGCAAAAATCAACACAAAAGAATTAATTTTAAAATTTATTGTAGGTAGGGCAGATAGTCTTAATTCTTTAACATTAATATTTATTATTTTGAATTACAATATAAATACTTTTAACTTAAATTTAATTTAGCACTAATCGGTGCATAATATTTTTGGTTAAACTGTCTTTAGCTAACACAAATAGGCACGAGGGATTCCCTACTCGTAAACATGCAGCATGGTCATGAGAAAAACATGGATTTTCCAAAATTTAACCACAAATGGATATTTCTGGCCTTGAGATTTATTTATAGATATGGCAGAAGCTAAACGAATTGAAAACTGTAGCCTTTTGAAGGGTATAGTAGAATCTGACAGTATCATTGGTATACGTGGCTACAAGGCCACTTTTCCTTTAAACTTCGCAGTTAAAATGGTTCTTCCCATGTGCAGAAGTTCATGCAAGTGAGGAAAGTTTTTGGCTGTCATTCACCTGGGAGTGGACAGAAACAATTCTTTTGCATTTGCTTCAAGCAACTCATGACTTCCGGTCTTAGACCAAGTATCCCTGGGTAGCCAACAAACATTCGTTTGGAGGCGAGGTAAAGTGCAAAGGTGAATCCCATGCGGTTGTGCGTAGGGTTTGGAACCCATCTCAGAAAAGACAACCCTATGAAAATCGAATTAAGCCTCGGATGAGTTAAAATGGTTGTTTCAAGAATATTTCCGGTGATCTTTTTGATGACCAAACGAGTACCGTTGCATCATTGAAGTGGATTTAAGTTGCGTAGGAGAATAATAGGGGAACCAATCTTTAATAGAAAAATATGAGAATATGTGGTAGCATTCCAGGTGTATCTAGTGAATTGAAAAATTCAATTGGAAAATTTACACTTTCATTTTCAAGAGCAACGGAATCGAATGATTTAAAAGACATCAAATCGTCTGGTAACAACTGTTGTATATAGTATAGCCAGTTAAGATTCAAGTAATTATTCTTTACAACCGGAAAAATACTTTGAATCAATCAAATTTATTTCCTGAAAAACAGTGCAGTGCATTGCGTATTTGGTTGCAGTTGCAACTGTATTTGTGTATCGTTCCCATTATCTAGCAATTGTTCGGAAAATATTTGTATTGATGAATCATTTTGCAATTGTACGCGCATGTTTACGGCCAATCAAAGCGTTTCAACAATTAGCCATAAGAATGATTGTTTTAAATATGAAATAATCTTATCCGCGAAAATAGAGCGAAATATTAACGGTAGGGTCAATCGGAAACCATCATCACTTCACGGCCATTGTGCACTCATCCCAAAATATTATTGAACTCATTGTATTGTTGTATTGTTTACTTACTCAATCCCGTCAACAGATGTCACCATCTGTTAAAATCGTTTGAAGCTAACAGGTAATTCTGAATGTCAAATAATAGGCAAATAATTTGCAATAAAGTAATATTGCGACTATAAATTAAGATGAAAGCTATTATATCTTTAAAATTGGATCAAACTACATACGGTATGCAAATTGGATTAAAATCGGTTTTAGTATTTTAGGACTCCATCACGGACAAACAACGTGACTCATAATTTATATAAAATATATTAAGATTTATGATTTCATTAAAATCTCTTCGCAGCTACCCAAATGATTCCTCATCATGAAAAAACAGTGCTTTCGAAAATATTCTTCGATTTTAAACTTTAAACCCCCAAACATTTCCAAGCAAAAATATTAAAAAAGCAAAGGTAAATAAATAGCTGTGTAAGGTAGAGAGTAAATGAAAGAAAAAATGTAAATATCTTTGCATGATAACTCTTTGTTGTTTGGCTAAAGTTCGTCCTTTCCATTTAGCATAAATTTTTGCATGTTTTCCAACTTGCTGTAGTTTATGAAATGGCTCCTTTATATTCTTATATGGTTGTAGTAACACATATATGCACTTTAGATATATTGTTTAGTTTTGTAGTTAAATTGAAAACAACTGTTGCAATTTGTTACATAAACACAGCTTTCAGCCATAAACTGCTTTGGCGTCCGTTAGTTTTACTTTAAAATTGGAGGAAAAACAAAATCATAAAACAAGAAAGTAGAGATGTCTTTATTTACGGTATTAAATATTAAATTAAATTTTAGTTCTCATATCTGAAAAACTAGTATGATAAAGTTTCACAATTTCAATTATTTTCGGTTTTAATGTATACGGTCCTTCATACTCTTGAATTGGTTTTTGAAGGATTTTTTAACCAAAATCTCAAATCTTAACCTAAATGTTTTATGGGGGATATAAGATATAGTCCTGCAATTGGTCTGACGAACTTTTAGTTCCAACAACTTTTATTGTCACACCCCAGCCGCTATGATGCAGTTTTTGCAGCGCAAGTTCCCGGGACCTGACTTTTTTTCTTTGGGACTATTTAAAAATTAAAGTTTTGCCAGCAAGCCAAAGACAATCGACGAACTAAAAGGTAACATACGAGCCGAAATAGCTACTATAACGCCGGAAATGCTGGCCAATGTTATGCAGAATGGGAGAAAAAGAGCTGTTTTTTGTGTCTCGAGTGAAGGTGGTGGAAAAGCAAAGTATGTCCTAAATAAATCATACGTGTTTGTCAAAATCGGCTGAAAAATATCAGTCTATCCGTCTGTCTGTTTATTTGAACACAAACTAGTCCTTCAGTTTTTGAAGTAATTCAACCAAACTTGGTAAGCAGATATATTTATACTGTATTGGAACTGGTGAAATACGAACAATCTTTCGGATTTGAGATTTTGGTTCATATATCTGTTACAAAAGCATCCAAGAACGTGAAGAACGTTGTATTCTACGATCTAGTTCAACTCATTTCAATAATTTTTAATCTCTGTTTGTTATAAAAGCCTAATTGATTACAGAAAAAGTAAATTTATTTATATGAGTTTAAGCCTACCTGTTGTTAAATTCCTATGATTATTGTGTGTTTTAAGAACTCCAACACCTTTTTCTAATAATAACTTACTGTCATAGCTTCATAGCACCAGCGAGGCCAAACTTACATATTCTATTTGTTACTCGTTAGTATGAATTTATATGAATTCAAGTGTAATTACTTGATATTTATCTCTCAATATTTTTGAACCGCGTTAAGTGCTTAATGTGTTGCGGCTTTAGGCAATTAAAATTAAATGAATAATTCCATGATGAACTGTATTTAATATTTTTACTGATATTTTCATTAAATTTAATGAACTGTAGATAGAGCGAAATTTAGTCATAATCGATATTAAATATTCACCAAAGAAAATTTTGCTTTCTGTGTGTTGAGTATGCAGTGTTTTGGTCCATTTGAGCTATTTTCAAATAATAGAGTCGATTATCTATTGTCGTCAATGATCAAAGTTGAAAGCAAAAATCAAGACAAAACACACTCAGCTCATCATTCGTAAAGACAAGAGTTTCATTGTGCAAACGGCAGACTTCACACCTATTTGACAACCCGTCATGATGTGGGCCATCTACCATAACGCTTGCTTTTTAAATTACAGCTTATTCGAGCTTTCACTTCCTCAATGACAATACCCACTTGTCAAGTAATTACCGAATAAATAAGCTTACGCTTGAAGAAATTAGGAAATATTGAAAACTTACTTGCTTTAAAAAACGGTAAGGCTTCAACGGCAACTGTAACGAAATAATATAGAATTTCGGATGAAATAACTCGCGTCCTAAGCATTTTATGGATCCATTTGCACAATGAGTTCGTCAAACAATTCGCGTACGTGGTGCTCCAGTGTGTTCAGTGGAAAACATGGCGGATGTAGCTTAAAGTGTACTCGAACAGCCATCAACTTCAATTCTTCACCATTCGCAGGAGTTAACAATTTCGTAGATTTTTTTGAGCAGGATTTTGCATAAAGACCTCGATATAAGGGCTTTTAAAGTCCAATTAGTCCAAGAAATGACACTTCGATGCCATTCAATGTGATTTTGTTTCGTTTAATCAGCTAAAGACCATTGAAAAGAGTATAAGCGTTTTTAACTAAAAAATCTTCTTTTCCAACTAAGCTCATTTTCGCCTCGGCGGCTACGTTAACAAGTTAAGCTGGCACATTTTTTACAACTTGCAACGTGGATTAACTCAGCAACAGTGCAGCAGTACTCAAAAGAGCGTGGTACAGATTGGGCGAGAGAAATTTCATAAAAATACGAAAGCGGTGCGTTAAGGAATTATGGTAAACGCATATTTTGGAGATATCTTAATCGGAGTCCCAAAAGGGATACGACAATTGATTCAAACACACGGAAAAGTGTAAGCTCTTAATGAAGTAGATTTTGAAAAACAATAAAAGGATTTTCGATTTCTATTTAATTTTTTTGTTCTCTAACTCCATGATATATTAAAGGCAGCTCTCTTATGGCAATAATTTGTAGTAAGTTTGTAGAAAAAAAAAATCGAATGACGTGCTGAAATTATTATCCGCCTAAAATAATTCTAGACTTGATGAAATCTGATTAATTTTCTATTTAATATTTTTATTTATGATACACATAACAAATAAGTACGAGTATATTAGCATGATTTAATTATACAAAAGCACCAAATCAAATTTATGTAAGCATGTGTAAGGTAATACATACATAAATAAATGTGCTTATATTTGCTATTTACGCAAGTCTACATACTCTCAACGTTTGTCTTTTTCGATTAGAGTTGGTCACGACTTTCCACGTCATTATATTCCTTGTCATGGTGATTTGGATTTGTGAAAGTGTTTTTCTACTTTAAGGGTATGGTGGGAGCTGCATGCCTGTCATTAAGTCTTTTGATTATACGTATGACAAAAAAGAGCTGAGCTGAGCTAGTAAAAAGTTCGAAACAAAAGCATCGAAATTAAAAATAAGCAGCAGATGGCAAATTAAATAAATAAAAGCGCTCGTTAAATGAACAAAAAGGAAAGTAACCGTTGTATTTTGCCGCGATTATTTTTTCATTCTAGAAAAAGAAAAGTAAAAAAAAAAATTTCAAAAAGCTTTTGGCTTTTAAACCATTATATTTTGGAATTGTATTTCGCTTTTGTCAGTACTGACTTTTTCTTATTTTGTCTTTTGTCATTAAATATGCTGACGAGAAAGTTTTTATTGCCTTGGGCTTAACTACAGGCTAATTATTGTTGGTAAACAAAAAGTGTATTTCATAATCCAGGTTTAACGTAAATGGTCGGATTTAATTCATTTAATAAAAACATATTTGAGTTAGTTGAAATTGCTAAGTATATTGTGGTATGGTAATATTGTTGAAGAATTCTTATAATCACATGCATGAGATGCATGAGTAATAGATGTTAAACAGTACCTTATATAAATATGTATACAAATACATATGTATGTCGTTATATGAAATTATTTCCAGTATATATTCTTTGATGCATGTTTGCAAGTATTATGGATTAAAGGCGCCGACGTAGCAATTAATTAATTTCAAATTTCATGTCAAAATGACAAATGGTAAAAGAGCTTAACAAATTTCATGGAAATTTAATTTAATTTTCTGGAAATTAGTAATTTCATATTAACTTATCAAAAATCTTGTTTGACATTACTCAAATCCTTTGAAAACGATTCGAAGAGAAATAAAAATTTCTAGTGCAGCGTGAGCGATTTGATTTTTAATTTCAGAAATCAAATAGCAGATAAATGATAAATTAATTTGCTCCATGTTTTTGAGTTTAGAATAGTGTTTTTTATAGAAAAAATTAAAAAATACAATATTCAAAGTACTATCCGTCGGGAGCGAGTACTTTTTCCCATCACTCGGGTAATTTTCGAATATCATCTCTAAAAAATTAGTTCTCTCTGTTTCAGATCCAATTATTGAGCCATTCTTCAATTTCTTCAATGTACCCAAACCGGTGTAAAATCACCACTTTAAAAGCGTCGAAACCACACTCTGCATCAGTTATCTGTCGGCATATATTCACCATATACTCGTACTTCCATAAGCATTCAATGGACTTCAGCGTCATTTTTCATCCAATTAAAATAGAAAATAAAAATTTTCCGTAAATGCTGATTATTTAACACAAATCCGTACATTTCGAAATTACAAAAACAAAGTTGTTGTCAGAAAATGATGCTGATATACACTAATTATTGTTGAGAGATGTCAAAGCTTACCAATAAAAGAGGAAATCAACTCCAATATCGGCCACAACGGGCAGGTAGAGCTACCTCTTGAGAACAGTCCGAACTAAAATTAAAATTTTTAAACAAGAAACGGTATGCTGAATGCTGCTGAAAGTATGTGAGTGAGGGAGTAATGTTCGACCTTGAATAATTCAACTACAGGTTGGGCGAAAAATTCGTGGAAGTAGCAGAAGCACTAAGATCACAACCCTTTGGGAGTTTTCACACCTCTACCGTTAAAGATTAGAGAGGAGAATATGAAATCATCTGCGCACTTTTTTTCTAAACTGTCCGCGCTTGCGAAGCCATTTTGCATACTTTTAATAACTCGGAAAAGATTTGGAAATAAAAGTAGAATACCTTTACGCGATCATGAAGATCAAAAAATAAACTGAGCTATCTTTTACAGTTCACCACTAATTAATTATTCAAAAACTCACACACAAAAAATAACCCAGAACAAAAACTTTTTTTCTGAATTCCAAAAGGCACTTCAGTGAAGTCAATTTCTAACGTATCTGCGTTTGTCACCTTGTTATTTAAGTTATATATACATATATGTACACGTATATATGTATATAAGAGCCATTTCTAACCGCTGAAGAGAGTTTTGGCCTACATTTCCCTTCCTATTTGCGTTGAGTGTCTTGATGTTTTTCTAACAAATGGAGGGACCTACAATTTATACTAAGCCGCCTCCTATCGGCTGATAGATTTTTATGGGTCAGAAATATTTTGTACTGATAAATGTCGAGACATATTTTTTTTTAAATTAACTATACGATTTCTCTGAGAATGCTCCATATCCACTTGAGAAAATCTGGTGTCGATCGAATTTTGAACGCAGCGCCCAATGCATCATCCGAACCGTACCATTATTTTGGAAATAAATTTGCCCAATTTAAGTCTGTTCATTATAAAATGGCAAGCCTAATTTGAGTTTGGTAAATAACAGCTGTCATCAAAAGATGTTTTGCCTTATCTATAAAAAAAAACCCCACATTTTGTTACGATTTTTTCACAGCGAAGCTTAAACAAAATTGGTGTAACTTTCTGGCAGACAACATTTCTGCGAACGAAAACAACGAATGAAACAAATTTAGATGTCAACAACTTTTCGTTAAGTTTTTTTATTATTTTGTCAACTTTATACACACAGCCTTCCATCCATACATACCATATATGGTATAAAGGAATTAATGACGACCTTCCAATGTTTCAAACTATTGTCATACTATTTGTCAATAGAAAGTTTAGATGGTCTAGCAAGTGCGTGTTGGGAAAAGTTTAATATTACACTAAACAAAAAGAAAACTTGTAAATTAAAGTCAAATTCTAAAAATTATTTTAATTAGAAATATCCACAAAAACGAACATTGCCATTCGTTTTTACAGCCAATTTTAGTTTTTTATTCATCGCACTTTTCCGTCTTCCCATTGTTATAGCCGCGCAATTGTCAAAGGTAAACATTTTGAATTTCTTAGTTTCCTTAATTGAAAAGTCAACACAGTACGGTAGCTCTGCTCTCTTTACATATTTACATTTTCTGAAGCTTCAATTAAATTATTCTGTGCACTTGATGCAGTTGTACCATATTAGATATTAGGTAATCGTAATTTTGGTATTATGGTGTCCGCATTGCGATTTTATGTTCGCGGAATGAGCGGGCTTGATTAAAGTTCCTTACCAAGTAAGGAAAATGAGTTGCGAGCATAATGAATGAGATGTCATTGATATACTCTCTTGACTCTTGTTCGGGAAAAATAATGATTTACAAGTGGCAAAGTTTAATCAAAGAAGGGAAGACGCCTCGAGTGCGGAAATTCATACCAACGGTCTTTGGAGACTTGGAAGGAGTATTACTGATCGATTATTAAGATAACGCTGCTTCTATAAATGGATAATACTACGTTGCTTTTGCACAATCATCCACCCTACAGTCCAAGCCGTGTTCTTCGCAGGTCAAAAAAAGTCCGTTACCATACGACCACTACGGTCCGAACCGATAATGACAGTCTCCCCATTTTCGTTTTCAAAGTGCGTTCCGGACCAAAGAGCACACCAGACAGTAAGTTTTTTTATGTGTAATGGCCTCTTTTAAATTATTTGAGTATTCTCGGAGGCGACAGTTTTGCTTATTTAAGTATCCTCCGAGTTCTGCTTGTTATTCAAGCACCCAATCAACTTTGAGCTGGAATTTATATAAATCTAGGTTTATATCCAAGAGCAAAAGATGCCATAAAGTGCAGTAAACCTTGCAATATCTGTAACCTATCCATTCTCTTCAAATTTCTTTCAAATTTAATCAATTGCTTGAGTAGGCGGGGTGGATGTGCTCCATAATCTCCTCTTTAAGCACGAAAGCCATGTTTGAATCATCACTTTTGTAACAGGTTTTAACAATTTTGACGCGTTATGAGAATCGCTTGACACCCATTTCCATAAAGCTGACTATAAGTAAAACAAAACATGTTTTTTATAAGTTTTTAAGTGAGCTAAAGGCCTGGTTTGTTTGTATGAATTGATTATTTTTGTTATATAACAACATATTTGGTTTGACAGTTAACTTTGACAGCTGTCAAGATGCAACCCTGTCCTTTTGAAACGACGAAATGGTTAACCCTATATGTGTAATAAAATTCTGTAAATTTTGGTTTACTAAATGGCTTAATCCAGCTTTACTGCTTCCACCTAAACAGCTCAGGCGTATGTATTCTCGTATAAATGCAAGGCGATTAACAAAAGTTCGGTAAGTTAACCAGAAAAAAGAAGAAAAAAATCTGTTTGAATTTATTTGTAATCTTTGTCCTATTTTATCTTCTCTATAAACATCACCATTGATTTCAATGCATTTCTCAAGCCTATAGATCCACTTCTGAAAACAATCTTCAAAATCTTGCTTTTTAAGCCTATCGAGTTCAGCATTAACCGGATTTATTATCTGCTCGTTGCCATTTAAGACCTTTCCTTTTACATTTGTTTTTTTTAATTTTTGGAATTAAGGTGGTATATCCGGGGAATATCGTGCTGGACGTAATTCCTCGATCCCAGAGATCACAATAAAATTCCCCGTAATTTCAGCTGTGTGGGATAGCGCGTTATCATTATGTATAAAGTTGCGCCGCAAATCCTCTTTCTTTCTGTTTTCCAACAAATTTTTGAAAACTTTTGGTAAGCACTCTTCGGTGTACTATTTTGCGGTTAGCTTCTGACTCTTTTCCAGTGGAATAGCAGCTACGATTTTAGATCGGGTGAACTGGGTAAACTTAGATCATTACTTTTGCTGATGATTTTTATTGCTTAGATTTCACGGGTGGGTTTGCTCCTGTTGGACTCCATGCCATGGACTGCCGTTTGGTTTCTGAATCGTACTTATAGAACCAAGATTCGTCACCAGTAGCGACTTTACCAAAGTCGCTAGACTGACCATTTTCGAATTCGTTTTGGAAAAATTGAGCAAACTGCACTCGAGTCTCTTTTTGGGCCTCATTTAAAATACGTGGTTTCCATCGAGCAGATTTCTTCGTGTATCCAAAATGATTACTTAATAATCCCAATTCATTAGCAAACATTTCTTGTGTCAATCGTGGATCTACGTTAGTTTTGGACTTCACCAGAGCTACAGTGACGTCATCAGCGGAAGATTTTGGCCGACCTTCTCGGAGCACGTCCTTTACGGAAAAATATGCGGTCTGAAATCTTCGGAATCACTTAGAAATAGTCTTTAAATACGGTTCTATGGTTCCATATGCAATTTACCATTCACTGGATATTTGTATTGGCTGTAAATTACGCCTAGCTATCTTGCATTTTCTCATCTCCATTTTAGACGATCGTTCAAAAATTTTAAAGGAAGACTAATAAAGTAATTGGAAAGGATTTTGTTATTGTGGATTTAACAAAAACAAATTGAAAGTCGCCAACTGACCGAACTTTTGTTAATCCCCTCGTAAATATCATATAGGACATAGGAGTGAAACATTCTCAACGCCTTAGCCAATTCAATAAATGTGATTGCAATTTGAACCAAAGGCGGCAGCGAAAACAAACAACACACCACAAGTGGATTAGGAATTGGGACTGTTACGAGTACCACAAGGAAATTCGCAGTTATTGTGAAATGGTGCACGCTGAGTGCGGCTTAAAAACGAAGTAAATAAGGAGGAATGTAAGAATCAAAGCTAAGAATTGAAAGCATGATAAGCCCAAGGAAAAAAAAGTATATACTACGTATATATAGTATATGTGTATAAGTACGAAAGAAAAATGGGACAACACTCTTGGTGCCAGAAAAACAGTTTCACGTATAGTCTTATATGTGTTTTTCAACACTTACATATGTGTGTGTTGTGTAATAACGGTATGTCTACGTTTTTGTTTAAGTTCAAATCTGCACACTTAGGTGCGTACATACTCGTATACATATGTATATACCTAACAGCTTGCACGCATATACATGCATACACGTACAATTGTAATTCAATGGCATCTTGGCGCCTCTATTACTGTAAGAGTATTATGGCAAGTGGAAAATATTTACTGTTATTAAACTCACCCCACTCAACCAGCGTTTGAGCATTAGCACTTAATAATAACACCTCTAACTCATCTTATACTCATTAGGAAGTGACATCAAAAACGATATAATTAAATTTTGTATTATTACTAACTAACTAAGTATGTATGTATGTATGTATATAATTCATTAAATTGTTGTATATACACGTACATATATTATGTGTATCTTGTCTTCATCGTTGATGAGATTTCTACAGAAAGAACAAAGTCACTCACCAGTAGGGAGAGGGCATAATTTTATTTAATAAAATATAATATAAATATATGAAATATAAAATACATTCTACTCTTTGGCGCTTTGTGATAATTGGACGAAACAGTGGGTTTTCTGTCTTGAACTTTGATTTCGATAGCAAAGTTGAGGTCATTATTTATTTTTCGGTCTTTTCCGAAGAGCTTGTATTACTTATAAATATTCCTTTTTTACTCAAAGAGACACTACCAAAATTTCAAGTACCTTTATACTTGGCTGTACTATGTAGAGAGCATATTACGTTTGTAATGTGACCGTTGTATGTAAGGGCGAGATAGATTTGAACACCTGGTATCGAATGTTTTGGGAATTATTCCAAACTAGTTGTTCGATTGATTGATCGATATTAACAAGGTGCCCCGAACGAGCTTACCTCAGATATATGGTAAAAGGTATTTAATGTTTCGGTTCCACGCGAACTTAGTCTTCCTTTCTTTTTTACTCACAGTTTAAGGCAGATTTTTTAACCGTTCTTGGTTGAACTATGACAAGTGTATAAACACTCAGCCCTCTAAATTTATAAATTCACCTTACATTTCGAACAAACCTCGCATTTCTGCATAATAAAATTAAATGACAAAACAGGAGATTGTGGGACACTACTTAAGATTCCTTAACCAATAATTTCCTAATCCAAATTATTAAGAATATTTACTATAAAAGTGGACATTTATTATCATTTCACCTAATTATTATCATACATATTGTAGATTTACTTCGGAACTACGTTTGCAAATCGTGCAAATTTATTATGAAATTAACAGTTCGGCTCCCGTCCATTATTCGGTGGAAACAGTCGGAAATTCGAACAACCATGTGTCGAAATGTGTGTTTGTTTTGTTCAGCTATGAAGTTGACTTTTAATAAACAAAATTGGCGCATTTTGGAATGATGATAATCTACAAGCCATTATTGAGATTCCGTTACATCCTCAAAAAGTGTGCTCTATGGGCAGAGGAAATTATTGGTTTATATTTCTTCAAAAATAAAGCCTTCCAGAATTGTAGGATGTTGATTTGCACAACCTTTGGTTTCAACAAGACGACGCCTCATCCCATACAGCCAATAAAACATTCAATTTATTAAAGGAAACTTTAACAGGTAGACAAATTTGTCAATGATGTGTTCTTCTATCGCATATTTTAGTATCAGTAAACTTTGAACACTTAAATAAATATTTTAAATTTTTATTTATTTTAACGCTTTTCCAAGCTCTTAAATTCACCTTCAATTACATTTATCCGCCACTGTTATGAAATGTCTTACTTATGTGTATCTCAATTTTTCTTATACGATTTTCGTTATTCGGCACAAATGTCACACAAAAATCAAAATCAAACTCAATCAAAACACTTAAGTGGATTTTCCAATTTTATTTACTTTTTGGTTTCCTTTAAATCTTTGCTTCGTTGTTACTTTGGTAAACAACAGTGAAAAAAAAACTTTGAAAAAAAATATCAACAATCAAAACATTCACCTTATCCGATGGCATGTGGAAAACTTTAGATATATACATACGTACAAGTACATTTTTTATATAATACTATGGGCATGTGAGAAGTTGTCATGAAGACTTTTCACTTCAATGCTTAATAAATAAAACTTTGTAATTCCGTATCATTAATTTTTCAACTCAAAATAAAGAAGGTCGTAAAGGAGTGTCATCTGCGTTATTAACATTTCGTAATTCGCCATTAAAAGTAGCCAAAATCAGTTGCACATACTCGTATATATGTGCATACATGTATATAATTTAAAGTTTCATAGTGAATGAGTGGAAATTTTCTAATATTAAAAGTAAACAAAAATATATTTTGGATTTTCAATTGGAACACGTAAACTTTGGGTAAACATTTATTTTACTGTCTACAAATATTTTCCTACATAAGGATATAGGTAATTGTGTGAGTCGCATGTGCGAGTACATACCAATACATTCATAAGACTATGTTTCAGCGATATTTTACATTTTTAATAAGACACATATAATAAAGTTCTGCAGTCATAAGCTAGCAGATTGTCAAGATAGCTCATTTATTACTTATATTAAGCTTTGAGTGTGAGTTTGGTTAATGAGTCGAGCGTTGTGGTTCTCATATAACGATTAAAATAACAACTAGAGGAAGAACTTATAATTTTTGAAATATAAGCTAACTCAATATATTATTATCTTATTATTATTATATTAGGTTGAAGTGACTATCGATGTGTAAGCACCAATACACTTAGGTCAGTGTAGATCTATTGAGATATACACGTATCACGGTGTATACCTGTTCACTGAGCTTCACTCCCCATCCGTCTGATATCTTATGCAATCAATGAAAGCAACTCTTAGATATTGAAAATTAGCTCTGTGCAAAACAAAGCAGTCACATAAGAGATGAGAAGCCGTTCCCCGTTCTATATCGTTCTTACAGCTTCTACAAGATTTCCTCAAAGCAACTTCCAGACTCGCTGTATGTCGTCCCATCAAGCAGTAATCAGTTAATACTCCTACAGCCTTATTGATGTCCTCTTTTGGGAGTGAATATTTGGCCGAGTTGCTACGAATTTTTCTAATATAATTTAAAAGATCGGCTGAGGGAATTTTTTGAAGCACTTTTTTTACACTCATAGGGTTTGACATTCCTTGCTGAGAGGCGACAGCTCTTAGATTTTTAGATAATTATAATTATTATTAAGTAATTATTATTTTTATACCCATTCATGTATATGAAATGAAATTGTGTATAATCTTTTGTCCGCAGTATGTACCTAAATACCAACAGGGGCCCACTAAAATATATGCCGATAGGGCCTTAACTGCGACATGAGTTGATCTAGCCAAGTCCGTCTCTACGTCTATTTGAACAAATCTGCCAAAAATGCATCCGGAAGCATGAAATTTGGCATTCTACACATCTAAGCCCACATGAATTTCGGCTCTGAAAATCATTAAAAATGTATATTTTCATGAACATTCTTTCTTGTTTTTAATTAATTTTCTGTAATTTTAGATGTTGGTCTAGTTATGTTCAAATCCATGACCCCCGTACGGATCCAGGCATACAAATTACAAATTTTTTGTTAAAAAATATGAATCTATTAATTTTCCCATCAACCAGCCGAAATTTGTTCCCGTTTTTTCTTGAGCTAAGGGAGCGGCAAAACGCGCTGTCACTACACCTTGTCTAATTGCATCACGATGTGAAACGATATTGTTACAATAGATTGTGATTCGACTTTTTTGAATTATAATTTTTATAAATCTACATAACATTTAAATTTTTAATGTATAAAAGACCTATTTTAGGTATGTAGGTATATTTCTGTCAGTAAATTGAAGAAGAAATGTTACTAAAAACGAATTAACTTATTTGAAACTTCAGGGATAAGGAGTTGTCGGGGTTGGGGATTATCTGGATATTTAAAAATTTTGTGGATATTTAAATATTCTCTGTACTAAGTACTGTCTGGATTTTCAAAGTGGGGATTATTCGAAATATATTAATGATATTATTTTACATCCGTGAAAAAATAAAAACTAAAATAAAACAATTAACAAAATTAACTTTCCAAACATTCAATTTATTAATAAATTAGGAACAGATAATATACACGTATCCTTCATTTGCCGAAACTCATATACCTAGAAAAAAGAAAAATATTAATAATAAAGTATGCTTTGGATCAGTAGCTTTTTGGGCTATTGTGCGAACTACGAGAAAGAGGTTTATTAGTTCAAAAGATTGTCAAGAATACTACATCTAAACAAATTTCGCATAATGCAGACCCTCTTCAGCAGGTAAAATCAATACAACCGATATAAAATAAAAATTTAAATTGTAAAGAAATAGTTAGCAACCACTAATTATTTATATTTTTCCACCAAACCAGAAACTTGTTAACATTTTTTTTCCTCTAAAGGTAATTAAAAGCTAAGTTACAAATGTATTTCGTTTTGACCATTTCACATGAAATTCAACCCAATTTAAATTCAACTAGCAGTTGTTAACATTACTAGTAACAAGTTGTAAACCACTTATTTGCAATAATAAAATATAACTTCTGTCGTTAAAATACCCAAATACCTAAATACCTAAAAATAAATGTGGTTACAAATTGACATTTTGCTGGGTAACACAAAATGAAATTTTAGATGAGCACTTAGCACAAAACCCAACAATATTTTCAAAAGTGCAACCACACTGTAACAATTTTAGGATCATTCGGTCTATTGCAGTACCTATTAGACTACTTCTCTGTAATACGGTTGTTAGCCGATCAATACTCGTATCTAAACGTGCGTAATAACTGCGGCGGCCGCGATAGCCGAGTGGTTAGCATTGCGTACTGACATTCGGAAGGCTCGGGTTAATATCCCAGTGCCAGCAACATCCAAAAGTTATGGAAAAATAATTTAAATAAGAAATTAAGTTAAATTTTCTAATTGCAGTCGCTCCTCGGAAGGGAATGTCCACCCCTCCGAGTGTATTTCGGACATGAAATAAAAAGACTCCTCGTAAAAAAACCATCAGCCGTTCGGAGGCGGCTTAGTATAAACTGTAGGTCCCTACATTTGTTGGAAAAACATCAAGACGCAAAACAACAAATTGGAGGAGGAGCTCGGCCGAAAATCGCTTCAGCGGTTACAAAGTGCCAATTATATATATATATAATAACTTGCACGAAGTTGCCAATGTGAGCTTGTGCTAATATATTCCAGTTGTAGTTACTTCATAACCTAACCTACTCCTGAGTAGTTTCAAACTGATTACATGTAGCCACACGGAGTACTCTGATGTTATGGAAAGGTGGTCCCGCCATAAGACATCTCATTGTCAGTTAGATCATATGTTGTATATTTTACGTATGTTTGGAGAATTCACATTTTCCGCAGTATATGAGCTCTGTCTGAAAACAAACACTCATACATATGTAGGTATATATATGGTATAATAGGTATATGTAGTACCTATACACGCAACTGCTGCAAATGTTGTTACTAACACAAACTTTTATTACCTCTTCGTATCAGACGGCACAATTCTAATTAACTCAGTACATGTGAATATGTATAGGTGAAAGTATTTCTTGGAAATAGTTACTCTTACTTGACGTCTCATAAAACTAAAACAATTCTGAATTTGCAACATTGTTTATGTCGGTTTTGCATTGTACATATGAACATATGGTATACAGCTATGCATGGAATACAATGTTTATTTATATATGTACAGAAATTCTTGCATGACACCAAGTGAAACTATTGTATAAATGCAACAGCGGTAGACGCTATTCAATAGTAAAAAAAATAAAATTAACTTTTTTCATCGTTATATATATATATATTAATTTATTATTTTTTTGGCTACCACTCACACGATTGTAATACAAATGGTCAGCAGCTCACGAATAATGATCTTAGAACAAGTGTCCTCTGGGTAGCCAACAAAGATCCATTTTAAGGCGAGCTAAAGTGAGAAGGCGGTTGTACATAGGGTTGGGTCCCACACCGCATGAAAAATATACTCCAATGAAAGACCAAGTAAAGCCTCTGATGAGAGACTCGCAAACGTTTTAAGGACATGCGCCTAAAATTTCCGGTCTCTTAATTAGGTAGATGCCGCTTTCCAACTGATTACTGTCCTTAGATGATTTAAGATTGACATCACCGCCGTTCAAGAATTGCGATAGACAGGGCAAGATGGAAATTAGTTGGTACTTGTGAAATATACTACTGCGGCCATAGAAAGAATAACAAATTTGTTGTTGAATTTGTGATGGGAGAGGAACTGCGACGGAAAAGAATGATGGCGTAACTAAAAATGCTTTCTATGAACGATTATAACGCGCTTGTGAGCTTTGCCCTCGCCGTGGTGTCAAAATCGTGCTTGGCGACTTTAACGTCAGGGCACAACAGGCAGAAAATTTAGCCTTCATGAAGATATGTTATAATAGGCGAAAAACACATCTGCGATCATGTTATGATAGACGAAAGACATATCTCTAGTGTTCGACGTGGTGGGTGGGATAGATATCAAGAGTTGTGTAGCGATTGTCAGCTTAATGAATAACAAAGCAGCGGGAGCCAAAGGCTTACCGGCTGATACTATTCAAGCTAAATCAGCATCAGTTTCTTTGCAGAATAAAAAGGGGAACTTTAGAGTCTGCCCCAATCACAGAGGAATAAACCATCGAGTGTATTGTGAGAATAAATAAGGCCATTTTCAATGAACTAATTGGAGCTTGTGAGTGTAGATTTAGACCCCTTGTAAATCCCTTGACCAGAATTTTACCATGCACTAAGTCTTGGAACTGTCCCAGGTGAAAAGAATACACACAACCTTTTAATTAATTTTGAAGCTGCCTCTACGCAGCTATATCGGATTTTGGTATCCCTGCAAGACTTATAGAACTGTGAAAACTGTTGTAGGACAGTACTAAAAACGCAGTCAGGATCGGAAAAGATCTCTCCGATCTATTCGGTACTTCTATTGTGTGATTTCTTTAATTTGATGCTGGAGAAAATAATAAGAGCTGCAGAGCCAAATAGATAAGGTACAATCTTTTACAAGAGTACTTCTCTTTAGTTCTACTTTCTTCAGGCTGCTCATGAATTTGAGCCTTGGCTTCGATGCCACTGTTATTTGAGTAAGGGTTTTTTTTACAAACATCACTGCACAATCCAATAATTGTGTGTATGTGTGTTTGAGGAAGTATTTGGCAGAAGAAATGTAAACAAATCAACTTCATCATACTTCAACTTCACCCTTCAGCGCCTTTTTTTCTACTTCATAATCAATCAACTTGCAGCACTGGACGTAGGCACAAATATACGAAAGAGATTAGAGATGAAAAAAGCATACAAAAGATGAAAGGAAAACATTTACGGAAAAGAGAAGCCCACGAGAACATTCAACGCAAGTATTGCTCTGAAATGTAGTACGCATGAGGAAAACAAAAACAGGAAAAGCTCAATAAGCACAACGAATACGCCCCAAATTCCAGACTTTGGCGGAAACGATTCGTTGGCTTCGTAGACTTAGGCCAAGTGTTCTCTGGGCAGCCAACAAACTTCGTTTTGAAGGCGAGCTAAATCGAGAAAGTGTATTCGCATGCGGTTGTGCGTAGGATTCGGGAATGTCCGACCCCTTAACTGGGAAGGGGGCTCTGCCAGCTGGTTGATATCCTCGTAAGACGTCCAAGCTATGCGATGGACGTGAAAAGGACAAGGAAACTTATGATATTTACTAGTGCGGTTACATAAGGGAGCGTAAATTTGGTGTTGGATATGTGTTGAGGGAGAGACTGCGATGCTGAGCTCTGGCATTCAAAACGTAATGTTTAAAGTTTTAAGTTTTCGAAAACCAATTGTCAGTTCAATTTTATCAGTTTTGCATTGGTATGAGTGCAAACAGAGTTATAAAGGCATTACCCACATTATCGCACGTGAACTCACAGAGTTTACGACATAGCTAGAAGCATTGGGACTCACTGCAGAAAAACGGCTGAAAAGTATGAATTAGTGGCAGAGATGCCCCAGCGTGGAAGCAAAAGGGTGATGAACGTAATGTGCAATCCTAGGCGGAGAGAAAGCACGGCGAAGCTGATTATTATTTGTGGCAATTTTGATGGGAAACGGCTGATTCATAAAATACCTCTATAATAACGGTTATGATGATGGAGCAATTTGTTTGTTCTGCGTTAGCGGAAACGAAAGTGCGCGGCATATTTTCTTGTGGCCGAGCCGATATAGAAACGCTTATTATTTAACCTATAGTAAAATCTAAGCTTATTTGGAATAAAGTGAAAATGTGGTTCGCTACCGTTCTCCAGGAATTAGGAAAAAAGCAGCAAAAACGCGGTAGTGTAAACAGAAGAGCTAACGAAGAGTAGACCAGAAAGGTATACATGAAGAGCCAATTCAGCTCAGCTTGGTCCTGCGGAAAAATGCTTAACGGTGGTTTCATAGGACCAGTGAACTGCAGTTGGAGTTGAAGGGGTAAGTATTTAGGTGTATTGTTGGACCAGACCAAAGAAATTAAGAAATTACTTACAGGGCGTGGTCTCGAAAAAAGTGTACCTTTAGCGCGAGCAGTATGAATCGCGCATTCCGTCGCCGTCTATTTCTACGAAAGACTCCCCTTTCACACCCAAAAAGAAAGAATAAACATGTCTAGTCTGACCACAAGTCCCCAATTATAGAAAATTAATTCTTATAATTAAGTTCGCCCTCGGTAGGAAATGTCAACGGCTTCTCCTCCACCCACCGTTCGAATATGACTTGGGCTAAACAGTAAATCTCTCCATTTGTTGGAAGAACATCAAGTAGGTACCAAAAATTGGAGGAGGAGCGCTGCCGAAAATCGCTTCGGCTGTTAAAAAGCCAATCATATATACTCTATACATATATGTATATATAAGTACACATGCACATATGCTAGCATATTTTACCATTTGGGTCACTTTCATTTAGTTCAGCTTTTGCTCTACCTTAATAAGTATCTCATATTGACTCATCAGAATATTATTTGCCAAATTCAAAGCACTGACCGTCTGGGATTTGTAATTTTCTAAGTAATTACCATCAAGGTACATACATATGCACGAGTATATGCATATATTGGAATATATTTGCACAGTCATACAGTCGTACTGATGACTGGTAGTTGAATGAATTTACGAATGGACTATGAATAAGGTCGCCGTCCACTTACAAACATACATACAGGCAACGCTAGTTATTGCTTGGGTAAAATAAAATGGCAGCCAATTGATTTCTAACGAAAATTACCTTCTTTAACAAAATGTGTATTGCAAAAGTGAAGTGGCAAGGCTTGTGGGCGCACATAATCAGTTAATACTGTGAATTTATATTTTGCACATGAAAACTTTCATCTCCTGCGTTTAATGGTTTATTAAATGGTTATTTCTAAGAAATCTGCTAAATGCGCTATCTAAATTCATTTCACATCTTCCTTGCAGTTGCTAACACTTGTAAAATAACTACAAATTAACCGAAGTGGCAGTTAAAAAAAAATAAAATTAAATAAAGATCCAACTAAAAGTTCGCAAAAAATTCAAAGAAAATTTAATGCACCAAAAGAAGAAAACAAGTAGAAGAAGGATAAGATATTAAAGAGGGTAGCAGTTGTCTAAGCATACTTGACATGCCGCATTAATTTGAACTTTTTATTGCTTCTAACCAGAGTAAACTTTTTGCGACTTAAAAATACAACACTGTAGGACAACTTTGAGAAACTGAAAAGAATAAAAATGGTAAAGTGTCGCAAAAATTTTGAAACAAATTTAAATTTTTTTGTTTGTTTCGTTTGAGCCAGTCAGTCCACCATTTGTAATGAATGTGCACTCTTGCGCAATACGTCTGTCAACAAATCTAAGGTTTGAGTCTTACGAAAGCTCAGGTTACAAAGATTCAGTTTGCAATAGTTTACGCCTGAAAGATTCAATTTGATTTAATTTTTCGGAATCTAAAATACACAAAACAAAAATCGAAAAATTAATTCATTTCTTTACATCCCTGGATGGTCATTTATTTTAGCATTCTTCACAGTAGGATATATACAAAGTAATCCATTTTGTGGTTTTGAAAAAAAACGTACATATAATGTTTTTAAAATATATTTTTTCATCAAATTCCTTTTTTATTATCAAGTTTGAACCTGGGCATTATATCTGAAACACTACACACCTATGTTCAATCCGCAAACGTTTGGCTTCCATAAAAATTGTAAATAAACCCATAATTAATTAGAAATTTTTGTTTTATTTACTCCTTGTAGCGGTTACCACAGCAGCTTTCTTCTGAGTGAATTACTGGTCCTTAGCGCCGGATCTCCAATACAAGAATTATCGAAGTTTCTATTCGGAGTCTTCTTTGCGAGAAAACAACATAAAATTTCCTATTGGCGTCGACAAGGCGAGAGATCACCCGGCCGTGGAAATGTTGTTTAGAATGTGGCATCATCTTATTGAAATCACATACCTATTGCCCAAGTCATGTGCTTCAACTGCAGGCCAATACAATTCATCATATTATACGACAATAACGCTTCGAAAAGACAGCGACAACCTCGCCGTTGCCGTTTTCACACCTCCGAACCAAAAAGCCCACCAGACAGGAAGATTTAAGAATTCTTGGAGATCCAAAAGTGAAAATTTCGATTTTTTACGTATTCCCCGAGTGAGAAATGTGCCTCATAGCAGAAGAAAATTTGGTTCGAAAAATCACCGTCCACTGCATATTGTTCAAACATCCAATCAAATACACCATAATGTGCCGTAAAAATGTCCCAGCTCTTGAGAACGTCGAGAAAAAAACACATCCGGGAATTCGACTGCACTTCCTCTTAAAGTAGGGCTATTTGACGTGGAACGAGCAAGACCATCATGTATAGGTCTAGGGCCTACACTATAATCTCCTCTTAAAGCACGAAACGTGGTTAAGTTTGCATCACCATTTCTGTAGTAGGCTTCAACAATTTTAATGCAATGCGCAGTTTTTAAGCCATCCATTTTCATAAATGCGAGACTTTTAACTAAAATAAAACTAGTAGGGTTCGTCAGTTAAGTTTGATAGACGTTAAAATACAATCCTCACTTTCGAGATCACGAAATAGATAAAAATATATTATACTGAAAGAGAGAGGTTATGAAACTGTCCCCTAGCGTACGCATCTAAACCATTGAGCAGGCGCATTGTGCTCCGCCGTGTATTCCAACAAAGCGTCTGCGAAAAGTTCTATCATATTTTAAAATTTTGTTTCTTTCTTTTAATCATGCGTTTGATCCAAACATCACAGACTCTTCCTCTACTTTTCAGGAGAGATCAGTTGGATCGATCGGCACGACTTTCTCATTACCAGGCTTCAGGATAAAAATAACCTTGGCCTCTCGTCACCTGCTTGGTGTATAAGTGAGGCTGAAAAAAGTCCGTACTTCATATAAATACTTGTATAAGTTGAGTTTTTATTTTCACAAACTAAGTAATACAACATAACTCCGCGCACTTCTGTTACTTATACTGGGTATACGTATATACGTGTGTGTATATGCATTAGTTGTTGTAATTGTTATTTCTGGTAATGTAAAATACTTTAGTTTACATACTTACATTTTAATGTATGTATGTATAGTATATGGTGCTCTCATACCCAAATCACTCCTCTTCGGCCATAGAGTTTTGTCGTAATATTCGTAAGATCTACATACACCCGAATATATGGTACACATACACTACATATGTAGATCTTATTACGATATAGCTCTTTGGCCGAAGAGGGGTGATTTTGGTATATACCTGTTTAGGCCAAAAACCTAAATTATCAAATAAACTAGTACCGCCCTAATGTTTCCAGCAAGATTTCCTTCGTTAAGAATTCATAACACGAATTACGGTTTTAATAAAAAAACGGGTTGGTATGATTTTATGTTTTTTGCTTACGGCACTGCGCATTTACGATTGCAAGTAACTAGACCTAATTGTCTCGCGAGTCTTTATCCTTTTTTTCATCAACGTTTGGGAAGCGAACCCCAGCCATCACGTCCACCAGCCCGTATAATTGTAAATCCCGCATAATAGTAAAGGTATATATATATAAAAGAACACTGATTTAATAAAGAATCACTTGCATAAAACTGATCATTTTCTTGAATCTTTTATTTCATTTTCATTGTGTACACCGGCGTGCTCTGCTGACACGACGCGCCGATGTACATTTTGGTCCTTCGAGCCGGATATTAATCAAACTTTAAGTATAAAGCACCAGCGAGTACACCACCAGTCACATCAACGAAGGTTGCACCGCCTCCTAGACAACATTTCATCACACGATCAACATCTACTAATATTCAAAGGCCTTTGCGCAACACACGCCAACCACGTATACGTTTATATATCAAAACACTTTGTGGAATAATAACGTAGAAGTTCAAAGGTACGTGGTGAAATTTCAAGTGCTTGTATAAACAAAATTATCAAAAACAAATTTTCAAAAAAAAAAAAAGTGAATTGTGAGAAAGTCCATTTATTGATTTGGGTTTGCGGTATTTTTAAACGAAGTGTAAACCTTAGTAAAAACAACAGCATTATTAAAGGTGTCATTATTCGGTATTATGGAACACTAATTTGCAGTTAACTTCAGTTCTAATCACTTGTGTATTAAAGTTGATGTATATTTAATTAGCCCTGCACATTGTAGGAATTAACTTCGCTTTGGGCATTGATTCTTTTTCTTCATAATAGATGCGCCAGCTTATTTAAATTAACATCCATCATTAACATTTTGCTGCGGCACATTATCACTTGCTGTTGTCGATACACATTATCACTTGCTGTAGTTGTTGCACAATACCACTTGCTATTGTCGATGCACAATATCACTTGCTGTTGTCGATACACATTATCATTTGCTGTAGTTGTTGCACAATACCACTTGCTATTGTCAATGCACAATATCACTTGCTGTTGTCGATACACATTATCACTTGCTACAGTTGTTGCACAATATCACTTGCTGTAGTTGTTGCACAATATCACTTGAGGTTTACTGTTGCATCTCATTGTTTCGTCGTGCCGCATTTACATTAAGTTATAACCCTTTTAATATTTGAGAGGATATAACCTCTGGGTTCACATAACAACTTTCATTGGATCTTTCTCACACAAACTCACTTTCCTTATAATATAATATAATCTTTAATGTCGATCAAATATATATCACTTATTATTCTCATCATCTGAAAATTCACGACACATATCTTTATTCATTTTCTGATAAAACAGTTGGGTGGCGAGATTATCATCCACAGAAGCTTGTCGCTGCATACTAAATTATTTAATAAAGCCATATATATACCTATATGCATATTACTATATATATATATATTCAAAATATTAAGTTCTTTCTTCATAATTGGAATTTTTTTTATATTGGTGCGGCGTTCTTTTTGTTTTTGTTGGGTAAAATAAAACTCGGTTACTGTGATTTCACTCCATATTGTGGCTTAACTAGAACACAATACATACATAAGTATATAACATGGATAATTTTATACGTTTAGTTGAGTCAGTGTTGGAATTCGAAATCGATTTCAATAATGCCTCAGTTTCAGAGCATTCAAAACATTCTTTAGCTGTAGAACAAGAGGAGCTGAAGGCGCTATGGGGGAAAACTAAATCTGCCTTTGAGGGGATAGTGAGTACCGAGGGCATCCCTCCAAAAGAAGTGGCAGCAATCAAAAAGAAACACAAACTAGCATACACTAGTTATGTTAGATGCATTTCAGCTATGGCCGATATGGCCGAAAAGTTAACCAAAACGGAAAAGGAAAGGGAAAGGATTTCCACGCGGACTCATCATATTAACTTGCCACCGTGTGACACGGATATTTTTAGAGGAGATTATCTGTCCTGGCCGACGTTTAGGGACATGTTCACGGCCATCTACATACTGAATGATAGCATATCATCGGTTCAAAAACTCTTCCACCTGAACCAAAAGACGCAAGGGGAAGCCAAGGACATCGTTAGCAAATGTCCATTAACAAATGAAGGCTTCTCAACAGCATGGAAAAATTTGTGTGAGAGATACGAAAATAAACGTATTCTCGTGAATACACAATTAAAAATTCTTTTCAGCCTTAATTCAGTCGAAACTGAATGCGGTAGTTCCTTGAAGAAATTGCAAAGGGAAATTAATAATTGTTTGTCATCCCTCAAAAGTCATCAAATTGACATCTCAAACTGGGACGCAATTATAACCTATCTGTGCTCCACTAAACTGCCAGAGTGCACCTTATCTCTATGGGAACAGACCATAGAGAATAAAACAGAAATTTCTAGGTGGGAGGATATGGATCGATTCCTCTCTAACAGGTTCCAAACCTTGGAAACAATTTCCAGACTAAAGGACGTGAAACAGGTGAAGACGACAAAACCGCAGAATGCCAAGGACATCCCGGAAACTCCTCGTAAAAGACTTGGCGCCTTCCAAGTAAGCGTAGCCAAGCCGAAATGTAAAATGTGTCAGTCAAGTGAGCACACGTTACGATTATGTCCCCGATTCCGGGATTTAACTACTGCGGAGAGACTTGATTTCATCAAGAGCAAGAAGGGTTGTTTGAACTGCCTTTCCACAGCACATACCGTATCAAGATGCACAAGCTCATACAATTGCAGCACTTGTCATTTAAGACATCATACGCTGCTTCATATTCCTAACTTTCAGCCAAGGGCAGCTCTCAGAAGTAGTCCAAACTTCTCAGACGGTAGCCCCTCAACCTCAAGGCAAGCCCAATTGAATTCTGACAGGGCAATGGATCCGACAATCCAGCATGTAAACTCTTGCTTTGCTAACACCAACAAAGGTGTATTACTGGGAACGGCAAGAGTTCATATAAATCATAATGGAACAATTTTTTCCGCTAGAGCATTGATCGACTCTGGATCCGAGTGTTCCTTTATATCGGAAACACTGCAGCGCCGAATTAATCTACCAGCAAAAAAGTTGCATGCCCAAGTGTCGGGCATCAACAACTCCAAATCGGCGCAGGTGAAGGAGGCATGCTCGATACTATTGAGTTCACCCATTGACCCAATAATAAAACTCAAGGCTTTGGTGCTCGTGCTCCCACAGCTCACTGGGAACTTACCAACTTGCAATATATGTGCTAAGACAAAGCAAGTGTTCCCAGATCTAGCCTTGGCCGACAAACGCTTCTTCATGAATGAACAAGTGGATCTAATTCTTGGAGGAGAAATATATCCCCAAATCATTCTGAGCGGAATAAAAAAGAACCCCTCTTGCACGCTGCTAGCTCAAGAAACCATCTTTGGATGGATAATAACAGGCAATGCTGATACACCTCATCCAACAACAAAGATACTATCGTTTTTCAATGAAATTACCTTAGAAAGGCAGCTATCAGCATTTTGGGAATTGGAAGACGTCCCGAGAAAAAAATGTATGACTGAGGAAGAGAAGTATTGTGAAGAGCTATACCAAAGAAACACGAAGCGACGTGAAGACGGAAAATACATCGTCTCCTTACCGTTTAAGTATGAGTTTCCAGGAATCGTTCAGCTTGGTCCATCGTTGAAAAGTGCTTTCTCCCAGTTTTACAGGATTGAAACCCGACTCGCGAAAAATCCAGCACTGCAAAAGGAATATAACAAAGTTTTATCAGAATATGAAACTCTTGGACATATGGCAAAACTCACCTGCAACATAGCGGATGACTCCAACGACAACTACTTCCTGCCGCATCACGCAGTGATCAAGGAGGAGAGCACATCTACGAAGGTCCGCGTAGTGTTTAACGCATCCAGTCCGACGGCCAATGGGAACAGTTTAAACGACGTGCTTCATTCCGGTCCTGTCCTACAGTCTGACTTGCCGATATTAATCCTGCGCTGGCGACTTTTCAAATACGTTTTTAACACCGACATAGAGAAAATGTATCGCCAAATTTTTGTCCATGATGATCACACTAAATTCCAAAGAATAGTGTATCGTGACAGCGCAGACAAACCAATAAGTCTATATGAACTGAAGACAGTTACTTTCGGGGTAAATTGTGCTCCGTATCTAGCTATACGGACTTTGCTACAGCTAGCTGAAGACGTTGAAAGCACGAATCCTATCGCATCAAACATATTACGTAAATGCATGTATGTCGATGATGTTCTTGCTGGAGGTCATAACATTGAGGATGCCATAATAGCACGTAATGAAATCTCTCAAGCCTTGGAGTCAGCCGGCTTTCCATTGAGGAAATGGACCAGCAATTGCGTAGCCGTATTGAAAGGCATTCCAAAACAGCACTGGTTGAAACAAGATTTTCTGGAATTCGAGGATACCAGCACCGTGAAGGCTTTAGGTATCCGATGGAACGCTCGTTCCGACTATTTCTATTTCACAGTAAAACCAATAGAACACTGTGAAACTACAACAAAACGCGCGATACTTTCAGCTATCGCAAAACTTTTTGACCCCCTCGGCTGGCTGGCGCCCATCATCATTGTGGCGAAAATTCTTATGCAGGGCGTATGGCTAGAAGGCACTGATTGGGATGAACCGGTGTCCCGAACTATATTGGATCAGTGGCAAAACTTTCGAAACGATTACCCTGAAATCAACCATATAAAAATTCCAAGGTGGGTATACTACTCTCCGAAAGATAATATGGAGATCCACGGATTCTGTGACGCCTCAGAAAAGGCCTATGCAGCGACATTATACCTGCGAGTTCAAAACAAAGATGGCACATCTGTCAGTCTGCTCTTAGCAAAAACCAGAGTCGCGCCGGTAAAGACTATCTCTCTTCCACGCCTGGAACTTTGTGGAGCAGTCTTACTAGCAGAACTCGTGGAATCGATAACAGAAAACTTGGACTTAAGGCAAATAAAAATGAGCCTCTGGACCGACTCAACAATAGTCTTAGCCTGGATCCGGAAGCCACCATGCTCATGGTCAACCTTCGTTGCACACCGGATTACGAAGATAGTGGAAAAGGTAGGAATCCTAAATTGGCATCATGTTGAATCCGCCTCGAACCCGGCGGACTTAGCCAGCAGAGGATTGTCTGCGAAGGAATTAAACAACAATTCCTTGTGGTGGAACGGACCTTCTTGGCTACAAGAAGACATTTCAAAATGGCCACGACAATGCAACAACTACGAGACGGAAATCGAAGAAAAAAGGGTACGTGCTCACGCAACAAGTGTAAATAGTTGTATTACTATTTTAGACAGATTTTCAAACTTACCGAGAGCTTTAAGGGTTATCTCATATATTATGAGGTTCTTAAAGCGTACTCATCCCCGAAACAAAACTTCATTTAAAGCTAATACTTTTCTAATTTCCTCCGAGGAAATTAAAGAAACTAGTTCTCGCTTAATAATAATTTATCAGAAGTACTTTTATAAAGAAGAATACGTGAATTTGAAAGCTGGAAAACCAGTTAATAACAAGAGCGAAATTTTGCCCTTAAATCCCTTCATAGACAGCAACGAGATTCTGAGAGCTGGAGGCCGTCTAGGTGCATCGTTAAACTTATCATACAACGAGCGCCATCCAATTGTCCTTCCTTATGACTGCAAACTTTCCCGTCTTATCGTCCAATTCGTCCACGATGTAACCTTGCACGGAGAAAACCAACTAATGCTACGTCTTATCCGTACACAATATTGGATTCCCAGAGTAAAAAACATGATCCGGTCCATCATCCACAATTGTAAAATCTGTACAATCTACAAGAAGCAGGTTCAATCCCAGCTAATGGGAAATCTTCCGCAGGAACGCATTTCGTTCTCACGCGCGTTCACGGTCACCGGTGTGGATTTCGCAGGCCCTTTCGAGATTAGAAATTTTCGCGGCAGAGGATGTCGCATTTCGAAAGGCTATGTATGCCTTTTCGTTTGTTTTTCAACAAAGGCGATTCATTTAGAAGCAACCAATGATCTGAGTACCCCATCCTTTCTGGCAGCCTTTGCAAGATTTATAGCAAGGCGCGGATGCCCAAGAAAAATCCATTCCGACAATGGTACTAACTTTGTCGGAGCTTCCCGATCTTTGCGATCAGAATTCAAAAGTTTCTTGCAAGATGCTCGCAATAGCACGTTAAATAAGTATAACCATCAAATGCTCTCATGGCATTTCATTCCCGCTGGCGCTCCCCACATGGGTGGATTGTGGGAAGCAGGGGTAAAAAGTTTTAAAACCCACTTCAAAAAGATTGCGTCAGGAAATAGGTATACATTCGAAGAGTTCTCTACCCTTCTATGTCGGATAGAATCATGTCTCAATTCCCGACCTTTGAGCCCCTCTTCGAATGATCCATCTGATTTGGAGCCGCTTACTCCAGGTCACTTCCTGGTTGGCGGACACCTTTTAGCGCCACCCGAAATAGAGGTTAATGAAAATCCTGCTTCTATAGTAAACCGATGGCAAAAACTCAAAGCCCTTCATCAAGGCTTTTGCAAGCGATGGAAAAATGAATATCTGACTGAACTTCAGAAACGAACTAAGTGGAAGCATCCTCAACAAAATATTAAAGCAGGAGACTTGGTGGTTATCAAGGAAGATAACCTTCCCCCTAATGAATGGCGACTTGGAAGAATCCTGCATCTACACCCCGGTTCGGATAACCGAGTACGAGTGGTGGATGTTATGACTGAAAGGGGGCAAGTGACAAGACCGCTTGTCAAATTAGTCCTCCTTCCAGCAGACATAGAAACACCAGAACCAGAGAGTATAACTTCTAATCCTGCACAAACTCCACCAGAAATCACCCTAACTACCCAGAATTGCCACTAGCTAATAATGTCTGTTTATCAAAACAAAACAATAAAGCACAGTTAGTAAACAAAATAGACGAAATAATTAAATTTAAACTAAAACATAACTACTTTGCTAAATGCGAACAAATCAACAGTATTTTTGACCATTTCCCAATTCCTTACAGTAATATACCTGTCAATACTATAAATAAAAACAACCTAAACTGCACGCCACTTGTGCCTCATGTATTGCTAAAATGCGATTGATAAACAATGCCAAGCGCTGAGGAAGTGAAGAGCGTAAAGTAACTCCACAAGCTGGCAAAGCCCAAGAAACCTTTATACACATCAGCATTGAAGACATTTTTTTTTAAACTAATCCATTGCGCATGCATAGCATTTGCTGATTCGAGTATATTAAAATCATCGCCTTGTACATTTTCACCAACAAGTTCTTCCGTCGACATGCTATTCATGTTTGTTACGTATGCAGGCGGCGCAGCTGTTGTAGCAACAAGTTCTACATCACTATCAAGCAAGGGTGCATCAGTCAACGGACACATGTCTGTACAAACGCTGCTGCTGCTATTGCTGCTTTGTAGTATCCCCGCCCAAATAAATTCACCCAAACCTTTATACATTAATGTGAGATATAAGCAGAGTCAAAGCGGCGCAGCGAATTGTAGTGCGACCACGCAGAGGTAATAAAATATGGAGGATATCTTCTTTTGATACTCCACATTTGTTATGCGTCCAGCTTCTTTACGCAAATCTTCAATTTTATCGTGCGCCAAATTTAAATAAGATTGCAAATAAATTGGTATTAAAGCGAAACGCAACAAAACCACTAAAATGACAATTAAAAGACGCATAGTTTCAAAAGCCTGCACGGAAAGTAATGGCTTTTCCATGCCCTCAAATACGCGTTCAGTCAAATACTCTCTGCTTATCGGCCTTATCCAGAGTATTATTAGAAATGGCAAAATGAAGCTTATATTGAGTAATAATTGCACTGCTTTGCGACCACTGCAGTACTTTAGTGAGTCCCAATGCATTTTCGCCATGCGCAGACCGGGGAAAGTGAATATGGCACCCAAGAGACCACAGCCAACAGCCATGCAGAGTTTAACGATCAGCTTTGAAGCGGGCCCAGATGATAGCAAACCCTGCGCTGTTAGGAACTTTGAGGCACTATCATTGAAACTGCTATAGGCGTGTTCCATGCAAATACTGATTTCACCATCGCTGTAGAAGGCGCCATAAAAACCCACAATGTGCGGAAAGTTACATTCGTGTAATACTTTCAACTCCCGTATTATTTGCTTTTTAATCGCAGGCTTCACTTCGAGATGTATTAGTTTCCGTGCCATTATTAGCTCTGTTGTTATATGCCGTACCTTCATCACAACACCACCATTACCGGAACCAAGCTCGCCGAGCTTCTCGAGGTCTTCGTCAGATAGCTCGCCAATTTTTTTTTCCTTTTGACTTAGAAATACTTTAATACGATTCCTTGCTGAATCATCCATTTCCAATTCCTCCAGGGTCTCCGTTAGCGCCTCAATGCTCGTCTTCGGCTTCCCCAGTAAACTATGTTTTTCTGTTCCTGATGGTGTTTTGAATGGCGGTGGGGGCACAACCTGTGAAGCAGCCACTGTAGCATCAACGGCTCCTGGAGGCGATTCGTATTTTTCAAAAACATTCTTAGCTGAGTTACTATGTGTATGTACAAGTTATTTTAGAAAGAGTTAAGAAGAGTTTCAATAAAACTATTAAAACCTGAATACCCGTATTGAGTTATTTTAAGTGATTAAATGGAATTTGCTAAATATTTCACTAAATCACCTTGAGTATGTATGAATTCACAAAATTTTTAAAATTATCAATAATATTACTAAAGTTTGTCATTATCTATATTATGTAGGGAATGATCGCTTTTCGAGTTTTGGGATAATTTTCGAAATTTTCCTTATACCATTGGTGTGCTAAATAGCCATTTGCTACCTGATTAGAGAGAACCCAAATAAAGCCTAACAACCAAGTAGTGCTTCCTGGCAGTAGTCCTAAAATGGCAGCGTACATACAGATTTCAAAAAAACATATGTGGTGAGGATACTAAGTTGAAAAATCCTCCAATGGGCAATAGATGTTTCTCCGTTTTTACTTCTCCACTGTTAGCGTCCTTACGCAAGTTAACAAGGATTATATTTGATTTGTACTGCTGCGTCCAACAATAGAAGAAAATTAATACACATCCGATCTTTAAAAGCGAAATGTTCTTTAAGGAGAAATCTGGTAGTGTGCCTCTTACAAATCCTTCAGTATTGCTTATAATAGCTAATATTGCACAAAATAATGTGCATATCCCACGAAATAGTGGCTTATATTAATTTTATTCTTCTGAGAGAATATTTGTACGAAGTTTGTTTCATAACAACGTCTACCACATTGGATAGCCATAAGCACAGAAGCCACCAAGGCGGAAGTGTAATCAACTTGTACTTTTCTATTTGCTTGCCTCAGTCTTCATAACAAATCCTTTAAGTAGGAAGAAAAGCGCCAATAACGACCGCGCAAAAGCAAATATGTAGAAATGTTTAAACCAGCTTTTGGGCACTTCTGCATATTTAATGAAAACCTCAGCAGAACCTCTATAACTATGTTTGCCATAACGGTATGTTTGACGCAAGAAACCTGGTAATGACGACTCTACAATATTAATCAAACTCCCAAAAACAATAATCATTAAAGTGAAACCCAAAAATATGAAGTTAATTAAATTGAAACACTCTATAAACTTGTATAGAACCTCGTAGGTATTCTCCATTTCTACTTTTATTTAAACACTAGTTTAACTCAAGAATATTCTATAATAAACGATATTCAAAAGAAAATTAACTTTATATTATTATTGTATTAAATGGGAAAAAGTCGACAGATAGAACAATCTCTTTTTTAACATATTTTGATTGTATCGCACTGTAATTTTACTATCTTAAATATGTAGTATATAGCTCACCATTAAATGTTGTCTTTCCAAATATCGCTTCTTTTGCTTCGTCATACAAATCTAAAGCTAGAAATTTCAAGTCTTCGATGCTAGTTGGAAATTTAGTAATCGGTTCGATATTAACTTCATCGCCTGGTTTTACGCCCTTTACAAAATTGTAGGCAATGCTAAAACCTTTACGCGCTTGTACAAGTGCATCGCGTGCAAATACTTCTGCTTGACGTGGATAACATAACGAAGCAACAGCACCAGCGCCTATTGTCGTATAAAGTACCTTTTTAATGAAACCACCTCGTGCAGCAAAAATGAAACCGGACAAGCCTCCAACCGCTATGGCACCGCTACGTGGCAGCACATTTTGCGGTTCGTTTAGATAGTCAATGGTAGATTGAGTGGGTGCCTTGGCTGTTTCCAAATAGTTGTCGAAATTCGCCTTCTGTTGGGAAATTGCATTGACACCAGCTTGGACTTCCTTGCGCACAACACTTATGCCATCTTGTATAGTTTGGCGGGTCTTTGAGTCTTTTGGAGGATGCACTTCCTTTTTGGTGCCGTACAAATCGTGCAGCGATTGGCACGGTAGCTATCAGAAGAGCAGTAGCTGGTGTAACTAAAATAATTTTTCGGAACATCTTCAATGGATTGATATTTGAAGGTGGCACGCACGGTTTGGCGTTAAATGCGTTCAACTAATGTACTATCTTAATAAGCAGGCCTGTGATTCGTCTTTTCCAGCAAACTAGAATGTTACATTTAGAACATTAGGTAAATATTAAACTGAAAAAAAAAAAAAATACAAAAAGTTAATTCATAATCTTTACGTGGTCTTAACCTACTTACCCATGGTGCTGCTACCTCGTGTATTTCTTAAATAATCATCAAGGAAAATGGAGGAAAGTATGGGCAGCACATGAAATTATGAAAACGGCAATGCCACTTATACAAAGTGCAATCGACTTTAAGGAAAACGGCAACGCCACTTATGCAAGGTACACACGATACAACGCGCTGTACAACAGGTTGCGACCTTTACTACATACAATGCACCTGTTAATCCAACCGGCTGTATAGCTCCATCGTACCTGACACATATTGTTAGTAAAAATATAACATTAAGAAAAAAAAGGGAGGATTTCCTATCGGAAATGGATAAATTAAAAGAAATAAAGCCACTGGATTTGAAAACATCATTTACCGCTCGTTATATATATAAGTATATATGTATATATTTTCAGTTTATACTCCACGAGTATTGTATGGTTAGCTCTTTATATTTAAGTTTGGGGAAAAGATTGTAAACCACATTCTTTGAAAGGCAATTAGGTTAAGAAAAATCAACCAAAATAAGGATGTGGGCGTCCATCGGCATTATCACTGCCGAGTTCCCAATACTCCTTAGGGTTGTGAACCCATAGGCATTATCACTGCCGAGTTCCCTATACCCCTTAGGGATGTGAACCCATAGGCATTATCACTGCCGAGTTCCGCATACTCATTTAAAAGGACAACCAAAAACAGTAGTCGAAAGTTCCGCCCACCAACAAAATGCGAGGTTACAGCGGCCTAATTATATCACCGTATACAAATATACGTATTTCATTATACATTAGATAACATACTCGCCACCCAACCTAAATAACAACTATTATATCGTTCCTAAAAAATAAATAATGATCGCATTATAGAAAAATGACCCGATTCACCGCCATGCGTCATAAAGCCGAGCGGGAACATCAGCGGTTTGCAGTTCCGTGCCACCTATGTGACCAAAAGCACCCAATACGCGTCTGCCCAGTTTACCGCGCAAAAACCCCCGAGGAGAGGCTACGAGAAGCGCTATTAGGTCGTTTTTGCGCAAATTGTCTATCCATCTCGCACAAGGCCAGTGAATGCCCAAGTGAGAATAGATGTCGACGATGCGGAGAAAAGCACCACACCACCTTGCATATGAATGAGGAATTGAGATCGTGGAGCCAGCAGGTGGCCGACGAAGAAGAAGATATCCTATCTATAGACGCCTCAGAATCAGGGACGGAGAACAGGCCTCACCAACCCGAAACGAGCACAAGAAGTGAATCCGGAGCGGAAACTCGGACTTTCCGCCCGACGACACCGAGAGGATCGGAAACCCGGACTTTCCGACCTCTGTTAACGCATGAACGAAGAAGACAAAGTGGATTGGAAACTCGGCCTTTCCAACCACACCAATCTCATCGACGACAGCGTGGAGCGGAAACTCGGACTTTCCGCCCACCACAAAACCTACGCACCATAAGGCGCAGAGGCAGAAGGGACGCAAGGCAGCTTCCAAGTAGCTTCAGGACAGGGCTCCTCCATCACGACGTCGTCATAGGCAGTCTACGCCCATGCAATACGATAGCCCCAACGGCAGTCGTCAAGGTGGAAGCTCAAGGACGCCTCCATTTAGTGAGGGCCCTGATAGATGCGTGTGCCCCCATCTCCGTAATCTCCGCCGACTTAGCGTACGACCTCGGGTTGGAAGAGACTTTTGTAGGAGGACAACGGGGATGCTTACTGCGTCTAAGAGGGAAGCATGGGCAGACCAAACAGGTCTCAATTCATGCTGCCGTCGTGCCAAACTACCGCCGGATCAGCCCCGCAACCAACATAGACCCTACAATAGCGGCAAATTACGAACACATTCGTCTTGCGGACCCGCGTTTCTATGCAACGACGCCAATACGGTTAGTACTGGGGGTTGATGCATATCCAGAGATCATGCTGAGCGGCACCTTGCCCAATACCTTCGGTCCATTCTTGGCACAGAGCACGATCTTCGGATACGTGCTGTCCGGTTCATGCCGAGCATGAGAGAAAAAAAAAAAAAATACCCTTTCAATAGAATATTTAAATTTAGTCAACATTATGATTACATAAACCTTGAATTTTGAAAAAAAAAAAAATAATAATAAATGAAGTAAAGCACTGAAATTTCTCACACGTATATTTCTAATGTTAATTAAAACTTCTTTCCTTCCTTAAACCACAGCAACAGAGTTCTCAAACGCAACGAAGGAAAAGGACATTAAAGTTAACAATTGTAAGTGGGAATGATGGCTGGGCCGCGATTGTGGACAGGTCTTGCGTATCGCAAGGGGGGCCGGCATGTTTAGGCCAAAAACCTAAATTATCAAATAAACTAGTACCGCCCTAATGTTTCCAGCAAGATTTCCTTCGTTAAGAATTCATAACACGAATTACGGTTTTAATAAAAAAACGGGTTGGTATGATTTTATGTTTTTTGCTTACGGCACTGCGCATTTACGATTGCAAGTAACTAGACCTAATTGTCTCGCGAGTCTTTATCCTTTTTTTCATCAACGTTTGGGAAGCGAACCCCAGCCATCACGTCCACCAGCCCGTATAATTGTAAATCCCGCATAATAGTAAAGGTATATATATATAAAAGAACACTGATTTAATAAAGAATCACTTGCATAAAACTGATCATTTTCTTGAATCTTTTATTTCATTTTCATTGTGTACACCGGCGTGCTCTGCTGACACGACGCGCCGATGTACAATACCTATATATATATATATATATATATATATATATATATATATAGCAAATACTCAGCTACACCAGAATGCGTTTCATGAAGGCCACAACTACAAATTTATGTAGGTAAAAATTCGCAATCTCATACTTACATAGGGAATGGTATGGAACTTTGCGCGCCAGTAAAGAGCACTTGAACCAAATACATTCATATATACATACAGGTTAAATTTGCAAGCAGGTGAAATTTATTCAATAAAACTTTAAAGCTGCGTTATGTGTTATTCAAAAAGTTACCCAAAACTTTAAGTCAGAGAATAAAAAAAATGTTCTCATCTTTATAATTGGTACAAACTGCACTACTACGCGATGAAAACTACCACAACAAAGGGCCTAGAAGTCATCCTTGATATAAGGCCAATAAACAAGCATGGCAAATTATATCAGAAATCTCGCTTAACATACAGTGCGACCGAGAAAAGGAAATCTTGGGTCGCACTGGAGCCGTTGGTCTTCGAGCAACTCCAACGTAATGCTGTGAGCAGCGTAGATTGCATACAGACTAAAACCTTACTAGTACTAAGAAAAAGAGAACTTAGCAGTCTTGTGGAATTTAACCCTAAAATATCATTTTTAAAAGCTAATTATTATTAGAATCGACACATTGTAGAGCCTGCACAAATCAGAATAAAACGCTGGAACGTTATTTTTGCTAGTGCCCGGCCTTCAGCCGATTGAGTCGTGATCTTCACTTACCATCCCTACAGACACAACGTTCCATATTCTATGATATTCTTCGCTGCCAATGCACAAAAGAACGTAAATTTTCCATTAAACCTTTTTTTCAAAAATTTCTAATATCGACTCACGAAAAATTGTCATCGGCCAAGCTTCAGTATCATATAGCACGACCTTAATGATGAGCGAGTTTTAGAAATTTTTCTTCGTCCATGAAACCTTTTTTTCAAAAATTTCTAATACCGACTCATGAAAAATTGTCATCGGCCAAGCTTCAGTATCATATAGCACGACCTTAATGATGAGCGAGTTTTAGAAATTTTTCTTTATGTGTCAAGAGAGGACTTTACTCTGGAACTGCCACTGACTGAGGTCTCCTTCACTACCGGATCCGTTCGATTCGCTTCACTGCCTAATCTCATTTGTTTGCAATTCTTTTCATCCGCCTATTGCTAAGTGGCCTTTGTTGGAAATTTCTTACCAGTGGGCGGTTTGGATATTTTAAGTCACCTACCCTACAGCTCAGACCTGGCCCTAGTGATTATTACTTGTTTCCAAAAATAAAAAAAATAAGCTGAAGGGTAAAGCTGTATCGCAGACAATGAAGTCAAGGTGACAGTTTCGGTGTATATTGAAGATAAAGATAAATAATGTTTTTTATTATTGTTGTTCAAATTGCTAAAAACCCACTACTAAAAGATAATTCAAAAGAAACGATTTTTCGAACAAAATTCCTTAAGCGACGAGGCATATCACTCGGGAGATATAAAAATTGTCACCTTTGGATCACCAAGAATCGTCCAATAATAGAAAAGAGGTCATTAGATCAAAAAAAATTTATAACCATATGGTGCACTCTTGGGAGCGGAGGTGTGATTGGAACCTACTTCTTTGAAAGCGACAACAGCAAGACTCTCACTATCAATTCGAAGCGTTATAGTCAAATGATTTCCACCTTGTTTTTTTTTTGCCTGCAATTGAATAACATGACTTGGCCCATATGTGGCTTCAACAAGATGCCACATGCCACACAACATAAGTGAAAGGGCTTCATTGCGTGAGAACTTTAACGGCCTCGTAATCTCTCATCTCTCATTTGACATTGTTGGACGTTTTGTTTGTGGGACTACGGAAAAGACTGTGCTTACGTGTATGCAGATAAACCTTTAACTCTTAAGCAATTGAAAACCAACATTTTAAAATGTGGTAGAAAAATACCTCAGACGGATGGAGGCAAAAATTCGCGAGGCGGCCATTTTAATAATGTAATGTTTCACAGTGTTGCCAAGGTTAAAAATTTATAAAGAAAAAGGAATTTCATGACCTAGACCTGAACTTGTTCCGATTTCACGCATTTGCAATAGCGTGCCCAGTTGTAATCAAAAGAATGTATCAGCCAGATTTTCTTTATATTCGCACAACTGTTATTTGTATTTATTTTAATTTTAAAAATGGTGGAAATCTATAAAATATACATCAAAATATCTGAAACCGAAATTTATGCAAATAAAATGATGTTATCTTTTTATAAATTAATTTTAAAATTTATTAAAACACTGCTTCCATGCATTTTCATCAATATAAAATATTAAAAAAGTAATTATATACATATATATTAAAAATTTAATATATCTGTTTAATATTAAATTTATTAAATGTATTTATACGCCGTTATGTTTAGTTAAGCACACACAAACACTCACTCTCCTCATATAACCCGCATAAAATTAATATTATGCAAATCAGTGTCAAATCAACGCTTTACTCAACTCGATTTGAATAATTTTTTAATTACAAGGAGACGCGAAAATTACATTGACAGCAACACTTGCTAATATGATTAGAGGCTATAGTACATATAGCATGCTCAGATTTATATGTATATATATGTTATACACACACATAGTTATTTACAAAATTATACAACAGCAAGAATTTCAGTTCCACCCACATTAATCACCATGCCATGCGATTAGTCCTGTATCGCGCTATGATGACATTTGTTGGACTTTGACAGACGTTCATTTTAAATAAAATATTCAAATGAGGTTATTGTGTGCAGAGGTATGTAAACAATTTGTAACATTTGTTGTTTTCCACACTGTCTATGCAAAACACAAACCCATTAAATGTGTAAATGAGTTTTCTTAGAATAATTTAGTATTTAATCTATTGAGAAATTTAAGCATTTTTTTATGCGAAAATCATTCCTGTCTCTTGCTTTCGCGAAATTTTATTAAAGGCAAAAAATTTATTTCTTTTTTTTGTATTTTCCATCGATTATAATTTGATATGCATTTATTAAAATTTTATGTTTTCATTTTTAAAAATGAATTATTAACGTACGAACTCATTACTTATTCAATAGGTACATATACGCTTACATGTACAAAAATGTATTTACATGACTTGTACGTAATACGCGAACACATTTGCATTCGAAAGAAGATTAAACGATCAATTTTGATATTGATGAAAAGTAAGAAATTAATATCCTATTGATTTAAGGCATGATTAATAGTAAAAACGTGCTGAGTTCGCAATAAGTAGGTAAATATGTTTTAAAAAAATCTCAAATAATAATTAATTGTAAAGGGTGTTTTTTAGACATATGATTTTCAAGAAGAATGATATCGGATAAGTGACCATCGCGGCTGGCTCGAATAAATACCAGCCGAGAGGCCAATTTTCGACCACTCTTTGCAACAATAACACGCCGAATATTCTTTTTCAAGGCATCAATTCTCTCGGGCTTATCTGCGTATTTGCGACTGTAGCGCAAGGCATCGAAAAATACCCGATTAAGTCCATCCACAATCGCGGCCAACAATCAGATCTGTGCTCATCCACTTTATAGAAGACTTTGCGGAGAGATCTAAGTTTGCTGGCTTACAAAATCCAACTCATGCAATAATCGAAGCCGAACGACCATTAAGGAAGTGAATAGGCTCAAAATGATCCCGATATTCACAAGAAAAAATTTTTCAGCGGTGAAGCTTATTTCTGGTTGAACGAGTACGTTTATAAAAAAAATTTTGCATTTGATGAGAATCTATCCAAGCCATTGTTAAGCCGCCTTTGCATCCTCAAAAAGTCACTGCTTGGTATGCTCTATGAACAGAGGAATCCATATCCATATTTCTTCAAAACTGCAACCGCTTATAATGTTACAGTCAATGGGGAACGCTATAGAGGCATGATTAATAACTTTTGCATGCCCGAAATGGTGGATGCTGTTGGGAACGGCCTTAGCTTGATTTGGGCTCCAAGATCGTGGTATTTAACACCATTGGTATATTTTTTGTGGGGTTGTGTGAAGACGGCCGCGATACCCGAGTGGCTAGCAGAACGTGCAACCATTCAGAAGACGAGCATTTGAGTCCTTGGTCAGTTGATCGATCAACATCACAAAATTTTAGAAAATTAATATAAATAAAAAAATTAAGTTAATTTTTCCATTTCGGGCCGCCCCTCGGCAGGGACTGTCAAACCTCATAAAAACCATCAGCCGTTCGGAACCGGCTTATAATCAATGGTAGGTTAGCACATCACAAATTAGAGGAGGAGCTCGGCCGAAAATCGCTTCAGCGGTTACAAAGCGCTAATTATTATTATTATTATATGAAGATGCTTGTTTACGCAGATAAGCCTGTGACGATTGGCTATTTAGAAGAGAATACTCGGTGCGCTTTTGCTGACATACGGCCTCAATTGCTCCAAAAGAGGTCGAATGGTGGGAATTTATTCGAGCCATGTCGGTAACTTGGCCGAAATCATTTTCAAAATACCATGGCAAAAGTTTATCTTACTATAAAGATCATTCATTCATTTTTGTTATCTTAAGATTGCATATCCACGTTTTTCGATTGTCATTCTTTGCCGAAAGCGCTCACTTTTATTTTTCGAACCCATGACCCTCCGCATTGTATCACGCACTGTTAAGGATATCACCGATAATTTGAATCGTTTCTTTTTGCTTCCTTTTTCAGTGATTTTCACTTTGTATACAAATGTATGTGAAGTTAACCAAGGATTTTCGAATAACAAAGTGCCACTTATCCTCAAATGGTTATAGTTAACTTGGCAATTTGGTACGATTTCGTTGTACTTCTACGAGTATTATAAAAAAAATGTTTGGGTATTTCCGCAAGCCAATATAAATAATTCAATTTGTAAACCAAAATCTAAATTTTCGAGATTTTCTACAAAAAAATGACTGAAATATTTTATTTGAAATTAGCCAGCCACAAGTATCTACAAATCTCGCCCATTACATATTTTGAACCTTTTTCAATCAAACAATCCCGAAAGCAAACACGAGTAAACAAATAAAAGTACTGCATTGATTAAAGTAACTCACAGCCAGACAGACGTAACACATTTAGCGGTCAGTCTTCATGGGTTGACTGCACATTTGGCAAAGAAATTGCACGCTGTGGAGCAAATTAATCTTTTTGGTTTGTTCTATTGTTGCTAGGTTTAAGATTTAACAATCGCTCGTGCAGTATCTTAGACTCCAGCGGACGCCATTATTAGTATTTTTTTAGACTTATAACTAAATGACACAATGTTTGTAGAGCACAATTAATGTTTTCATTTTCAGTTTAGCACACACTAACTTTAAGATCTAAGAGTTTGATAGACGAAAGTGTGATGTTTAAATATAGGCTGGTTATGTTGAATATAATGCTGAAATTCCATAATGCAGCTGTACTATGTAAAATTTAAAAATGGTTGTAGGTACATAACTGACAGAATAGTTCGGCTTAATTTTTCCAATAAATTAGGGTTACTGTCACGGCGCTATACTCAATTCCTACTCTTGGATCCACGTCACGCATCCAGTAAACGCGTGTGGGATCCGATTGCCAAGCCGTGTGGAACCATGGGTCACGTCTAAAAGAGAGGAAGTTTCAGTGGAGCCACTCTGACATATTCGGTTTAAGGATTCGCTGAAGTCTAATTGCGGCGCCTAATCTCCTACACCTCTGCGATCAATCCTGAAGTAAACGGCTCGCTATATAAATGTTAACAAAATTGTTATTATTTTTATTACTTATTAGAATAATATAAATTTTGCACTAACAACTTTGCTAGGCAGCTGGTGCGCTGGGTTTGGGACCCCTCTCTCGATGACGACCATTCCAAACGTACTAAGTATTATAATTTAAGGGCATGCACCGGGAATGTCCGATCCCTTCATTGGATTTCCCAGCTGGTTTGTAAGAATAAAGACTGACATCGGACGGAAGGTTTCAAGACCGGAGCATAATCTAGTAGGAACCATGGTGGTAATCTGATGATGGTTATGCAGAGCATACAGAAGGGAAGACGCAGGCTGAATGGCAGTGAGTTGTTGACAGTCACAACTTTGAAACATCTTGGACGATGATAACATCTGTTGAGAGCCCCAATGCCGTAATGGCAGTGAATTAAGAGACAGTCGCTACGCTGGCTATGTCATGTGTTACAGATGGATAAGTTTACTTAAGCTTTGAAAGTTTTCGATGCAGTACCCGGCGATAGAAGCATTCCACTCCGTTGGAAAGAATAGAAGGAGAAGAACCTGACTGTAATTGGGATTTCCAATTGGAGCGAAGAGAAATAACGAATGGCGGGCTATTGTTAAGTCATCTATGATCTCGTATGCGGTGTTTATGCCAGTAAAGAAGAACAAGGGTTTATTGCTTTCTCAAGTAAAACAATATTTTAAATTAAAAACTTGAAATTTGAGTAAAATTGTTTAAGCGAAATTTCCTTATATCCTTTTTTTGTTGCCAAAGTGTATTTTTCAATATATTTGTATGTATTTACAAATGAATAACAAAAAAGAAAGAAAGTGCGGTTTTTATATTATACATATATATGTAGATATCAGTTAACTATTTATATTTACCAAAGGTGTATCATCTCATATTACAACCAATCCTACATTTACAAATATTTACAGAGAGAAAATAAAAGAAAATTACAAAGCCTTCTTGCATTTTATATACATACATACATTTATAAATAAATATTACCTGCGTTCAAATAAAATTAAAACAGTAAGAAAGTAAAATAAATGAGTTTAAAGAATAAGTGAAAATAACTATGGTTTCCAAAACATATTTGTGATTTTCTTAAAATAAAAAAAACAATATTTCGAAAAAAAATTATTAAACCAATGCTCTTAATGCATGAAAGAGCATTTTAAAAAGCCAAGCTTTATAGAGAATATGCTTACGCCAACAACAAAATGATAGTTTTATGACGAAGGTGGGTCAATTTGGTGGATTGCCAATATATATATACGAGGGGATTAACACAAGTTCGACTGACCATTTTCGAATTCGTTTAGGAAAAATTGAGCAAAATGCACTCGAGTCTCTTTTTGGGCCTCATTTGAAATATTGTACGTGGTACCCATCGAGCAGATTTCTTCGTGATTCAGCCATTGCATTCAAGCCCAGTTCATTAGCAAACATTTCTTGTGTCAATCGTGGGTCCTCGTTAATTTTGGACTTCACCAGAGCTACAGTGACGTCATCAGTGGAAGATTTTGGTCGACCTTCTCGGAGCTCATAGTCTACGGAGAAATATGCTATCTGAAATCTTCGGAATCACTTAGAAATAGTACTTAAAGTCGGTGCAATCGTTCCATATGTAATTTGCATTCACTGAATATTTCTATTGGCTGGAAATTCCACCGAAACCCGTAGAGAATCACATGGCGAATTTCTGTTTGCGTTGGTGGTGGAATTTCGTCTGACCTATCCTCAGCTAACTTGGGTTTTCTCGTCTCCATTTTAGCCGATCGTTCAAAAATTTTAAAGGAAGACTAATAAAGTAATTACAAAGGATTTGGTATTTTTAGATTTAACAAAAATATATTGAAAGTCACCAACCGACCCAACTTTTGGTAATCCCTAAATCAAGTCTTACGGCCGCGGTAGCCGAGTGGTGAGCATTGTGACACATAGCCCTGTGTTTTTCGAACCAAATATTGTTAAGATCAACTACTACTATTGACAATAACAGTGCTACCAGCTTCATTTCGAAAGAAGTACAGACCAAACACCACACCAAGCTGTCAATTTAGGTGAATGTAACGGTTGTTCCTGAATAATTTGGGGATTTTCTTCGCACCAGAATCAATAGATTTATTAATTTACCGCACCACTCAGATGAAAGTGAACCGCATAGGAGAAGATAATTTTCTTAATTTTTGTTGTTGTTATTTGAAAACGTTGTTCTTGCGTATATCTTGAATCCATGATGAAATTGTAAACATTACTGAATAGTTGTATTAAATTACATATTAAAAATGGCCAAAACGACACTTAGAAATCATATCATCCCTATTGGAAAACCCTTTACTTATTCATTACAAAAAAAAAAAATTCTTTATGTTATGTTTAACGGTGCGTATGAGAAATCACAATGATGTATTTACATACTAAAGCTCAAGATTTTGTTCGAACATTTTCGAGCAGCTCGATCATTGAGCTTAGATATGCGGGTATCTAGAGCTCTAATTCATACAAGTATTTATTTTTAGAAATGTAGCAAAAATTTTTAACTTCTTTAAAACAAAGTTTTTGTTTGACGGGGCGTATGAGTAACCAAAATGATGTATTGTACAGTGAAAGTGTTATCCATAGTTATATAAGTAGAGGAAACTATTATTACTCCAACAACCTCTCCAAAAAAATACATTCATTCTATTCAAAAACACCCTTATTAACTCGAATACCAAAAGTTTTGCATTAAAAACTAATATTTACTATTGATATTGTAACATTCAGCTACATAGCTGAATGTGTATGTACAAAATAGATTTATATATACAGCAGAATGTGTGTATGCTTGTATAATTGTGCCACTTACTTACTTATATACCCTTCGTTGGATTATTTTTACTGATTGGCTCTCATGAAAACATTTCCATTGATACGTTTATGTTAAGTGCGTGGTTTTTGTTTTGGAAAACAAATGTACGTATATCTGTGTGTATGCAGATAAGTTATATAATAATATAATTGGCGCTTTGTAACCGCCGAAACGGTTTTCATACTTCAATTTGTTGTTTTGCGTCTTGATGTTTTCCCTAAAAATGTTGGGAGCTACAGTTTATACTAAGCTGCCTCCGTACGGCCGAGGGATTTTTATGAGGAGCTTCTATTTCATATCAAAAATACACTCATCGGGCTTGGCATCCCTTTCCAAGAGGCAAGTTGAATGTTGAAAATATATGTATACCTTTTATAAGTTAACTAGAGAAAGTGAAAATGATTAAAAAGAGATGCTAAATACCAACGACAGACCTTGAACTCATTCACCAACTCTTTTTCTCTTAATAACGTCTTTATAACCTGACATCCTCCTTTGTACATGAGCTGAGGGAACTGAAGGCGATTCCGGACAGCGCCTTCAAGGTATGTTTCGATAATTGGAACAAGAACCGGCACAAAAGAAAGAGACAAAAGAAGAGGACGTACAAACAGCATAGAAGAAGAAGGTACAACCAGCAGAAGCATTACCACAAGACGTAGTACCATCAGTAAAAGAACTTGAGGACTTGACAGAGGGTCTAAATATGATGAGAACACAAGAAAGCAACGAAGATCTAATTCTCTCCGACTTAGAGAAGCAGAAAGATAAAGCCAAATGACGCCGAACGGTAAGTAGGTATAAGATTCCAATGGATGACCTGGGCATTGTTCTGGGCCTACAAAAGTTAGCTGAGTGTAGTAAAAGACAAATCAGTTAAGTACTAAATAAAAGGATAAACTATACATATATATTTTCATTTAAGACTACATAAGCAGAGACTGAGTCACACTACAAATGAGCACCGAGAAAATCGATGTGGTGGCGGCAAGAGCGTACTTCCCTGGGAATACTATGATCCCAACACCAGCAGCGAAAAGACAAATAAGGCATTGCCAAGAGAAACACCAGTCTTTAGTATTGGGTTGCGATGCGAATGTGCTTGGCACAATGTGAATGTGGGCAGTACAAACAATAACTCAAGTTAAAATTTTTTATAAGTAAAGCTTCCGCCTTGTTTGTATAGTGAAGAGATACTACACATAACAATGGTCTAAGAAAATGATCTCACACTGGATGATTTCACCAGAACAATCAATCACCGTTCATAGAATTATTCAATTTAGCTTACACTCATTAGTAGAGACTGTAAAAGGCAATAGAAATCATAGTAGAAAAGTTTGTACAAATGATAGGAAAATGTTAGAGTTAAACCTTAACCGAGTTGAAATCACTAAAAAAGTGAAGCACGTCCAATCCTAAACTGAATTACCTTACATGATATAAAGACTTCTTGCTTTTATTGTAATATATGCATATGTATACAACAATCTACACTTTTTTTCTATTATTACCTTAATTGTAACATTATTGGTGTCCGGCGCCAGGATTTAGTCACGCAAACTTAAGGAGTTTTCTTTTACCATAAATAATAGACGACATTTATGCAGCAAAAACGCACATAAATATATATTTCTTCATGCTTCTTAGTTAGCAAGTACCCTTACATACATATGGTATATTATACATACATCCGGCGTTATTTTAAAACATACACTTTAATAAAACCACTTCCGGATTTTTAATTGCACGATTATGTTTCTTTTTTATTTTATTTATTTTTATTATAATTTTTTTATTATTATTATTATTTTTGCATGGAAAACAGCATTTTAATTACAAGCAAGCACATACGCAAAGAACTTTAATACATTTGCTCATACCTATATGGTACTAGTACGTAAATATGTGCTGAGAGTATTCATTCACTATGAAACACAAACTATTTTTTAATAATGTTTTCTTTCTTCCTTAGCGCGCGCATTTACATAAAATCGTACATATACAATTATTTATTGAAGTATTTATATGTAAGTATGTGCAAAATCATATATGTATATCTATTAAATACCAACAACGCTCCTTTAATATGTATATTTTTTTATATGATTTTATGTCTATCTTATTACACATCCTTCTTTATAATTTTCCCGACCGTACAATCAATGTACATACATACATACATGTCTATCCAAGTGCTTGTGTATGTCTATAACACCGTCATATTTAACGACCAATTGCAGTACACTGCACTCCACAAGTTGTGCCGGTTATTTTCACTACGCCATGTACAAACATGGGAAAATATATATGTATATACATACATACATATCTACATCGTAAATACACCTTCTCAGATATTTATCGAAACGCATACATATTTAAATATAAACACTACGCACCGTTCATCTACCGTACGCGTCGAATGTTTACAACGGAGTGATTTGGTCGGCGTTGAAACAGCTAACATCTAACGGCTAACAGCCTCGAATACTCGGCTCAATATTTTATCCAAAGAGTTGAAATAAACAGAACTCTCTCGGCATTCACGGGGTGTTGCCATATGGTGTACATTGCACTTTGGCTAGAAATTACTTAAAGCTTTTTCAAATAATATTGATGTTTTCGGTCATCTCTATATAGAATGTTCTGGAGTTGTTTCATCCGCAGCAAGAAGTTCAAGACTTTGTTTCATCCGCAGCGGCTTCGAAACCTCTATGTATCAAACAGGTATCATTTAGAAAGCTCCTTTACTCTATTCTCGTGTGGTTTCAGACCTTTGGAGATCTCTGCAGGTGAAATGTTCTTGCTGTCATTTTCGGGGTTGGCCTATGCGGAAAAGGTGTCTGACAAGCAGTTTGAAAAGAACTTAAGGGCGCCGCTTAAGTTCTTGCGACGTCACTTTACATGCTCTACTACACTGATATTACCGTACGTAGCCTTTTTTTGCGTGCTTGGAATCAAACGTTTAACTAACAAAGTACTGTCCACTGCCTCCTTTTAAATTAGGATATTCTTGCTGTTTCAAAGCCACTCTGAATTATTTACGAATGTATGGTAAGTAAAGGTTTTACGTTTCTTATTGAAGCCATCTTCAGCGTTCATTTGATGTTTCCTAGTTGTGGCCTCCATTCGGAAGCGATAGTCCCATGATTTGTTGGAGAAACATCAAGACGCACCCCACAAGTTGGAGGGAGAGCTTGACCGAAAAAAGTTTCAATGTTGAAAGAAAAGACGTTCCAACCCGACTATATATAATTGAATTATGGTGCACTTCAAGCACAACAAGCAATGTGAGCCGATGGTTTAACGGCTGAGCTACTCAAAGATGCTGGCGAAGTTTGGTCGGACGAAAGTGGCTTCGTATCTGGTAAATCCACCAATGAGGAAAGGATCAAGACACACCACTTTTCATCGATTTTAATGCAGCCTTCGAGCACGCGCTGGCTTTACGCCACTAGCTCTAGAGGCTAGAGGTTTCATACAATCTGATTCTTTAGCGTATCGTGTCACTAAACAGAGATCGTACTACTCCCGGCATATTGATATCATCGCCCCACAGACAAATCAACGAAGCGTGTCAACGTAGGCAGTCATATCTTCGTAAATAATTTCGCCTATCTAAGAACTAGCATCAATGAACGTTAATAATAATGTCAGCCTCGTAATCCAATGCAGATTAATTTATTATTAATTATTCCTAATTGTAATATGATGCAGAGACCTCAACGTTGACAAAATTCGATGAATCGACGCTAGGAGTTTTGAAAGAAAGGTTTTACGAGCGATTTATGGTTCTTTGAACATTGGCAAGCAGCGGCTACGGTTAAAACGCCTTGGTTTCGAGAGAATTATATGCAGTGCGTGCCGGTGAAAGCAATGGTGGTGGAAGACCTGTACACCGTTGACGACATTTCGGAGGTGGTTTGTGAGTGACTAAGGAGAGATCAAAAATATTAAACTGCTATTAATTTTTTTTTTTTTTTTTGAACTCAGACCTTTTAACCCTCATAAAGGCTATCAAATATGGGATATAATCGAAGTAATCGAACGTTATCAACTTCTCGGACATAACAGAACGTTCGGACTCTAGTTTGAAATTCCCCTGCGGTTAGGGCTCCAGAATTTACCCACGGTAAGGCATGTCTGTCGTAAGAGGCGACAAAAATCCAGTAGTCGGGTCTTAATACCAGAACGAACTGGATTTTTATTCGGTTGTCACTCCTGCAATACTCCACAAAAGCCAATATTTTGCGGTTACAACAACAACAAAACAATAGTTTGAATATAATACTATAACTAATGAAAATATTAAGAAATTATGTACCAAACCCCTTACACGAATTTCATTAAAAGAGGATAAGCTGAGAGTTGAATAAACTTTTGTTGGAAAAGCCTCAAGACCTACCAAGGAACTTTTCGGCGTACAACTCTAGTCGAAGATACCGACTGTAGCTACTCGTAGTCGTATTCGTAGATCGTGCTCTGTTCCAGGACACGACCTGTATTTTTTTGCCATTTTCGTGCAGCTGCGACAAAACTCTGAATATATTCTGACAAATATTGATAGAAGACTTCAGGGAAGAGAACAAACAATTAATATTGGCTTGCAAGAGCAGAAAATTTATTTAAAAAATGGCAAAAAATGTAATTATAAAAAGAATTAGAGTATTAATAATATTTATAATGTGTTTAAATCAAATTGTCACTTAACCTAGGTTAGATTTCTGAAAGTTGTCGTGGCAATCAACATGTTAATTGAACTACTTTTTCAGCGCCCACGTAATTTCTTCAAAATACTGTCAGTGCGTTTGCGCCAAATTCGACGCTCTCACTTCACAGCGCTCTCAAATTATTGTTGGTAAAACAAAAGTATTCATTATACATACATATGTAAATAAACAAACCACTCAGCTGAAGAAAATTCATTGATTGAAATCTACAACGCATGCATAGTAAAAACAAGGTGAGATGCACAACAGAGAACTTGCAATAAGTTCTCCGTGCACAAGAACTAACGGTCAATTGTACATACATATATATGTATGTGTGTTGAAATAAAAACCACAATTATTCATATTTTTCCAGAAGTTATTGTTTGTAATTTATTTAGTAAAAAAAATACAAAGCAAACGGATAAACTTATATTTAAGACGTTGGTAATTAAAAAAAAGAGCATAACTAAAGTATTAGAATAAATATATTGAGTTTGATATTCAACTTAAGGCAACAATTTTATGAAATAGCCGCACATTCTAGTGTTATTTGTATACATACCTATACATAGGTAAGGGTTTGATGGCTTGCGAAAGGTGTGCGCAAAGGTGGTATTCTTAAAGTAAGACAAATATATATGTAGGAGAACCTATTTAGTATTAGGGTACAGCCACATTTTAGCATATTAGGATACAGTATTATATATTTAATTTATATTTGCAGCAGCCTTAACAATCACTTATTTTATGTAGCTTTTGCTAAATACATACTAATACAATAGAACTGAGAGCTAATAGCATGTATTCGTCAAGCAATAACAGTTTATAAAATTAAAAAAAAACTGAACAAAAACTCATTAAATTTTATTTTTCAACACATTTATTTATATCGTTGTTGCTGCTGCAGTAATGGGTGTTAACTTAGGCGCTTACGTTTACACTCCAACTTTTTAACTAATGAAAATATTAAGAGATTATTGACTTAGCTTTTATAGAATACAAGCAGGTAGATAGAAATTTATTCTGAAGATATTTAAAAAGTGCATACTATTACAACTAATATCAGGGTTTTATATCAACAGTTTAATTTCTTTTTTGTTTCATTTCATACATTTGTACGTTTGTAAATAGTTTGAATGACGACCATATTTTGTTTGTGGGACATTAGCAGTCAATTGTATGTTTATTTATTTGTTTCTTCAGTGTTGTTGTTTTTGTTTTTTACAAATGTACAAAATTTACAAAATTTATCGAGTAGTTAACTATTATATATTGTTGCAATTAATATTTATGTATGTATATATGTGTGTCAATGTCGGATTTAATTATGGTCTTTGACGTATATACATCAATTAAATTCATTAAATCATCTATTTTCGTACACATATGTACATATGTTTATCTATGTAACTTATATAGTTATTTAGTTTGTTTTTATTATAATATAAAGCAGTTCAACTTATTTGCAATAAATGACTGTGGCTTCTATTATCACATTCCTTTTTAGCTAACATAACACATTTAATAATTAAATAATGAACGCTGCAAGTCATATTTCTATGCAATTGTTTGTTGTTTTGAATATTAACATACTCTCAACTGATCTTTTCTTTCAGTCCAATAATGTATCTCATGCGATTTTTACATTTTACTCTTATGTCATTGTAGCTAAAAGTAATAATCAGTACTTTGCTGAAATCATATTATTCAAGCAAGGATATTCTCATGAACATATTTATACATTTAGCAATTCAGTACAAAAAAAAAGAATATACAAACTAAACTTAACTTATTTTAATTTAAACGTATAGAAAAATAAAGTTGGGCTATATTGCTGCATACTTTAAATGTTAGTTCAATTTGGAATTATTGTATACAACAAGCACATACAAAGAAAATCAATTACGTATGCGAATAATTTATATAAAAACGCAGCATCTTATAAATAGAAGTTGACCACAATTTATTGCGTTTGTTTGCCATTGCGGACGTCATACATTGCTTGAACTAGCTCCTGCGGCTGATTTTTTAGCATTCATTTTCGCTTTCATTTTTTGCAATAATGCTTCAAAGGAATCCTCCTCTTTAGGTGGTGCCTCTACTTTTGGAAATACAATCGAATGATATGTATTAATACCAGCATTATCTGTAAAGCATAAAAGAGGACGTTAAGACAAAACATATTTTTATGGCACACATTTGCAATGGTTTACCTAAATCAGCATAGGAAGAACGGCAGAAAGCTCGTCTACCCCCAAAACTAATGTCATACATATTAATTGTGGGATCACGTGCACTACTATCGATTACCGTGAAAGCATCCTGTGAACGCTCGTAAGTAACAAAACCATATTTCATGCTGAAAGATAATACAAAATAATAATTATATTATTTATAAATTTATTTATAATAGATAACGAAATGTGTAACATTTTTAATATAACGCACAACCACTTCTGAGAGTGCTGAACTCGAATTTTTTTTTTTTTTTACAACTCCGAAACTTCTTGTAAGCTTTGTTCTCGAATTTCCTTGAACTGGAAATGCATTTTTTTCATTCTTAAATTTTCTTTTAGAAGTGGTGGTACAATCCTTTTGTTAATATTTGCTTAATATAATTAATAATAGCTCACCCTGTATCTTTATAGTGTATAGATATTTGTTTGATGTTGCCATACGGCAAAAACTTTCTTTTCAACATCTCTTTGGTAGTTTCCTCCTCTATACGTCCCACGTAAACTATACGACGTTCCTCAACAGCTGTTGTAATAAAAAGAAAAATTTAAAAAATCATCTCTTTTTTTATATAATGAGAAAAAAGTTAACCCACCTGGTTGCGAAACATTGTTTTTGTTTACTCCTGGCCTTCTAAAGCGGTTATTTGTATGCGAAATGGAACGTGAGCGCGAAGGTGATTTTGAATATGAACGCCTATAATAGGGGCTGCGACTCCGACTACGACTGCGACTACGATTTCTGCTACGATCGGATAAATCACAATCGGAGGATGACGATGAGGAGGCCGACGAATTGCGAGCATATTTTTTCGTACGTTTCTTGTAGCTAGTCCGCGATTGGCGTTGTGCATTGCGCGATAGGCGCCCAGACTCGGAGTATGAAGAACTAATAGAACTGCGATGGCGGCGGCTGCTCCGAGATGAATAACCACCGGCAACATCAGAGTGGCGTACGCTGCTGGCGACTTCTGTTGACGAAGCAAAGCTATCAGCTGAACGACTACGCGAACGATTACCTGGTGAACGACACCGTTTGGATTGACGACTGCGCTCACACGAAGCATCGGTATCCGAATCATCTTTAGTACATTTGTTCCCATTCTGTTTGCGGTAATTTCGCTCTGCATGCGGTTTTAACGGTATTTTAGGTAAAAGTGTAAAACCAGGTTGTAGTTCGGTTTGGATGGCAATGCTAACCGTACGCGGTCGTATTCTATCCTTACGCAAATGCATAATGACCTTATCTTCACCATGTTGTTCAGCGCCTTTTTGTGTTTTACCAGTAACCGGTTTTGTGACAGCATTTGTTAGGGTGGATTTGTCGGGTACAATAACTTTTTGCACGACAACATCTTGTATACTGGCTATTAGAGAATTACTCGAATTTATTGTATTAGACATTTTATAAAGTAGAGCGGAAGATTTCAAAAGTGAACGTTCGCAAGTATTACTTGGTATTATATTATGCGGTGGTATACTAATATCAGTGTTACTACCAGCCGAAACGATAATAACTTCTTCATAATCTGGATGCAATTTGGTAGATGATTGATTATGCTGGCACTTATCCACATTGTAAGTGTCCTTCACAATATCCTTAAGCGGTGGTAGTTTAGTCACGCGCGGCACTTTCGCCGATATTGTGGAATCAATTATTTTCAATTGTTGTGCGCGTTTCAATTCTTGCATTCGCAACACCTTATTTTTAGCTTCGGTTATGGGATCAATTGGTTGTTTTTGATTTACTTGATTTCTTTGATTTCTTAGGTTATTCACAACTGAAGTCACCTCCTGGCTATGTTTTACTTGTGTACTCTGCATTAAAGTTTTATTTATATGCTGAGCTTCTGCTGGCCCCTTAACACCCTCTGCTTGAGCAGAGGTATTTGTGTCACCACGTCTACGCTTATATTCTTCTAAGTTTAATTTACGTTTAACCGCTTGTTTGGCTTGGTTCACAATTTCATCATTTTTCTTCGGTTCTTCGAGTTCTTTTTTTACAACTGTTTTATCCGGCATGATGGGCTGTAGCTTCTCCGGTGTTCCATCATCTGTTTCCGAAGTTTGGCCGTTTTGGGGCTTTGTATCATTTGTTGAAATACTTTGCGAAAGCAGGGCCAAATTTTTACCTCCCTGTCCTACACCTACTCTGCATGTTAGTGCACCTGGCTTCGGTGCTTTTCCGGCTGTGGTCTCAGGGCTTTTCTTTGTTGTGACTTTACCTTGTGTTTGTTTTGAAGATAATTTAATTTTACCCGTACTCGATTTGCCCTTCAGGATGTCACATTGGCGTTTGTTTGGAATAATTGTGAAATTCCGTGTGTTCTGCGTATTTGTGTTATTGTGGCTTGTTGCCGGTTGTGTTGTAGATGGACGTATTTTTGTCTGAAAACAGTTAAACCTCCGTTAATAAGTGCAATAGCATTTCGTATTAACTAAACATTTTAAGCAAACACATTATAATGTTCCGCCAAATCAATAAACTAATAATTGAAATAAAAATAATAGTACCTCTTTTAATGCAGAGTCCTGCTTCTTTGCGGGTTTCGGACTCCAGGATGGATCTTTCTTCACATTATCTTCATACGCAACATCGTTAATTATGTTGTCATTGGATTTTTCGGCTGTTTCGGATGCCATTTTCCACAAGGATTTATCCATATCTGCATCTACTGTCTCAATATCGACTATAACATCTGAATCGGCATCAGAATCCGAGTCGATATTACTTGCATTAGGCGTTGTTATTGATTTTGTGACTGCAACTGTCTCGGGTTGTTCTATACTAGTAGTTTGTGTACCCTCCTTAGGGGCGTTAAGTGTTAAATCGTCGTTTGTTATAAATTCCGCTAAATCAAAATTATTTACGTCTACATCTAAGCCAATGGTGTTTGTACTTAATGTACGATTTTTACTATTCGTCGCAATATCATCTAAATGCAACTGAAAACTTGCATTTAAATCGATACCATCAGTACTCAACAAACCTGACGTTAAATCGGGTAATTCATCAGCGTCCAACAAAAGGGTATCTGTCCTTGCTTCCAAATTCATATTAATAAACTGATTATTGGCGACATTATCCACCATTTCTTCCTCATCAGAGCTATCATCGTAGTCACTTGTATGTGACTCGTAATCACCAATAGATGAACTGTCCGTGCGCGTACGAAATGTGGCATCGCTATATTGGCTTTCGTTATCATCAAAAACGGCATAGTTCATGCCATTTATTTCATGATCGTCTTCAACACCATTACTATCGCCTTCATTCATATCATCGGTATCTTCACCATCATCATCATCTGAATCAAAGTCCAATGAATTGGGATCTACAGTTATTATTTCGATACCTCCATCTGTAGGCGTTTGATTTTCAACGTACTCATCATAAAACAGCTGAAATTTTGCACACAACAATTTTATACAAAATAACTTTATAACCCAAGGTTCGGTTTTGTTGTTTGTGCACCTACCACTTCTTTGTTTTGTAAATTCGATGTAGCATCTATTTTATTTGCTATCCGAAAATTGTCTTCTGTAGCAAGCATGGCATTACTATAAACGTCGGTATCGTGCTCTGCATCTGGAGCTATAGGTAAAATACCATTTAAAGTCTCTGTAAGCTGACCCATTGTGCTAGAAAAGCAAAAGTTCATTAAATAAATATATATATATATTTTTTTATTTTACCACACTTACTTGCTTTCACTGGACCAATAGTCTGTATTGAGCTGTGTGTAACTGCCGTCGAACGGATCATCATGAAATACGTTCAAAAGCCGTGAATCCATTTTGGCGCAAATGTTGCATTCACTAGATAAAAAAAAAATAGGGAGAGACGTGAATAAATGTATTTTAGAAAAGCCATCGATAAGAATCAACTTGGCAAAATCTATTCAAATTAATTACCGTTAGTAATTAAGTAAATTTTTTAGTCAATTTAATTCAAATGGTTGATTTAATTTACAAGTATAATTTACACATGTATTCATACATTTGTAGAAGCACGTGTTTTTGTTTAATGGTAGGTAAATCGTAAACGGACAAGAAACCTTTTCTCAAACCTAAAGATAGATAAACCCCAATAGGAACATGAATCAAATATTTGTTGGGCACAGTTATATATATAGATGAAATGTATACATACATAAATACATACATATGTATAATTATATGTATACCTGTTCGATATTAACATATGATCGACCAATATCTTAATAACACAACGAAGTGACAACAAAAACAAGTAACATAAAAATAAAGTAAACTCGGTGGCTGAGTATGTTCATATGTATACTAACTTTTAGGAGCAATATTACATTCAGTAATTCAATATTATTATGAACAGATATACTCTTCTAGGATAGATATGTACGTATGTATATAGACATACACTAGAAATTGTGATAATCGTCATCATAGTTAGTTTTAAATTGACTGATTTGATAGCATTGTACCGGTGAATGTGTCATACAACCATGTGCTTTTCGCAGAGGTGATGAAGCAGCTGTTCTGTTGCTTTCCTTCTTTTGGTTTGTTTTGTAGAGCTAATAGCCTGACTGCACATTGGTTTGTAAAGGTAAGTAATTATGTGCATTCTTCAAATATTTCATTCTTTTAACCAAAAATGGAAATACTTATTAAAAATTTAAATCAATATTAGTTTGCATATAAATAATTAAATAAAATTAAATTCGTTTACTTTGACAACATTATATTTTTTATAATTACTGAATACGCCTAAAAACAATTGCAACTCAGGAAGGTGTAACTGTTGACACGTTGCAATATCGTTTGCGTTAAAGTTGAAACTTTTTTCCACTATTTTCAATTAAATTGAAAATAAAGGAAAAGTATCTTAGATACGCAATGTCAGCTTAAAATTATATCTTAAGTGCGATAAAATTAATTTTAAAAATATGATATAAAAATTTATTAACAGTTAATTTCAAATATTTTACTATTTCCGATCTCTTTCATCTGCTTTAGATTGATAACCAATACAATGCCGTTACCCATACCTCCCTCCCACACTACAAACATTTATAGCATTCCAAGCGTTGCAAATTTAGCAAAAAAAAAAAGCATGCTTAATTTACTCATTAGACTTACCTTAATCTGAGTTCTGTTTGTGTTCCACTTATTTCTTAAAATCTCTTGGTTAGTGTTATCCTTATTTGTGTAATTCTTGTTAACTAAAATTCAAAATATATATTTCACGCGCTGCCAAATCGACAACGTGCTCGCTTGTGTTTTTGCTTTTGTGCTAATCTTCCGCACCCGCTTTTACGATTTTAACCTCACAATGCATTTACAAAGCGGTATTGATAACAATTTTTAGTATTAACTTCACCAATTTTTGTTAACAAATCACATATTTATGTACTATATATTTGTTTTCATGGATTTCAGCAATTTGCACCAATTTGGCTTATACACACGGCTACTAAACGGAAAAATCTTCACGTGGCCGCCCGACAGCAACGGTGGTTAATTCACTTGTATTTGTATGCCTCAAGCAAGGCGTTTTTGACAGTTTGCTTTTTTCATTTTTTTGCCATTTCGCTCAAAGTTGGCGCTGCGTATGAAGACATGAATGCGCGAGAGAGATAAACATGCACGTGTGTACACAAATCTCTATATAAAGTAGTGTGTGAGAAGAAAGCGCCAAATCTACCTTAGTGTGTGTGTGAGAAAGCGAAATTGCACAAAATAACAAAATGTCAAAAATTTTGGGGATAAGCACGTGGAGACTGGTGGAAAGTTTGTGCTGCCAAAAACATCATCAAAACATCAACAAACCCTGAGCTGTATTTCATAGCACATAATAAGAGCACGTTCAGAAAAGTGCTTTAGCGACACGACTATTGATTCTTTATAATAAAAGCATCCGAGGCCAATCTCGACTTGAAGTTCAGCTCGGTCTAAAGTTACGCTAAATCGAAAGCTCTTACCAAGTTTTTCCATTAGATATTGAATTGTATAAATCTCATTAAAAACTAGATGCTAAGTTCAAGCCGGGTTCAGGGGAAAAACTGTGAAGAATACGGTATTATATTGTAATTTATAATTTTGTCTGCTAAGTACAATACCACCGTCAATAAACTGATTAGAACTTATCAGAGTGGTTTTAGACCTGGTAAATCAACCAATGACTAGATATTCACCATGCACCAAATCTTGGAAAAACCACTATGTCTGAATTCGGTATCCCCGCAAAACTTATACGGCTAAATAAACTGACCTTAAGCAACACTAAAAGCTCTGTCAGGATCGGGAAGGATATCTCCGTGCAGTTCTGGTACTGAACGAGGGCAAGAAGTAATACCTCCCGCCATCAAACAATCAGTCATCGCATTTGCGACACGGCTCCCACGTCACTGTTGACAGTCATAACTTGGAGGTCATAGATAACTTCGTCTATCTTGGAACCAGTATTAACACCAACAGCAATGTCAGCCTGGAAATCTAACGCAGAATCCCTCTTGGCAACAGGTGCTACTTTGGACTGATTAGGCAATTAAAAAGTAAAGTCCTCTCTCGACGAACGAAAGCTAAACTCTTCAAGTTCCAGTTCAGTGAATGAAGAAACAGCGGCTGTGCTGGATAGGTCATGTGGTCCGGATGGATAAGTATACTCCAGCTTTGAAAGTTTTCAATGTAGTACCCTAAGCAAGGATGAATGGTGTGACGATGAGATCAGATTAGCTCCTATACAACAAATAGGTTTAAACTCAATTACTACAACATAGTTATTTCAATAAGATATTGTAAGGAGTACTTACCAGGTTTTCAACCGATTTAGTCATATTTTCCATCCTGTCACTAATTCAAATTTTATTTATCCCCTCGGCAGGAATATCCACCCCTCCGAGTGTAATTCGGACTTGAAATAAAAGCTCCTCGTAAAAAAGCCATCAGCCGTTCGGAGGCGGCTTAGTAAAAACTCTAGGTCCTTCCATTTGTTGATAAAACATCAAAACGCAAAACCACAAATTGGAAGAGGAGTTGGCAGAAAACCGCTTCAGCAAAGCGCCAATTTTATATATAATGTATCATTGGAAGTAATCCAGGTTCCCAAATGCCACTTAATGAAACAATTTGAAAGGCAATGTGCTATATATTTAATAGTTATTAAAATATTTTGACTTAACGATATATCAGCGGAATCTTATTGTACACTTTTGTTATCAATATAAAAATATACTTACTAATTTTATGGGCGACCATGAAAGGAATAGTGTACCGCGTTGCTCGCACCACTAAAATTCAATTTCGTGCATATTCTCACATTTTAAATATGTTTGAGATTCAAATTAATTCATGCAGTAATTTACGAATTAAATATTTGATATATAATTTATGGTATATGATAAGTTATCTATTTGAATAAATAATAACGACTATCAAAAGAAAGCACAGCTTACACTAACCTTAAAGAAGTTTACTATTCTACCCTATTATTTCCTAAAGTGCTTACAAAGTAGTTTGTTTCCGAACAGCTGTTCAATATGCACTTAATTGATTGTTATTATTGCTATTTACAGCAATCGGTTTTAAGTTAGAAAGATGTGTTAAAAGTTATTAAAATAAAGTCTGTAACATTGGCGTTCGACCAGAATTTATACTTAAATTAAAACTTATGTGGTCTTTTAATAATGCAGCGGTTAGCATTGAGTAAGAATAGTTATATATTAAAAAAATAATAGTTGCCGGTATTAAAATGTGTTATTTAAGTAAATGCAATAACATATGTGTTAACTATGTGACGAAAACAATGAAAAGTAATGCTTATAAGTAAACATGTAAACAAACACGTTCAGACATGTTAGTTGTGAAATCGCCAAAGCAGAGTACAACAAAATCAAATTAGCCAAATTAACCTAAACATCTACCCGCGTGTACCTGCATACATATATACATATACATATGGATATGTAGCTTTGTGTTATAATATCTTAAATCGAGTTAAGTTATTCTGATTCGTTTTCTAGAAATGCACGTATTAATTCAACGCAAATTTAATGTAATAAAATACCTTGTGTTTTAAATTTCCTTCTAATGTACGAAAAAATTAAATTATCTATGTAGTTAGTGAATGAGTTTTTCTCTTTAAAATTAGTGCAACTTTTTGTTGGGTTAAAAATTTTCTAAAACTGCAACACAACAGATTTTACGCAAAATCCTCGAATTAAAATTTTTGGACTTACGATGACAAAGATACATGTAAATACAAACATTTACATACATATGTTATGTACAACCCCATAATTATTTGGTATATACCCGGACTTCTCTGGCAGCTAGGGAACTATGTACGGATTCGCTTCCTGGTGAAACTGGATCTTCATAAAAATACTCACACTCATTCGAACCGAAATATATATGTACATTTTTTACTGCCTGTTAACCTTAATTACAATAATAAAAGTATTTTTTTTTAAACCAATCAAACAAGGTAGTTCCTTCCAACAGACAAGATCTGAAAGCTGTTTTCGATGAGCTGATGCAAACTCTATTTTTTATAAAAATAAAAACTAATAATGGTGATAAACAAATTGAAATTGGTATTATTTGTCGAAAGAGATTTAAGGACTTGCTTTTCAAATGTTCTAAACTTTTCGTATACCGATTTCGCCTATTAACACTTGGCAGCTCTAGTTACACGTATATATACGATCATATCTACGCTTTATGCATTTGTATGTGTTCCCAATTATGTATTTGGAAGTTTGTTTTTGGCGCGATTTTAAGAGTATTCTTTCTGAAGTGCGCGAATATTGTAGACATTCGGACGTAATTTAGTGACTAATCGTACTAGAGAATTTATTTATTTAATCATCATAAGACATTTTTGCATCACGGCTTAATTGCGCTAAATTTTTAAATTAAGTTGCCTAGATTATAATACATTTTTTGCAGAACGAATATTCGGTACTATGGCGTCGCTTAAGCCAGTTGGTACATCATTACCTAAATATGGGGTTGGTAGCCAACCTTTCACAGTCTTCATTGAAGGAAATATTGGTAGCGGAAAGACTACTTTTATTGAGCATTTCAAAAAGTTCGAAGACAAAGTATGCGCCATTGCAGAGCCGGTAGACAAATGGCGAAATTTCAAAGGCCATAACTTATTGGTTAGTAAATTTTCAACGAATATAATTAGCTCAAATAAATTGAATTTTTTGGGCCTTATAGGAATTAATGTATATCGATCCGGATCGTTGGGCTATGCCCTTTCAGTCGTATGTGATGTTGACAATGTTGGAGCGACATACGCAAATCACAGACAAGCCAATTAAGATTTTGGAGCGTTCTTTGTACAGTGCCAAGTAAGTGGATATAGAACTATCATGTTTATTTGTTGTTTTTTCTTTTTTTTTTACTTTTCTATTGCATTTCATAACAATTATAGGTACTGCTTCGTAGAGAATTTGCATAAAAGCGGTCTTATACATGATGGCATGTATGAAATATTGAAACATTGGTATAATTATGTAGAGGACATTACGCACGTTCAAGCGGATTTAATCGGTAAAATTTATTTAAATTTATTTCTACTTAAATATATCCAACGTGTGTATTTGATTATTTTTAGTATATTTGCGTACCACACCAGAAGTAGTGTATGAACGAATACGCAAAAGAGCCCGATCTGAGGAGGCATGTGTACCTCTGGAGTATATAAAACAACTACACGAGCTTCATGAGGATTGGTTGATTCGAAATCGAGTAGGCCACAATATAAAGGTAAATAATAAAATTTAGATAAACCAGATTTACTGAGATTTTAACTTTTTCTTCACTTTGTTTTAGGTATTGGAAATAGAGGCAGATTTAGATCTTTCTGAAATCGATCGTGAATACAAGCGCTCGGAGAGTGTAATTACGGCTACAATGCAACAACAACAAACACAAAGACCAGCAGTGACAGCGTCTCCTAGCAAACGATCGGACTTTTTAGGCTGATGTAAAGTACACTTTTTTAAAATTAGCTTAATTTCCTAATACAAAATTAACCGGACATACATCATTTGTAATTTTAAGCATCACTAAACTTAACCTCGAAATAAGATTTGAACTATACTTTAACTCGTATTGTAGAAACAACTATTTTTAAGAAGATACATAAGAATGACGTGCATTTTATGTTAAAAAATATATTTTACTGGTAAATTTGTATCATTTAGATTTATTAGTGCAATTAAAATATGTCGTGTATGTTATGATAAAATATATATTTTACTAGTAATGTTGTATTATTTTTGCTTTTTCGGGTGCAATTGAAATATGTCGGTATGGCAAAAATTACTAAAGCTAAAGATAAATAAATTCAGTGAACTCGCTTATTCCAGAAAACTGTATTAATTATGCAAATTGTTTTAATAGAAAAATGACTAAATGTAACGGATTTATTTTATCTTATTTATTTGCAAATGCAAGTAATAGTAAAATTACAATGTTTTAAAACTATGTAGCGACTAAATTTTATGGTGACTACTGTTATTTATTTGGAGGAGGGCCGTTCATCATTGGCGGACGTACTCCTAAAGCTCCTAATGGTGGTGGTGGTCCCATCATTGGACCCATAGGTCCCATTATCGGTGGTGGTCGCATGCCCAACATTGGTGGCGGCATACCTCCATGCGGACCCATCATCATAGGCGGCATACCTGGTGCGCCCGGCATTAGACCAGGACGTGGTGGGGGTGCCATATTTGGTGGCGGAATAGCTACACCAGGATTTTGTGTAATCTTACCAGCTTTAAAAGCCGCAGTTGTGGCATCAATCAAATGTTGCGCCTGCTCTTCCATCCATTTTTGATAATAGAATTTTACGTTGTCTCTATGCTTTCGACCGGTACAGTGTGTTTTCCTTACAGAGGGTGAATCGTGTGTCAAATAGGTGTCACAATAGTCACAATAGTATTTTGGCATTTTGACTAATTTCACCAATATTTCATTAAATTTATGTTGATAATGGACACAATTTCATTAAAATTTTTAGAAAATAACAAAATGTTTTGGTTAAAATCGCGAAGTTGAGTGAAAATGAGAACGAAAAGGAAAAATAGGGTTGCATTCTTGACTGAGTGTTAGATATCTTGGCTGCGATTACGATGGGGTAGTTCCAGTCAAATGCAAATAAAAACAATCGTAAAGTTAATGATAATTTGAAAAATATAACATATCAAAAAAAAAATCAGGCTCATGTGATCATATCGTTCTACCATATAAATAGAAATCAAAGAGATTATTTAAATTTCATTAAAACAACAACATTATCATAGAAACTTTCTAATATGAATAATTATTAAAATATTTCAGATTCTATACATGCAGAGCGTTTATTTTCAGAAATGTTTTGCGAATACATATCTGATATTGAAAGTTAAAATAGGAAATTATGCTACAGCTTGATGAACATTTGGTTAATATCATAATCAAGGTTCTTTTCGTGAATTCCCGTTAGTTTCAAAACATATAAAAAAATCTCTTCTATTGAATGTGTTATTATGGCACCATCACAGTATCTGTTTGCAAACTAATTTCCAAAGGTGTTTTATTTAATAATCTAAGTTTTGACAGAGTATTTTAAATAGAAACTTAAATTATTGTTTTTCAGCAAAAAAAAAAACAAACTCTTGGAGTTTGTTTTATAAAACTGTGTGCTTACGCAAAGAACATGAAGGACATGAAATAAAAGCTTTCAACCGTCCGGAGGCGGCCTCGTTTAAACTCTTGGTCTCTCCTTTTTTAATAATATAAAAAATTTCATATTTTATTCATATATACATATTTTGTCATAAGCAATTGTTTTTCGCACTCTATTTACCCCCTAAAATCCAATTAATGTTTTAACGCTTCGTGACTTGGCATCCCTGTTGTCCAGTGTCCAGTGAAATAGCTAATGTCAAAAATCTGTCATATTTTGTGAAAATTCTATTGGTCTTTCAATTCGTCTGCTCACAGTAAATTTTTTCCAATTCTTCAATAAACTATTATCAAATAGGAAAAAATGAGTTCTGCTAAAATTCTTAACTTGTCCAGGGTAAGTTAAGAGCATAAACAAATTTTAGAAAATTTTAAATTTATTGTTTAAATTTGCGTAATGCATGTGTCCGTGTTCGGTATTACGTAAGGTTAATTCAGCTTATTCTTATTTGAAGACATACTTTTATCAATAGCAATTGTTTTGTTATTATTCTATAAATGATATTAACTCTGCTTTAGGTTGTAGTCCGCAGTCTTACCACCACTGCTCCACGCCGTGCCGTAACTAAAGGTGAAGTTGAAAAGGGTTACTTTGAGCTAAAGAAAGTGCAGGAACATTTCCAAAAGCACGATGGCAAGCCAGTGTTTCTTAAGGGCTCATTTACCGATCAACTCCTCTACCGTTTAACCGTCGCTTTGAGCTTGGCCGGAATTGGTGGCATGGCGAAGTTGTTCTACGACTTGAGTGTGCCCCAAAGCCAAGAATAAATTCAACAACCGGATATGTAATTAATGTTTTAAATTAAGATGTCAAAGTATAAAAACATATAGCTATTCTGGTAGTATATGTATGTTTCCTTGTTTTTTGTGGTAAGTGTGATGACTTAGAATATGCCTACACTTCTTATTTATTTTTATATTTTCAGTTGTCTAAATGGTGCAGTATAATGGAGTATTATATTTCCTCTTGTCGTAACCATTTCAAATATAAATGTTTTGTGTAAAACGCTAAACATTCACATAAATGCATTTAAAACATGGAAATATACGATATACATTATAAAAAAGAAGTTAATTTTACTAAAGTTAGAAATACAAAAAAGGGACGTTAGGTACGACGTAATATTGTTAGGTACTTCTTTTTTTATCTTATAACTATAAAATAATGCCTTCAGTTTTGTTAAATTTCGCTTTGCACCTGTACGTTGCGTCAGTTTTCAACACATTTGAATCATGAATTTTTTTATAAATAGCCAATGATATTAATGTCAATCTTTTAGAAACATTTTAAATTAAATATTGTTTTCATATTGATTTTCCTTGGAACAACTAACAGCAACCTAATCTTATTAAAAAGATGTTGAGATTTATTCGAGTAAGGCTGATCCTTATATGTATCTTGACATTTAAATATTAAATTTTCATTAAAATGTGTCGTTTATTTTAGACTACGTTGTGCCGTTGCAGTGGTAAAAGATTACTCGAAACGACCATTAGATTTGCAGGTGGTACATCAGCCAGTTCACCAGGTAAAGTGACTAGTGGCAGTTCTTGCGGCCCAAGTGCAGGACCGTCGAAGAAGCCTAATCCTGGTTGGGAGAAAATCAAGCAAATGCAAAAACTATTTCAGAAAGATGATGGTAAACCTATACATCTAAAGGGCGGTAGCAGAGATTTAATGCTATACCGTGCTACATGGGCTTTGGCTATAATTGGGTTACTATGGCAAATTCATATGTTTGCTATGTATATAATTTATTAAACTTTCCATTTCTTTGGCAAACAATAACTTAGATTATATAAATACAAAATATAGAAAAATTAAGAAGCAAACACTTATCGTTAGCAAACAAGTACGCCCTCCGTCTTCTTAAAAAAATATTTTATATCTTTTTATGTATTGCTCGATATCTTTTCATCGGCGTCTAGTTTGTCAATGACTTGTTTCAGGCAGTCTTTTGTAGATACATGCTCTAAATCGCAAATTCGTGTCAAGTCCATTGTAGCGATCTGTTCGATCATTTCTTTGATGCGTTCCTGCTTTATAATAGCTCTGACAGTTTGACGCTGCCCAGTTGCTGGACGTTTATCAATTTTTTCTGCAGAGTTTTCCACTTGACGTCCTTTCGAGCGATAATGCTGTTCGATTAATTGGCGTATCTTTCGTCTAGTAGCTAATGTTTTTCTATTCACTTTACCCAGTGCCAGATTATGGAGTTCCTGGAAATTAATGTCTTTCGATGGCTGATCGGAAATATCATCCATTTGATGTGAGGCCTCAACTGGTTCTTGCGCTGTTACATCAGTGCCTTCAGATGCTTTGCTGCTAAAAGTAGGCTGAGGTCGACTTTCTTGGTCTTCAGCCGGTTTTTCAAATTCGTCCTCATCCATTGCTTCCAATGTCCAGTCCTCTACATAACCATCTTCGATTGAGGCTTTTGGATCGAAAATATCATTTTGCATGCTCTCCACATTCTCTACTAATTCTAAAGGGTCTTCTAAAGTTTCAATTATTGTCTTTTCTTCACTGGGCAAGTTTTTTGGTACTTCATCTTCTACTATAAAATCATTTAGCGTATTTTCGATGGCTCGTTTTTCGATCGACTTTTTCTTGTTTTTCGATTTCTTCTCATCATTCGTTTTCTTTTTGCTTTTGCTAATGACATCAGTAGGTGGTTTACGCCTTTTTAAAATGCCAATACATGGCTTTGTCTTAATCCGCACTGGCACTAATGAACTGTATTGTATGCCTATGTTGTTGAAGCAATCTACAAATTCCAGTGTTTCAAATTCCTCTTGGAGATTAGACCAAAGTTGTAGGTTGTTTTTATTTTTTGCTTCCACCAAGAGATGTGTATATTGTTGGGTCATGTCAGGAACATAAGATACCGATTCATTTTTGCAATAACTGTATGTGGAAAATATACAAATGTATCAAGTTTGTGTATAGATCATCGCCAACTAAAACTTACTGCCAATCGTCACGAATTTGCAGGAAGCGCGAAACACCACTTTGCGCCGCCAAATTTGCTATATGTACTGATACATTAACCGCATCTGCCTCCAGACGGTGTAGGCGCGTTAACGCCACACCACCTGGATAGTTGGTGCTCGATACAACCAATAGGAAAACTGTTATTAAAATATTAATTAATAAATGCGCTCCAGCACCAAATGCAAGAATTTGCTGCCATAATGATTTGCCACTATTGAGCCAACTAAAATATTAAAATAAAATTTTCATAAAATGTTATTAATATCAAAAATCAATATACACTAAAAAAAAGTCTACTTACAAACGGCTGCAAGCACATGCAGCTGATAAATTGAGTACAGGAAATACATAGACAATGAAACGCAACTCTTTATGGGGCAAGATCGAGTAGATTAACACAAAAGACAATGCTGCGAGCTCTAAAGACCGAATGCGCGGTTCCAAATAAAAACCGATTGGTACCAGTATTATTGAAGCACCTAGAGCGCGTGGAAGTGCTGAATAAAAATACCATAAGAACGGAGATGTCTAAATGTTAAAGACGTAAGTTAAGTCACCGTTAATTATATAAGGATTTAAATAAATTGGTAATTATTTCATTTTAAAAAAAGGATACGCCCCAATCAGAGCTTTTATTAAGTATTGTGTTATACCACAGCACTTCGCCCTCCGGCCATAGGATTCGGCGCCAGAAAAATGAATCCAAAATAATTGTGCTGACCAAAATAGCCAAACCTGCGGGTAATGCTATTTTTAGTACGCTGTAAATGTATGAATATTTGTTTTTAAAAATTAAGTCTTGAGGTGAATTGATGTCGAGCGTGTGTGTCTGTTGACCTTACCTTGAAATAGAAACTTTTCGAAATAACACATCATATGCTAATAAAAGTCCTAAAAATATCAAAAGTTCAGAACGAAACACTAAAATTGCAATGCCCGACGTGATGATGAATGGTTTTGTTTGTCCTTGTAGCCAAAAAGCTAAAGCATAAAGTACTATAAAGGAAATATATATGAATATTAAACTGGCCAATTCAAAACTTGAAAATGTAACATAATATAAGATTAAACTCACCAACGGGTAAAGCCATAATATTTGGCAAAGGTCGACTCATATAGAATATGAAATGAAATTGTGTTAATGTTATTATGGTAAACCACAAGCGCACTTCAGTGCCTAGTTGTCTTGTTATTACATGACGCAATTTATGCCATGATGTTGTTACAACGGCCGCTAAAATTAAACGGACTAAAAAGAAAAATATGGGGAAAATTGTATACTATAAACTATTCTGTTTTTGGTGTAGTAATAGTTTTATACACTCATTCAATTTACCTACATATTGTGTCCAAAATTTATGCATATTCAGTGTTTCAAAAAGTATAACAAATGGCGAGGATAATATTGAAATAACGAGCGGTCCGAGGAAAGTACGTGGCACCACACCGGGAAAATCATGATGATCATACTGTGAATATGTAAAAGATAGTGTAAGTAATGTTTGTGTTATAATTTCATTAATTTTTTAACGAACCTGTGTAAAATTTTGGCGCAAATAGAGAATATCATGCATAGCTTGGAGATTAAAACTCTCCTCTACTTTGGTGAATGGTGCGTAAAAAAGATGGGCGGCTGCCGTTAAAAACAATAAAGAATCCATGTCTGCTGTGTATGAATTCCAATATTAACTTAAAACAAACATACAAATAGCTTAAAAATGCAAGAAATTAGCCAATTACAATCCAAGAGTCTCGACGACGAAGTTGAATGTATTGATCACAGCTACTAAATTACATAATTGCTATTTATCCACAATATAATCGCCGGACATTCCACTTTGCTAGATGCATCAAAACCGTATTTATTATCGTTACGCTGGCGTGGCAATATGCACCCAAACACCTTAGAATCCAGAAACCGCTGTATGACCTTTTTTATATTTTTCTCACAATTTGCTAATTTATCGTTTCCTTGACATTTACACTAATACTTTGGCGATTATCATCAGTATGATATGGTGCTTATTGCCATTTTTCCAATATATGGCACTTTATTATTCTAAATTTAGTTTTTGTCAATTCCACGTCGCTGACGATTGTTTGAATGTTTTGTATCATTTTTGTTGTTGTTTCATTTTTGTTGGAACAGCTGTTTGGCTAAAAGTATATAGGGTTGCCGCAGCAAAATTTTAAATTAATATTATCACCATACAAGTTGGCTCACATAAGAGTTTTGTTTACAAGTTACGGAATTTGGTTTTGAAAAATTTAAAATTTGTTGTGTTTAACAATGTTATTAAATAACAAAAATAAAAAAAGTAATTTGGAGGCTTTCATTTGGCATATACTCGTTTTGCTTCGCCTCGTAGTCAAAGTTTCATCTGTCAAGCGCAGCGATGCAGGTTTTATGTGAATCAGCCTTAGGGCCGTTTTCACCATCTCCAGTTAATCATAACATAATCGGAAGGTAGCATAAAATTCGTTTTCACAATCTCCGGTTAAGGCGCATCTGTCAATTTAGTTGTGGTTAAATCCAACATTGAGTGGAAATTAGCTCTTAACCAGAAGATAATTTGACAGCTACAAATAGTAAAATAAAATTGTATTCCGACGTTAACTTTAAAATAAATTAAAAAAAAGTAAATTTGGAAAGACTATGTGGCTGGGCCACTGAAAGGTTTGTGAAAATAAAGTGCTTTGAGTAAATAAATATTAAAAAAATATTCGATTTTGTAGGAATAAAGCAGCGGAGATTTTGCTTTTAACATTATGCCTTTATGTATTGACAACTTTTTTATTTGTGTTGCTGGTGTGTACGGAATAAAAGTGGCGATTGCCAGTCGGATGGTAAATAGTGTCCTTTGTAGCGGCACTTGTCCAATAATTCTTCAGAATACCGGAAAAAAAGCAGAGAAATTGAGAGCACAATGCGCACATTTCAACGAATAGCCAAAGGTTTTGGGTTTTTAGATTGCTTCCATGTCAGGATCCAAGCACCTTTAGAAGAAAATGCTGAAAGTTTTCAAAACAAAAGTATACTTGCAAAATGAAAATATCGGACTTTGTATGCAGGTGACCTGGTTTTGGACATGAGAGCATATTTTTTAATAATAATTGTCTGAACCACTAGTTTGTACAAAACGAATTTAGGCACTGCTTTTCATTGGGCGACAGTGATTGTGGGTGATGTGTCAACTTTTACATCCCAATCTTCGCTTTGAACGGCTTTACAATGAATACCAAATCCGTACTCAAAATTGCTTAGAGAGGGGCTATAAAGTATGGAAACGCCTTTTTTCAGTGTTATTTCTGGATTTAGAGTTTTGCTCAGCACAACTATGAACGTCATTCTTGCTTGTAGTGTGTTGTACAATATTGCCATACAGATTGCCTCTGATTTGGGCGAAGTGGAAGTTCAAGCACATGAAGCAGCAGAAACATCCATTGATGCCGACGAAAACAAAGCTGAGGAGCAATGAAACCAAATATGTACAAACATATGTATGTATTTTAGATACATTTTATACATGTATTTTAAAACCATCAAAGCTTTTTTCTAAATAAAAATAAATGAAATGAATTTCTTTAAATTACAATCTATTTATATTTTTTCAGCACAAAAAAAAAAATAAAAGAAAACAAGAAAAATCTTAAAAATTACTTAACCATATCGTATTGAAAATTGTAAACAGATACCAGCTGTCATACAGTTTTGATATATTAACAACGAAAATTTTTGTGAATTTACCTTAAAGTATTCAAAATGATTAAATTAACTAGAAGTTAAGTAACCGCCAATCTGGCGGTTAACTATCCTCTGGTTACAAGTTAAGTTAATCGGACATTGTGTAAGCAGGCCTTAAACGGAAGCGGAAGAAAACATATGCACTCACAAGTATGTAGAAATATTCAAGACCATCTCTCAATAGGGAAGCAATATTATAATTAATAGTTTTTTTTTAATTATTTCATGTATAAATATTTTGTTATTAAAGAACTTTATGTAGTTAATCAGATATGTGAATTTACTATAGCATACTGTTTTTTAGAATTTCGCAAAATATTTTTATGAAATCATAAATTATAAAAAATTTACAACCCAAAATCTTAAGAATTTACTAGACTAAACTCGATTAAGTTTTATAAAAGTTTTCTTTTATTGCAAATAACATATCAAACCTGCAGCAGCTGAATTGAGCAACTATTTTGAATAGATTTTTATGCTTTCTTGTGAAAATTTTACTAAGCGATCGACTTCAGCATATGTTAGGGTGCTTCCCCATTCCTGAGGATATTCTTTTGCTTTGATTTTCTAGCTGCTTTGTTTTTACTATGTATTAACATACATATGCATGTAAGTGTGTGTGGCTGTTAATATAAATACATACATATTTACATTTATTTCCACATACATGTATGTATGTACATATTTACATATATAAGTATGCACTTGCGGTGCCAAAGTGTTAATGGCGAAGTTGAAGTGTGTTTTATTGCTTAGCGCGCACATTTCATATTTAAATGTTGCGTAACGCTGTAATAGCGAAAATGGCTTTAAAGAAATATGCGCATACGCATAAAAAATAAAATAAAATAAAAAATTGCAAGTACATACATACATATGTATGTACATATTTATATAATATAAAAATTCTTGTTCTTGTATATTTACTCTAGAGTTTTTAAGTAAATGTATATACATACATATCTATGAGAAACGAAAATAGAAAAAATCTGCATTAATAAAAAATTCTTGAAAGTCTTGTCTATTTATTTATTGTTGTAGGTACTATATGCTTGCAAAAGTACATACATACATACATGCATATGTATGTAAGTTTGTACGGTATGCTCTCCCTAAACATTTTACAGCATTAAACCGCCCTCAAAATATACACCTACACCACATATGCACATGTATGTACTACATAGTACAAATATATATATATTTATATATATATACATACAATATATGCCATGATAAAAATTTTAGGTAGGTTTCACTTCGAAATGTTTAACACTAAACATAGGTATTTGCTCAGAATTTTTTGATCTTACCACTAATATGGAATTACAATAAATTTGGAGATTTTCTAATTACTCTTGGGATTATCTTCTATGCAGATGCTTTAATAATGAATACACGTATGGAAGTAGGCCTGAAGGTGTATATGCCATATGAACTTTGCAATATTGCCTATACTAGCTGCAGCCAATCGGACAGTGGTAGTGCTCTCATCCTCTATTACGTATCTGCAGCTTCGACAAAAATCATTCGAAGAGTATGCCATTCTCCTACTGTGAAAACCCATTAAACAGTGTTCATTTAGTGTGTATATCTTTATGGTGACCCGGTTTAGGAGGACTAGGTTCCTTGATCTGTTAGCGTCTAGCACCAGGTGTTTTTCTTTTATGGTGAAAGCCAGTTTTGGCATGAGGTACCCCTTCAACATGCGTTGAATTTATTGTAGTTAAAGTGGTAACTGCTTTCGCTAGCTCAGACAGTTGCTTAAGATGTCCTTATGTTCGGTTGTCCAGACAACGACTGTGTTGCATCTAACCGAGAGCTTATTTAAAGTACATACGTGTTTGTATGAATTTTAACGCAACTTTTGATGTACCGTAAGTGCATTGAAGAGATCTGACGGCAGTTTGACGAATATACGGTGATTGACTGTTTAGTAACCATAGATCCAAGCAGCTATTTTTCGGCTTCCATGATTGCAATAAATTCTGCTTTGAAGACGCTGCAGTAGTCTGGTAGCATAAAAAAATAAATAAAAAATAAAAAATTGGTTGAGAGCGTTGGTGGGTGAACTCCACAGCCTACCCTTTGATTCACTAGGACCCACAACATTTATATTTTCCCATTCATTCCTGTACGGAATTCCTTTGGAGAAGAGATTATCAAAATACTAAGTGGAAATGGCATAGTCCTACCATTGACTGCCTCAGACCTTTCAGCGATTGCAGACAATTCCGCTTTTTGTCATCCTTTTAGATACCTGGTTAAGGCACTCTTGGGTCAGAACATACAGATTACTCAGGAACTTTCCTTTAACAAAGAGTGCAACATCCTTTGAGAAAACAATCTCCCAGAGCAAGAGCTACCTCACTTAGCCAGCACAGTTCTGCACCACAGTTCGAATTTGACTACTAATTCCTCTGAAGAGAGAATCATAAGTAGTTGATATTTGAACCAAATACAAACAATATTTTCTAAGATAATTTTCTAATGTGCGCTCGTACAGAATTAAAACCTTCCAGCAATTATACGTAAAGTCGCAAGAAATTGGAAACTTTTCCATGGGATGTTTTATCCAAAAATGATTTTTAAAAATTCATAAAACACAGAAGCCATTTTAAGGATGTTCAAGGGCATTATTTATATTAAATTAGTCCTATTTCATTATTTCACATTTGAATATCGATTTTTTTTACTGTTAGCAAAGCTTTTTGGTCCGATTCGTCCGAATATAAGCTCCTTTTTAAGGCTCTCACAGTATTAACTTTGCTCGGATTCGTCAAGGCCTTGGCCACTTGTCAGCTATTTCGTTACCGAAAATATTCAATTCAAATATTCAATTTAGGTACACAGATGTACTGCTACATTTACTCTAGCATATAAAGGACTAATTTTCAGATTTGAGATTTTGGGTAATAGTTGGCTTAGAATTGTTGGAAGAACATCAAGACGCACACCACAAATTGGAGCAGGAGCTCGGGCGAAAATTGCTTTAGCGCTTATAAAGCGTCCATAATAAATAAATAATGTATAAATTACTTAATGATATACTTTCTTCCGTGACAAAATCATAAAGGCTTACCGCGACTATTCTTATACCCCGACGTTTCGCATGACTTAACAAACCTAATTATGCATAGTAACTTGAAAAGCATGAAAACGCATAACTAAAGAAGTTAAATTAAAAAAAAAAAATATATATATATATGGATATGCTGTTAATAAATTTTGATTTCTTAGCAGAAGAAAAAGCTCGAGTCAAAGATACTCGCTAGAAAAACATTTAAAAATAATTCTAAATTAATTAAAACAATAAAAGCGAACACAAAATTTATTTATTTGTAGTATGTGTATGTAACGTTCATACATACATACACAACCGAGGCTATGTGACAAATCGTCGTGCCACAGCGTATTGGGCTGGGCGGTGAATGGGCGGATTGGAATGGTTAGTTGGTGGCAAAAAGAATTGTGTTTCATTAAATTTTATTTATAGTAAGCAATTTTATGCATCTAAAACGCGTCTATCATCGAATATCATGATGCGGAAAAAGCGTTGAACGCTCGTATCCAACAACCGCAGCCAATTTTCGGCGAGTTCAACGGGCTGGCGCAACGGCTAGCACGGCTGCAGACATATATACACATAAAACCATAGCGAATGTTTGTATCGAAGTTATTTTGAAGATCAGAAAAGACGACATGGTCTGACAATACATTCATACATATGCATACATACATACATTGTATACTATTTATCTACATATACACGTACATACCATACATCTAGATGCATTCAAAATATAAGACTGAAGCAACCCATACTTTCACCTTAGATTTTGTGCAACGCTTATGATTTTATTAGCCTGCAGGCTAAGCTACTTTATCTTCTTTCTTTTTTCTTTTTTAATTTTTTGCTGCGATTTTTATTTGATTTCACCTTTTCGGGCATGTGTACCAGAGGAGGGAAAAAAGTTCGATAAGAAAAACATCGCTATGGGTTATGTGAAATATTACCGAGCAGCAGGCATTACCGGTACATCCCGCTTTTGTGGGCCATGCCATTGCCGATGCCCACACACTCGCACACGCACTCGCTATGGCGGGCTTTTGCCGATCTTCATCGCATTTCATTATCGGGCACAACATATGCAGCCACAAATCAGAATTCCGTCGAAGCGTTCATTCATTCAAGTGTATCGGGCGTGAAGCCCTGTACACTGAGTGGTGGCTGTTGGCTGTTGGCTGTTGGCTGCGATCATCTAGTTGCTGCTTTTTGCCATTACCGTTGCAATGGACCACTCTCTGCCACAGCACATCATCGTAGGTAAGCACATTGACGCATTGGCGGGCACATGACAAACAAACCAACCTTTTCCTCAAAGGCGGATGTTATTGAAGATGCTAGGGGTGGCGGTGGCAGTGGCTATGACTGTGGCTGCCGCTGAGGCAGTCAACTGAAGGCGATTGTGGTTGCAATATGCGGCTCCTTCATTGCATGCTTTTAACTTTCGTGCGCGCTTTCGATTTATGCTGTTGACGTCACTGCTGACGCCGTTACTTACTCATGCTGTTGAAGCCATTTAGGACGGTTTCAGCAGTTTCATGCCCTTTCGGTGGAAATTCTTTAATTGCACATGAGATTTGCAATTGTTTTCATTAGGAATTATTTTCGTGAAATATTTTATGTGCAAAAAGTAATTAAAATGTCTGCACAACTACTGCGATCCGCAGAATTTCTGTGCAAACTAAATTAAAACGAATAAATATAGTACTGCGTATATGTGTAGGTGTGTGTACATACCTATGTACCCATAAATAAAATATTTGCATTTAATGCAAGCTTTAATAATGGATTTAAAAATATCTTACATATTTTCGGTAAATATGTACATATAAATATTCTCAATAACAAAAAAAGACTAATGGAGACACGCTATTGGGACTACCCTATAGTGGAGACACTCTAATTCTGTTAACCCTCTCATGCCCGAATTAAAATGGGCATGGCTAAAATTTTTTGAGTATATATATAAGATGTAGTTGACCTCAATATCAACTGACAAAAATTTCAATGTCCTAGGTATCCTGATTTGAGAGCTACAGGATGTTGCGTATATGCAACATTGGGTAATGATGTTATAAACTTAAATACAAGTTGATTTTTTTTCAAATACCGTTTATTTCAATTTATGTATGGTAGGATACAAAACAATTTTTTTGAGGATTGGAGCACAAGTGCACATTGCATTTGCTGCATTTACAGCTTGGAAACCCAGTGTTGCATAGCCTACATCTGCCTCTTGTTCCCCATTATGGGGCTTCATTGGAAGATATTGTTTCAAACTATGTTGACCTAAGAAAAGAATGTACTGTTGTATTATTCAAAAATATATATGGTTATATATAATAAGATACCTTTATATGCAAGCATTTGCTCATCAATGCTTTGGTATTCTTCCTGTGAAATTTCATTGATTTTTTTTTTTTATGAAGTCCAACAAAGGCCGAACTTTGCACAACTTATCGTACTCAGGTGTTCCCTTCTGAGGCTGTTTACTATTATTGTCCAAGTGGAAAAACTGTTTGATTCTTTCGAATCTGTTCCTTGGTAGTGCACTTGCAACGGCCGCTATTTTGAAATTGGTCACCCACGCCATTCTATATGTTGGTATTTTCACTATTGCAAGGTATAGTAGAATGCCAACAAACCTTTTTATTTCAGGCACAGTACATTTCAATTATATGCCTTTTGTTTACATGGCATATAGGTTCGTTTCGTAACATATTTTCTACCACAGTTCATCCGCAAAAAAAAAATACTAAAATATTCGATAGGTTTTTTCACCGCATTGATGCATAATTTACTTTTCCAACTGGTCTCGCTTCCCATAAACTTTCTACTCTCCACTTCAAACTTCGTAAATCAATTTTTTCCATCACCTCCAGTGCAACGTTTTCATTTTCACTCACATCTTCATCATTTTCGGTTGTAATAAATTGATCAATCAAACCAACTTGCATATTTTCAGCTCTGTTATCCAAATTTTTCAAAGTTTCTTCTATAATTCTGTCCATATTTTCATCTTCTTCTTCTTCATTTTCTTCGTCAGCCGAATCATCCCAATCAAAGTTGGCAAATTTTTAAATTTCAGCCTGATTCAGACCTTAGAATGTGCATACAAAAATAAGTTTTTATTTTTTGAAAATTACCGCAATAGACCAATGTTGCATATACGCAACACTACATTTGCAAAATTATTACAGACAAACTAAATAATATTTTCATGTCGGATTTTCTTTAATTTACTCTCTTACCTTTAATTTTTTAGTTTTTGAACTTGGTTTTGGAATGAATTAGTTCTATTAATGTTTTTCAACACTTTTTCAAAACAACGTTTTTTTGCAAAATAAATTTGTCAACTTCGCCCTCACGAGAAGAGCTACTAACCGAACAAGTGCACAGTTGACAATCAACTAATAATGCGTAAGTTTAAACAACACGTGAGGCTATACACTTGCGAAAGGTAAAAAAAAAATATTTAAAATAGCGGTACTTAGACGCTCATGAACACAATGTTGCATATACGCAACATCGGGCATGAGAGGGTTAAGGAACTTAGTAAAGTCATTTTTCAGCGTCTATTTGCAGGACGGGCAGTTGCGGGCGGTAGTCGACCTGGAGGGAAGTCACTCTCCATATAAAAGTGTTCTCTATTTACCTAACGCCACTTTGAAACCAGCTTCAACAAACAGTAGTCCGTCTTGACTTTTTGATGACGAGCCCTGGAATCGTTTTAAAGACCACGACCACCTATTGTCATCGTCCAGGCCTCTGCACCACATATCAGGAGAGAAATTATGAGTGTCTTGCAGAGTTTTGTTTATATCCGTTGATTACAGAACAAGAAAATTCATTAAGCTATTTGACTGTGTCCGGATCGGAAAACTCGCAACCAGATCGATCATGTTGTGATAGACCAAGTCTGCCGTTTTTTTTAGATATGCGTAAGCTCCGTGAATCGACGCGGGTATCTTGACGTAACAAAGATATGCACTCGCCTCTGTGAACAACCGTGAACTAGCACAAGAAGATTCGGCTTCGAAGAGCTGCAATCATAACAAAGAATCCGCCGATTTTCTGCTTGACTTTAACTCCTGCTCTCTGTTAGCAACTCGATTAAGTGTACTGTTGAACACCTCTTCAGCTGCCCAATTAGAGTTGCAGTTGTTAGGATTGCCATAATGCAGTGTAGGGAAAATATACTACTTGCTTGCAACGAGAGCTTTATGGGAGAGATACCGTTAGTTGAAGAGGGAAGCAAGGTGCATTTGCAGGCAGAGAAAGCGAGGGGCTGAAATGCGTGATTATGAAGAGATTGAGAAGCTGGACGAAAGAAGGGCACTCCGAAAAATACGGCGACTTACAGAAGACTGGAGCGTACTTATGCAGGATTCACAAAAGTGTTCAGCAGCGGAAGCCGATAGATTCAAATATGGCGGCGAAGAACTGATAAGGTACATGTATCAGTGTCCACTTTTGTAGCTAAATGTGCTCTGCTCAATTCACGACAAGAGAGACCCCACTATCTGCGCTAATTATAGTGGCGTCCCTCCCAAATATCGCATTAAAGGTGTTATCGAGCGTATTATGGGAAAGACTGAAGTCCAACATTAGCTAAGTCATCAGACCTCGTCAGCATGCAGCTGTGTCAACTGACGCTGAGCCACACCAAAAGCTACGTCCGGATCGACAAGTACCTCTGCGAGCGGTTCGATGATGCACGAGGTCTCAGACAAGATAACTCTTCATTGAGTTTTTTCTTTATAGTAATGCCGTAGAAAATAATAGCTATGGACAATCTTCTAAAAGAGCGTTCAACGTGTGGCATACGCCGATCATGTTGAACACAACCGAGCCATTACTTCTGCTTTCTCTTGACAGGATAAGAAAGGGAGATGAATGGGTTAGTTGTAAACGAGGACAAGACGAATGCAATCGGAAATGTAGTCCTCTCTCGACTTACAAAGACAGCTAGTGGCTCAGTATTCCCATTCTGTTATATAGTGTAAAGGCTTGGACGACGACATCATCCGATGAGTCGGCATTAGGAGTTTTCGAATAAAAAGATTTGGCGAAAGATTTATGGCGAATACAGCAGACAATGAAGAGTGAATTGCGACATTGACATAGTTCAGCGAAGGAAGGAACAGCGACAAAGCTGGGTGGGTTATGTCGAAGAACCCGCTGTTGGAAGTAGACAACGAGTAAGACCTCCACTCATTTAAGAGGATCAGGTGGAAATGGACCTAGCTTCACTTGATATTTCCAATTGGCGCAAAAAGCGAAGAGAAGAAGCAATTCATCAGATGTTGTCATTGTCCATGCCTCCACACTTTATAGCTGGACGGTTGTTGAGGTTAATGATATACACCATCAGTTGTGCGCACATATGGACGATTGTATCTTCTCTGTAAGATCTGAAGCTCGTAATTTCAGGTTGAATAAGTCACAAAATAAAGTGTTACCCTGTTTGAAACCTACTTTTGTACCGAACGTTTCGGAGAGGTCCTTTGGAATTTTGACTTGCGGACCAAATGAATATAAATATGGTTGTGTTCATACTTCGGACAGTTAGAAGATAAAAGAAATTAGTTTAAGTAGGTACAATTTCTTATTATTCTTTCAAACCTAAATCCTTGTAAATATATGAAATAAAAATTAAAAATCGATATCAATCATTCAAAATGCGAAAATGTGTAGCTCTGGCTTACAAACACACGGTTCGCACAGTCCATACATATAATATTTTTGCTCCCGCCCACCATAGCCAAACCTTTAGATATTGTGCTGTGCGTTTCATGCATATCGGGTTTAGCTACGCTCCAACCACAACAAATTCAACAACCAATCACAGATCAATGCTGATGTTGTTTTTATGTGAATACATATTTAGGTTATTTTTGAAGACACTACGCTTGGAAAACCCCAAAAATCATTAAGATTTGAACTTCGCTTTACTGCCATACAAAAACCGGTTTAATTTTTGTTTTTAACGATATATTAATGTGTGTATGTATGTATGTACGAGTATATATGAGTATGTCTGACGGAGTCTTTGATTTGTTGGTGAATTCAAATCAATTGCTTTCTGGGTGGTCCGACTGGTGCCATTAGTAAAAATATCAGTTATTTGAACTTCAATTAGTTGGACAACAAAAATGTGTTTACTTATTTGTTTTTAATTATTGCTATCGCCAGTTCAGCAGGTGTCACCGACAAACAGACATACTCGTATATATGTATGTAAATGAGTGTGCATGTATGTATATACTCGTATGTATGTACATATGTATCTACGTACGCACAGTAGCTGCGGTTGAAGGTTTGTTGGACACAATTGTGAGACGGCGAAGGGGGTAAGGCACTTTGACTGGAGACTTTACGGCGTTTTTTTTAATTTTACTTGTTTGTTTATATGTATGATCAAATTTCTTTGAGAGAAGGTTGTATGATTGTAGTATTTTTTGTGGTAGCTATGATGTTGTTGCTGTTAGCATATCTGTTTATGATGGCGGTCTTCTATGTTTCAAGTTGAAAGAAAAATTAACACAGCAAAGTTAATTTAATTGAATTACAAATACATTTTGGGGGATAAATGGAAACAAATTAGCAAAATACGAAGGTTGCTAAAACTCGTTAGCCGCTATTTTATTTTTATTTTTTTTTTTTAACAAAATACGACGATAGACAAAACGCAAGAGTTACCTTTAATATTTCGGGACTTGGCAACCCTAATGTTGCAACCTGACAACTTACAACTTTATTGTAAAGCATGACATTTTTGTTTCATTGTGCTATTTACGGTAACTTACGGACCTATTCTGTGCACTTGATAAATTCACTATCTAGCTTATTTATGAAGATTGACAATTTATCAAGATTTCTCTATTCTGTGTCAAAAATAGAAAGATCTTTTCTTGATAAATTGTCAAGATGCCAAATGCTTTTGATACTGTTTTTTATTTTTTTAGAAATAATACATCTTTTTACTGTTTGAACATATTGGATGAGTGCATAAGTTCGTGCCCGATTTCAAGTGCAAACTAAAATTGAAATTTTTTGATGAAAGCGCTTTTATTAATCAATTATGTATTCGCCATCATGTTCGGCAATCCACTCCCAACGTTCAACCAATTTACGGATGCCTGATTCATAGAAATCGCGCGGTTTCTCGTTGAAAAAGGTGTCAAGGTGGTTTTTGACGTCTTCCACATTTTTAAATTCCTTTCCATTCAAATTGTTCTGCAGCGATCGAAACAAATGATAATCAGAAGGTGCAATGTCGGGTGAATATGGGGGATGCGGCATGATTTCCCAATTCATCTCCTTCAGTTTGGCCAGGGTCGGTTTTGCAACATGTGGCCTGGCGTTGTCATGATGGAAAAGAACTCCTTTGCGATTGGCCAAAATCGGACGTTTTTCATCAATTGCTTTCTTCAATTCGACCAATTGCTGACAATACTTGTTGGCAGTGATCGTTTCTCCAGCTGGCAAGAGCTCAAAATATATCACGCCTCGGATATCCCACCAAATGCACAGCAGTACCTTCACCGGATGCAATCCACCTTTCGACATCGGTTCCGCTCCTTCGTGTGCCTGTTTCCATGTTCTTTTGCGTTGAACATTGTTGTACAGGACCCATTTTTCATCACCAGTCACGAGCCGATCCAAAAAAGGTTCGTTTTTGATCCGTCGAAGCAAAGAAATTGCTGTTGACATACGGTCCACTTTGTTCTTTTCAATCAACTGATGTGGCACCCATGTATCGAGCTTCAATGTGTACCCAACCTTTTTTAAACGACGAAACGCAGTTGATTTGTTGACGTTCAATTCACTGGCAACCTCTTCCGTCGAAATACGTGAGTTATTCGCAACTAAAGTCCTTAGAACATCGTCATCAAGCTCCACTGCGAGGTTGATCTTCGAGGTTAAAATCTCCAGAACAAAATTTCGCGAACCATTTCTTTACTGTGCGGAGTGCTGGAGCACGGTCCAAATAAACTTCGCGAATATCTTTAGTTGCAGCGCCCACTGTTTTTCCTTTGCGGAATTCGTATAACATAATATGACGCATATGATCTTTTTCGTTGTTCATCTTCCATGCGTCTTTTCACTAAGCAACTCAAATCAAAATGAAGTTATTTTATGCTTGATTTACAGTTCGGACTGTCACCTTTCCAACGATAAATAATATGTACAATATATATTTCTTTCACGAGCGCCACTCTCAAACGATTCATACGGCATCCAGCGGAATCGGGCACGAACTTATGCACTCATCCAATAGTTATGAATAACAAATTGTTAGAATGGAATATACATATTTTACTTATATTGTTGTTGTTGGGCGAAGAGGAAAATTGCGAAAATAGGGATCGATCGTGTCACTTAAGAAGAAGGGACGCTAGTTATCATCTCATAGATGAACTGGCACCACATGATATCAAAAAAACCTCACTGTCTTTAATCATAAGAATGCTGGTTGCTTTAAATTTCTTTGGGTATGGCTCATACCAAAAATTTGTTGACAACAACTTTAACTTGCCCCATGAATCAGTCGTCTATTTCCAGAAGTTTGCTTATTGTAAAGGTGAAGGGAGGAGAAATAAAATTTCCCAGTTCGGCAGATGAAGAAACTAATGTAAAAACAGCTAATTTATCTGAAATGTTTTTCAGGTTTTTTGGAAAATAATTAATAAATAATAAATATGGTATCAATGTCGAAGCAGTAAGTTCTGTGATATGCAAAAGCCAATGCGATTTATAAATGTTTTGTTTCTCAGGTGTGCGTTTATGTTTCACTTTCTTTAACGCAAAATTCCCGGGGGCAACACATGTCTCTGGAATTTGGGCAACTGGTCGCGACATCTCATTTGTCAGCACACTGGTATTGAAGTGTGCGAATTAATCCTAAAACATTATAAAGATGGCAAAAGTCAGCGTAAAATCGCTGGAAATAGTAAAATTGAGCCAAGTTTTGGTAAATAAAACTAAAACGGCTCATAACAAAATATTTAACGAAAGTGATTCCCGTTGGATTGTACGGAAAATACACGAAAACCCCCACTTAAGTACTCCAGCTTTAGATAAAGAAGTGGTAAAATATCTTGGAAAAAGCTGTAACCCAAAAACCATACGAAGAATCCTCTGAGAAACAGATTTCAATGGCCGCACAGCTCGAAAGAAACCATATATTAGTGCTAAAAATCAAAGTGCAAGGCTGAAGTTTGCAAAGGAGCATTTATATAAAGATGAAAGTAATTTTTGCAGACGAAAGTAAATTCGACCTGTTCAGATCAAATGGAAAGAGCTATGTATGGAGAAAAGCAAATACTGCGTTACAATCGCAAAATTTACGTAGCACTGTAGAACATGGTGGAGAGCATATAATGGTATGGGATTGCAAAGTGCCTCAAATTAAATATTCGTGACAAGTTTCGGTACTATCAAGATAATGATCCGAAACACAAATCAGGCGTTGTGTAAAGTTAACCCCAGCGCAGTGTCCAGATTTGAATGTGATTGAGAATCGGTAGTCAATTTAGGAACGAGAGATTCGAAATCAGGCCAACTTAAAAAAACCCTACAAACAGAGTGGAACAATATTGTTCCAAACTATACGAAGAAGTGGAATCCATGCCGAAACGTATGAAAGCAGTCATAGACATCAAAGAGTATTAATTAACAAATAAGTTTAGTTTTGTTCTTTAAAAAAAATGAAATTTATTTTTCTGTTACTGCACCATTTTTGCTGTGAGGTACAATTTAGTAGTGAAGTTTGTTTTTGTTGTTAATTACATAAAATTTATGTATATAAAATATACTTTTTTTAAAGCATTAAAGAAATTTGTATGTCTGCCACTATTAACTGGCATTCATGTGTTTTGAAAAATTTCTTTAAATTTTAGATAAAACTTATTATACTATTTCTTAGATGGCTGCATCACTTTGGCTGTGAGTCACTGACCTTGGCTTTCAACGTGTATTAGCTCAGCAACTGTGCATGGATGGATCTAATTAAATTTTTGGCGATGAAGCTCCATCAAGAACCAGTCTTTACCGATAGTATGGTGATTTGAATCGCGTGAAGCGTGAAGCTCGTTCAAAATCAGTTGCTGTTACGGAAACTATTGATACTGTGTCCAAATTGATTTAACAAAAGCGTCATCTGGCTTAGCCAACATAGAAAACTATACGCATTAGTGGGACCAGCACACATTCTGACTGTAAAAACTTTTGTTTATTTTGGATCCGTTCCACTAGAACAGTGAATTCTGAGTGATACAAAACCACTTATTTGCGGGTTTCGATATTTCATTTTTGTTTTTGTTCTCTAATCCTAACATATGATAAGCAGAATATATTCTTTAACCATATTAGGATCTTTACGAAGGAGAAAGAACCTCGCCGTCTTATGGTCTGTGCATACAAAAATAATTTTAAGCAAGACGCCTGCGACAACCGTTATTTATTTAGTGTGATTTTCTTCAATAGTGCGCCATTTGTTTCTTCTATTCGATATTTGACACCAATTAGAAATACCAAGTGCAACCAGATCGCTCTCCACTTGAACCTTCCAAAGGAGTGAATACTTTCAAAGCTGGAATGCTTCCATCCATTCGAACAATATAACCTAGTCAGAAGAGGAAGAAGTATCTACAACTTCAAAGTTATGACTGTCATCAAACGCGTCTCGATCTTCCTCATAGCTCGGTTAACATAACTTATATTCTATTATCGAGCCATTTTTCGACTTCTTCAAAATTAGCGAAGCACTGCTCTGCAAGGGAGTGTCCCATCGATGCGAAAAGGTGATAGTCCGACGGGGCGAGGTCTGGAGAGTACGGCGGGTGCGATAATATTTCCCAATTAAGTGTTTTTAATGTGTCTTTCACCAGTTTAGCGGTATGTTGCAAGATAACTTTCCCATGTCTTCTGGCCCATTCCGACCGTTTTTCGATCAACGCATGATTCAAATTGATCATTTGTTGTCGGTATCGATCCGTGTTCACCGTTTCACCAGGTTTTAACAACTCGTAGTACACCACACCACACCACGCTGGTCCCACCAAACACAGAGCATTGTCTTACGGCCAAAGCGATTTGGCCTTGCAGTCGATGGGCCTGCTTCACCAGGGGAAAGCCATGATTTTTTTCGCTTCGGGTAATCAAAATAAATCCATTTTTCGTCCCCCGTGACAATTCGATGCAGAAAAGATTTCTTTTCGAATCGTTGAAGCAGCATTTCACAAACGGTTTTTCGATTTTCCATTTGTCTATCGTTCAGCCGGTGTGGCACCCATTTTCCAAACTTCTGGATCTTTCCCATGGCGTTTAAATGTTGGCAAATCGCTCCTCGAGTCACATGTAGTGTTTCTGCCAATTTTTGTTGCGATTGGGTTGCAATTCCTCGTCTTCGAACTTTTTCGCTGCACCAGGATGTTCATTGTCTGTCAAATCGAAATCTTCACTTTTAAATTGACGAAACCATGTCTCACATGTTATAATCACTGGAGCATGTTCATCATTAGATTCTACCAGCAACCGGTGAGATTCAGCTGCTTTTTTCTTTTGATGAAATAAGAAAAGCACCGAATGCCGCAAATGCGATTTACTTGGAACGAAACTCGACATATTCACTGAGGTAAATAAATATGACGCTATTATTTTGGCGGAATGTGACTTGCGTATTTTTGTAGGTTAATGTCAATAGAAAAAAATTACATACATGCCAAATCATAGAAATTTATACATATTGCTAGCGACATCTACTAGTAAAACCGGCACACTTCAACAAACACACCGGTATGTTGAGGAAAACGAAAAGAAGTGTGGAACAAAATCACGTTCTATCGACAGGGGATTAAGGGATTCCAGGAAGGGACACGTTGGGCTAATGGAAGGGAAGAAGATCTCCTAGAAGGGATAAAATATGGCCACGTGGCTTGTGAGCAAGCCTAAAAGTGTGCCCTCCATAAACTCAGTATGCTCTGGACATCACTGGTAGTATGAGTTTTGAGCTGGAAAATCTGCCATCGGCCATGAACAAAATCTTAGAAACTGCTTTTGGGAACAATGCTTTAAGCCCAAAACAAGAGAATAACTTGTCCGAAAGAATGCCAATACAATGACATCAAGAGACATGTCTCAGTTAATAATAATTCTTATTTCGATATTTTAGAGAATTTTATATACATACTCGTATTTTAAACAACGAGTTTTGCAGCTCGGTTTTGCTTAAATTTCTAGCCTTTTCAAGTATTTTGCATAAACATAGAAAGATAACAGAACTTTGATCTGTATTCCTCTTGCGTCTTCTGCGTCTTCAGAATCGACTACTTTACCGAAAATTTATTCAATTTAATTACTGAATGGAGCTCAAAGCATAATCAACTGGAAAAAATTATTTTTTAAGACATTTTTGTACACGCATACAATCGGGGATACAAAAAACTCCATGACATTGAAGGATACGAATCATTTCCACAGCATACATAAACTTATTTCACGTTTTGCTTCTGTAACGTCAACAAATTTGATTATTTTGAAAATAAATATAAAGAGTAAGTAAGTAAGTAAGTAAGAAAAGAATCACAGGCGGCACATAAAAGTATCCAAAAACTTTACAGAGATTAAAATTTATGAACCATATCGTCCCAATTTCCTCTCTCTCTCCCCATATGCCGCATGGTTGCAGATGAAATAAATTTATGAAATGCGATCGGCGAGACACTTCCTTTTGCCTATTGCATGGCAATTGTTCGTTACTCGCTCCTTAAAATAACAATCCCAGCAAAACAGAGACAGAACTTTGGTCACCACCAATGACAGTGGCAATGAATAAAATCACATGCAAAGCAATTGCTTTTAAAAACACCGAAATGTTTTCATTTCCAAATTTGTCTTGATTTATTTTCATTGTTCCTCTTTTTATGTGGCGTTGAGTACGAGTGGAAGCCACATGCGTTGACATAAATTCTTTTTAGTGGCGATTGTTGTTTTTGGTTATGTTTCATTGCGGGTTTGACATGTTCCCGGTTACGACGATTGCTCATGCAAGTGCGGAGCCCTAGCATGCAATGAAGAAGAGGACAAGCGCTAGGCCACTTAAAAGTGTTAGTTTACAACTATAACTCATTGTTAAACATTCATCGCCAGTTCAAGTGGACACACTATACCTGACAGCCTAATCATGCAATGATCTATAACTATATTATCTAACAAAACAATTGTACTTACACGCTAGCATAAATATACCATATACATATGTATGTATTTATATGATGCAACTGTTCTTCAGGAGGACATTTTCTAGTGAGCGTAGACAATTTGACGCTTCCGTACAAGTAGGCTGGGACAGGCAGTATCCCGCAGCGCTCATCTGTGACTTTTAAGTGTTGTTGGCACTTCAACGGTGTGAGAATTTATATATACCTATGTATGTACATATAAGATTCCGTATATTCGTGCATTCATATATTTAAATATGTATATGTATGCTCTCTTCTATGTATGTAGGAAAATTTTGCGTTAACGTTTGTAAGTGCGTAAACATATGCAATGAAAATACTTACATATGTACTACGTATGTAATATTTTTAATGTATGTATGCATATATGGCTCTGCGTTTGCGTTTTACATGTGTTGTTGCGCAAGTCTACAAGAACTTTTTTTTTGGAGGCTGGCAGCTTGACATTAGTATGTGTCGATTTTCTTGCTTCAGTCCTTTTGATATTTGACTCGCGCGCTTAACGAGTGTCTTCTTCACTGAGCTATATGATCCATAAATATAATACATACATATGTACATGATGTCGATGATGGCCCCTTAAGAATTTTCAACATTTGTCTTATTTCGTAAGTTTGCGTATGCGTAAAAGCGAGGAATCCGGTGTAAATGTCTGAATTTCGCTTGATTTTTGGCAAATCTGTGACTGTGAATTACGTTCAATGCGCAATAAAAATTATATTAATTTGCTATGCTTGTCTTTTGTCACTCATCTGCGTATTTTATCGGTGACTTCAAAGTTTGAGAACTGTCAGCCAATTTGTTTTTACTACATAAGATCTGAAGGAATGGTTTTGTTTCGCTAATTATCTTGAAATACGAGAGCTGTTATTGTAGTGTCTTTCATTTAAAAGTTATTAGTCTGACCATAAGCATTCTTCTTGGAGCAGCTAACCAAATTAAAACTTGCGAAAACTATTTAATACTAAGCTAGCTGTACCCTGAAATGCTTCGCTTTGCCATATACTCCTTGAATGTAAGTATGAAGAATAAAACATTTGATATTTTTCATCATAATTATATTCACTTAATACTTGTGGCTAAATGTTATCTGGTCTACCAACCCTAGAACATACAACATAAAATCCGTATCTAAATTTAGTCCACACATTTCCAAAGATTGATCTTGACCTTTGTTGATAATGATTCCAAACGCTGGTCGAACAGGAAACTTTAGGCGCTCGAATTAGTTAGTATCGGTCGAAATGATAGGGATTTGAGGGATCTTCACCTTTGAAAGGTCCGATCAAAATCGTTGCTTCTCTCACGTTCTTCTGTATTTTTTTTGACTCCCATTGGACTGAATAGTTTGTTGAGATCGTAGACATATCAGTTTGTTCAAAGGAAAATAGCTCCTCACTCAGCCACCACTGATCTCTATATTTTTTTAGATATTTGAGAATACTCCGTGAATGAATTCTTCTTTTGACGTCACTAAACTACAGAAGTTATCGGGTAATCTAATCCATGCCTTAAGATTTTTATAAATATCAAAAGTCATTTTTTTCAAAATTTTTATAAATATATAAATCAAAGCCTTTTATAAAAATGTCAATATGAATGCCTCGAAGTAAGTCAAAAGCACTATTCGGATCTATGTTTATTCACACTCAAGTTTAACCCGCAGCAGCCGAGTCAACAACGCTGCGCCATTCGTTTCTTCTTTTTGCTGTTCAGCGCCAATTGGAAATACCAAGTACAGCCAAGTCCTTTTCTACCTGGTCCTTCCAACGGAGTGGAGGTCTTCCTCTTCCTATGCTTCCACCGGTGGGTATCACATCGAAAACTTTCAAAGCTGGAGTATTCCGGACAAGAACTTTCAACTTACTCGCCTAGCGAGGTTATGCGCTGGGTTCGGAACCCACCACGTAGAAACCCGCTCCAATGTGAAAGTTATACAACGCCTCGGATGAGATACCCTCTTTCTGTTGACGACCCCCGCAAACGAATTAATGATCATGATTTGAGGGCATGCACCTGGAATGTCCGGTCCCTTAGTTGGGAAGGTGCCGCTGCCCAGCTGGTTGATGTCCTCTTAAGAATAAAGGCTGACATCATCGCCGTCCAAGAAGCGCGTTGGACGAGGTTTTCCGTAAGATTAATTATCCTTCGCGCGTTGGCAATGGCGAATACCGCAGCTGATGCAACGATGAGCTAGATGTACGAGATATACGGCGACATTGACATAATTCGGCTAATCGTGAGACAACAACTACGCTGGCTAGATCATGAGGTCCGGATGATTAAGAATATTCCAACTTTGAAAGTTTTCGATACAGTACCCGCCGGTATAAGCAAAGGAATAGGTAGACCTTGACTCCTTTAAAAAGACCTGGTGGAGAAGGACCTGGCTGTACTTGGTATTTCCAATTGGCGCCAAACAGCAAAAAGAAGGAATAAATGGCGTGCTATTGTTAACTCGGCTATAATTGGGTGAGCGGTGTCTACGGCAGTAAGTGCATGAATGCAAGTGGAGAAGAAAAGCGTGCGGCAGTTTGTTGTGATTGCATCTTTTCGACGTCGAACCTTCTTTGTGTTTGTTGACGGGCGTTCTTTGATATACAGAGGGGGGTGCGTATCTTCGCACGTAAACAATGCTGGAGACATGTCTTCCGTCTATCACAACATGATCGATCTGGTTTAGTGTTTTTCGATCAGGGGATAAGCAAGTAACGTGAGTATTTTCTTGTGTTGGAATCTACAACTACAGGCAACCATATTTCGACAGTCAACGTTCATGAATACGCTCCAGGTGCTCATAAAAGGTATGCTTGTTCACATCGTCCTCTCTTCCATTAGGGCGTGGGTGCAAATCAGCGATGTGTTAAAATTTTGGTTCGGATTGTGGCGAGACATTCATCCACCGGGGTGAATGCCTGCACTCGGCGACGGAATCCGACACCAAATTTTGCGCTCCAGCTAGTCAGCGACACCTTCCCAATTAAGGGACTGGACTTTCAAGGTGCATGTTCTCAAACCGTGATCCCCATAACAAGACCGTTAGTGCACGTTGAGAAATCGCATCCTTTCAGAGGTGACCCCTTTGGATGGTTTGCAGTCAGGGGGGTCTGACTGTATTCGAACGTAACTCGACAAAACACACGCTGAAGCTGGCTCTCACTAAAATAGCCAACATCAGATGGTTTAACGAAAGAACTTGTAACGTGACCAGACAGCTTTGTCTTGTGCTGGACGCTAAAACAAGGAATCTATTCAAATCAATTTAATGCAATCTGATCCTCCTAGACAGGCCACCATCTACATATACATAAACTGGTTTACCAACTGAACACCGTTTAACGTGCCTTCACGGTAGAAGAATGGGATACTTTTCGAATGATTTTTTTCCAAGCTGCAGAGATGAAGAAGAGTCCTGTCTCTATCATATACGACGTAAAAACCTTAGTATATCACTTCTTTCATTGTATGGCTGACGTATTAACGGCTAGTATGGGCAGTATCGTATCGTTGCCGTCTTGCTGTAGCCCTTACCGAGGTACTGGAATTAGATATAAAAAATAATAATTTCTGGTAAATGAATTGAACAATTTCTTCTTGTACCAGGGATCTCGACATACAAACCTATAAAGTTCTAATGACTCGTGAACTTTGTTGAACTCTTCGCTATTGAAATAGATGATTTTAGCGCCAGAAAACAAAAATGCAATCATGGTCGTACAAAATTAAGTACATACAAACATATGTATATAAGTAATTTGCAAATATTTAAAATCTATTTTGATCGAATCAACTCACAGTGGGCTTCGATCGCAAGAATAAAGGAACACATTGCTGATATTTTCTTTCCTTCTCTCTTGCATTCATAATTAATACTAACCAACCAAGACGCAACGCCTCAACGCAATTGGAAATGCAGCAAAGCAGAGCGAAGAACAGCGGAAAAGTGCTGCTGAGAGCTTCTAACTAGGAATTGAGCTTTTTTCAACATTATCACACACAAGCATAGGTATACATAAATATTTTACTTTTTTATTTGTTTCTTAATTATAATCATACTTTAAAAAATATATACATATGTAAATCTACTTTAATTTTTATATTGAAAAGGGAAATTCCATTACATTTATAAATTTTTTCTTTACTTTGCAAAAAACCAAAAATCCCCTACATACGTACATATGTAGCGTATCTACGCGTATCCATGCCATGCCTACATTTGCATACACACACATTTACCCATTTCGATATCCCTACATACTATGTACTTACATACATACGTACGTTCTTTTGTGGGTAAATATGTATGTATACCTGGACGAGTTTGATCTGCTCCGCCTACAATGTCACTTGACGCGACGCGAGCGCAATGACGCTAAAAAGTCATGACATCGCGCACTCGGCGTAACGCTGCGGATACGCTTACTTGCTTCAGATTGGCCATTCAAGCATTAACTCCGCCCGGTTGCGTATTGTTAGCCATTCAAAGCAGTCATACAGCCGCAACGAGCAAATATACACAAACACAATGCCATATTCAACACACACTGGCTCACAAGAGTGCATTAGGGTGTCCATTATTTCAATTGTGATTGATATTACATTTCGGTATAGGCTACTTTTGGAAACATAAACAATTTTTAAAAGAAATGATTTATGATACCGTTGACAATCTACAGGAAATTACTCGGCTCACGTTACATGTATGGGATCTTTGCTCCTTCAGAAATGAATTATTCCTGTAAAACATAAAATATGTTAACTAACCAAAAAATGGCTGATTCAGCCGTTAATACAATCGATTCCTTCGGAAGAAGAATACTTTATAGATGTAACTCTTTCAGAATTGAACTTTATACTTATAAACTTTTGTAAAATATTATAATAAAACAAAAAAGAAGAGCTGTCTTCATTGAACATTCCAATTTATCGTACTTCATTTTAGAATTGAAAAATAATTATCATATCTGAAAAATTAGTTGAAGGCGACTATGTGCTGTAGTTCTCTGATTTCGCTGATTTTCGGTGTTAATGTGTATTTGTACATAAGTGTGTAGAATACCAAATTTCACGCCTCTGGATACTTTTTTGACGAAGTTCTGACCAAAGCTTCATTTCTGAACAGTTTGGTGATGATGATTTTTAGTATCAATGTGTAATTCACCATATGTGTGTTGAACAAAAAATTTCTCACTCTTAGATACATTTTTAATGGATTTATGATCAAAATTTCAAATCTCAAAAATCGGTAGTATACATACACGGTGTGTACCAAAAATAACCGAACTTTTTGGATATAAAATAGTAAAATACACATTATATTATCTTTGAAAGTTATTATTTATTCAACATAGGTTCCATGTGACTCAACACAACGTTTGAAACGATCAACCAGCGCAATGCATAGATTTTTTTATGCCATTTATAGAAATATTCTTCAGTACCTCGGTTACGGCTGCTTCATTTTTTTCAATTTTTTTTTAATTTTTTAAACTTCAATTTCAATTTTTTTTCAAGTTTGACACAAAATTTTATATTTGCTCTTTTTTTTTTGGAACCATTAGCACACTTTTGGTTTTATTGAAATGGCTGTCACTTTTACATCTGTCATCCGACTTACATGAAGACGGGTGCGTTTGAAAGAGGATGAATGTATCTTTTGAATGTTGCAAATTTTCAATAGATGGCGCTGTATGTTGTATGATTTAAATATAAAGTTCGGTTATTTTTGGGACACACCGTGTATATGTTACAGTAGTCCAGTAGACCAGTAGTCTGGCCAATTCTGATCTGCATCTGTGCACTATGAAGTATCTCAAAATCTTTCTATAATTAATTAATTTATAAATATGATTAAATAATCTTATTCAAAACACATTTGATAGAAAACGGGAATTTTTTAGGTTAAAGCCATACGATTTTTTACTTAATAAATAACGATTACCCTAATGCATTTGCCTACTCTAGCATATAATAGCAAGTGACTGACACACAGAGTGTCTCACCAATACATACTGACTATAGGATTTGGATACATATCCAAATGCGAGACGAGCGGATCAATGTTCAAAGGTAGAATTCAACTAGGTACGTATGTATATGTACACTATCAGGGTTGTGTGTGTATGGCACGGATGAGACCTTTTTCTACAAGTACCCGTTGGTGTTTATTAAAAAGGCCCAAATTCTTTTTGAATCGTTCTTATATTTGAACGTGGTTTTGGTCGAAGAATACCAGAAAAAGAAAACCCACTTGTATCAATTTAGTTATCATTAGTAGAACATCGATCTAGACCTTTCATGGGTATGAGAGAAATTTCAAGAATTATTTGTTATCTATCAAAATTCAAGGAAACCTTATTAACTTTGGTCTGAAGTATGCAAGATGTCTCAAAATTCATACCGATCGGGTTCGAATGACGAGTTGAGTTGATTTGGCCATGTCCGACTATCCATCCGTACGTCTGTTTGTAGGCAAACAAGTACCTCTGTTTTTGAGATATTTCAACCAAACTCGGTCCACAGACCAACTTTGTCAAAAAAGCATCTAAGAGCGTGAGATTTGGTATTACATAAAGGTGTGTACAAATAAAAATAGCCACTGAAAATTATCGAAATTGGAGGACTAAATCATATAACTCTCATACAACCGATTTCTTCAGATATGAAGTTCTGGGTAAAAATTTCGTCAAAAAACACCTAAAAGCGTGAAAATAGATTTCTATACACGCAAATGCAAATAAACATTGATTGATAACCGCTTTCACCCAATTCTTCAGATATGAGATTTATATTTAATCATAAAATGAAATACCATAAATTTGATATGGTCACGTGGGATATGGTATAACAACTTCGGCATGACTTTTTTCTTGTTTAAATTGATAATAAAAGTTTATTTTTGTTTTACAGTATTGACATACATCGGTAGATACCTAAATTAAATATATTGAAGAATTTTAGAGTTCAGAGGTGAAAAATCACAATCCGTCAAACTTTAATAGAGGTGCCTTATAATCTTGGATCAGGTAGCTAAATGCCACTTTTGAAGCTGTATTTTTTTGACATTTGACAAGTAAAAACTATGCCAGTAATAAAAATGGATCGATACATGTTTCAACAACGGATCGAAGTTATTAACGTTCACTATAAAAATTTCTTCGAAAAGTCCTCTTGATTGATAAGGGCCATTTCCACCTCGATAACTACGTCAATAAGCAAAACAGTCACATCCGGGGCACGGAAAACCCAAGATTTATGGTTTATGGTTCGGCGAGGTCATTGGATCTTATCTTTTTGAAAACGAATGGATTGCGCTATCGAGAGATGAGAAGTTTCTTTTTATATCAAAATAACACCTTGGAAAACCCATTAGTTTCATCACAGATGTTTTCATTAAAATGGATACTCTCTCACCCTCAAATCCGCTCCTGTGTCGCTAGCAACTGTGCATGACGTTCTTCATTTTTTCTTTGCATTTGCGCATATACGAATGCAATGCAGCGCCATTAGCCCGCACTAATACATACATAGATACTTGCCCATTACCTTAATACAATATTTGTGTGTAAGTATGTACATGCGTGTATATGATCGCTACCAACAGGTCGATGCCAATGAATAACCAAACAGAAACAACACAAATACATTGATAATTGTGAAAAAAAAACAACAACAAAATATAGCGCCAACGCCAACAATAACAATATGAAATTTGTTCCCCGCCGTTGGCGTATATGATACGTATGTATGTATGTGATGCTTGCTAGACATGGCTGAAGCGATCACTCTTGGATGCTGTAGATCGTTGTTGGGCTAAATGTGGTATTAGTTGAAACGAACGCGGCGGTTGACGAACAACACGTTTGTGGGCTAAATATTCGAATGCGTGCTCGATGAGTATTTAAAAAACAGTGGCAGAACGTGTCGCGTCGCTTCGCATCAGAACGCATCAATTATATTGATCGTGCCGTGTTATATCGCATCGCAGAGCAACGCGTCGAAACGAATCGAATCAGATCGGTGGTGCTCAATGGTGGCGATATATGATTGCGCTTACACACATACACGTACATATGTATGTAAAGAATGAACTTCAAAATCTTTGTGATTGGAGGAGAAAATAAACAAAATAAGAAAAGTCTGCGAACGCGGGTGTTACATCTTTTTGTTTTTGTAATTTGGTAACTTATTTGCACGTGTTTGTTGTATTTGTGGGAATTTTTTTTTACAAACTTTTCATTGGAGCTGTTTTTGATTGAATGATTGATGTTTGATCATTTGTGTTTTGTGATGAATGCTTTTTAGCAATCGCCATATGCGCTTTAACGGTGAAGCTGAACGGTGACAATAACGCGGTTAATACACTTACTTGAAGCCAATATTTTAGGTTCTGCGTACAAATTGCTGTAGCGACAGGGTTGACCCTAGTAAAATCATTGATCGTGTGATCCTTTATTTCTTCGAAGTTTTGTACGGGTGATCTGCTGCTTATTTACTGTTATAATATAGTGATTGAGTCAATATTTGCCTAATACGTTTAGAGCTCTGCCCTTAAAATGCATATATGTGTAGTGCAAATTATATACATACACACATAAGTACGTAAATGAAGAGTGAAGTATAACTCAAACATTTTTAACAAATTAAAATAAACATAAAGAAGTGTTAATAAAATTTCCTGCTGCTTGGTAATTGATCTTGCATAGAAACTAAAGCACACTACGGCAGAGGGAAAGAAGTATTTGCTAATTCATTTACTTGTTGTATATACATATGTACATAGATGTTTGCAAAAAGTGTTTAACAACAGTGGCAATAATTGCTAAAATTCATAAAGTTTAAATTGAAGTTGCGAAGGGAATTCCCAGAAGTGGAGAGCACAAAAATAAGAGGAGCAAAACTTAAAAATAAACTATTGATTTGTTCGTAATTAACAAAAATACAAATGGATCCAGGTAAAAATTTAATTCATCGCTCATGATAAACTAACAAAAAATATTTCTATACATATGTATGTATATGAGTGTAATGCCTGTATAATGTCTTCACAAAATGTGTAAATCTTGTCATATTTCACAATTAATTTATTGAAGCATACGAATATTTTTTTTTTTTGTAACAAAGCATTACTACTTTTGATTAACATAAGACCATTTCGCATATAATTAGCATCAAGCTAAATTTAGATGGCAATGTATTAGCCGTCGGTATTTTATATCACGGTAAAAATTAATCGATACCAGTTAGTTATACGACAATTAAGTAAGTAAATGGTGTGTTTATTGAAACTAGATATGGAGTACAGCTCAAGTTGTTAGAGCAGAATGGAGCCGCTCCAAAAAAAAAACCCAAGTTGGAGCACTACCTCTGCCACTGTCCAGCCATGACATCCGCGCGACACAAGTTTCTTGGGAAACACTTTTGTCGACTGTCTCGCTGAGTTGGCCTCAGCGAACATTGGAAATCTCGTTGCATTTATAAGTCACACGAAATGGTTCGATGATTTGAGAAGGTGAAGGCAGGAGCCTTAGCGGTGTCACAATGGGCCTGTTGGCAGCAGCCGCATCAACTCAACTCAACTCTGGAGTCACTCGTCTGTTGTAATTTTTTTTAAACCTCGTTTAAAAGTACGCTTTTCAATGAGGCAATATTTTTTCCAGTTTGGTGTGCCATGTCATAATGAGTAGACTTACTCTGTTACAATGTTTGTAATTCGCGAAAATTTATTCCCAAAATAATGAAAATAATTATTCGTTTCGCGTGAAGCATCGCCCAGCAGAGTCGAGCAACCATGGATCGGTTTCGCACCATTTTACTTTAGTGGATAATGCGCATCCTCAGAGGATTTGTACAGTGCGCATCGAAGAATGAGTTCATCCGCCATTATGTGCAACAATCGGAGTTAAGTCTATCAATTTTATGGAAGAATCTTAGTTTCCAAAATCCAACTCGTAAACAAATTGAAGCCGAACGATCTTCAAGTGCATCGCACGTTCGATGAATGAGCCCTAAATGAATGGTCACCGATCCCAATTTTTACAACAAAATTTTGTTCAGTGTTGAATGGTGTTTATTGATTATTGTTAAGGCGCCGTTACAATCTCAAAAAGTCAACGTTAGGTGTGCTTTATGCAGAGGGAATCTTTGGTCCATAAATTAATCGGAAATTATCTGGAGGCATGATTAATGATTAATAAAGTTCGTGTGACTTAACATCGCTGGACTATTTTTTGTGGGGTTATGTGAAGTCGTTTGTCTACGCAGATAAGTCTCGAGACGATTGACACCTTGAAATAGAATATTCAACGCATTATTGCTTTCATACAGCCCTTATTGCTACAAAAAGTGAAAAATTGGGCTTCTTAGCTGGAATTAATTCGAGTCAATCGCGGAGGTTATTTGCCCGAAATCGTTTTTAAAGTAAAATGACAAGCCTTTATCTTTATAATGAAACTAAATTCTTGGTCTTAACATTTAATTATATGCGTCTGTTTACTTCTTGAAAACCAAAGGTCTAAAAAAACTTCTCTCCTTGTTCTAAGTTCTTCTTTTTCTTGATTTCCGTAGACACCGCCTCAACGATTACTGCTGAGTTAACAACAGCGCACCATTCTTTTCTTAGCCAGATCGGCGCCAATTGGAGACACCAAGTGAACCTACATTCTTTTCCACCTGATCTTTTCAACGGAGCGAAAGTCATCCTCTTTTTCCCCTTTCAACGGCGAATACTGGGTGTCATAATTTTCGTTGTGTTCAAATTATTTGGTGTTTTCAATGATTTTTGTAATCAGCCATTGAAGGTTTCACTCATGATGGTCTAGGTTGAGCTTGTGAGAGATCTGAGCACTCACTTATCGAATTGAATACTTTTTCTAACTGCGGCAACGGCCATTATAGGGCATACTATTTTTAGAACAATGCTTTTCAATGTTCCAAAGATCGGTCCTACTACACTGTAGTTCATACTAAGCCGCCTCTGAGCGACTGATAGTTTTTTTATGCGGAGCTTTTATTTTTATGTCAGAAATACATTCGGAGAGCTTGATTTTCTTGAATTTTTGGATGTTGGTCGGACTTCCTGGCCTTCCGAGTGGCAATGCTAACCACTCGGCTATCGCCGACGCCCTTCTTTATGGACAGGTATTACTATATTTTTCGGATTCGTCAGGATGTGGTTAGCTTTGCAATACCGAAAATGTTCAAATTGCCGAAATCCAGATCATGTAGATATCGAGTTGGACTGATAGGGTGCTTATAATGGTTGACGGTACTGTAATTTATTGTTATTGACCATGATCACAGTAATGCTTTCTGACTATCGGAGTACTTGATAGTAGAGTACTCATTAGCGCTTTACATGATTTCTTTGTCTGGTGCTTCCGCTTAGCAGATGCTAGCTTAGTTTCGTAGACGTAAGAGAGGGTGATATTAAGATTCTCGGAGTATTTAAATATTTTGTGCAAAAATAATATACTAAAATTTCTATTGACCGGTTTTCAGATTTTACTTATAGCATTTTCACAGATTTATGACTTTAGCCACAAGCGTAGATGCCAAATTATCAAAACATCATAAAACTACAAATTAAAATCAACCCATGAAGTGTGTTTATTACATACATACAAATGTATGTATAGTATATACTCAAACTAACGTACCGTGTATGCCATAAAGTGCGTGGCGGTGAGTTGTTCGAACACATCGCACCAACTGTTAATTGAAAATCAATAAGTAAATAAATTTCCAACAAAAATGTTGTCAAATAAATCCGTCAATTTTGGACCACCAAACCGGTAGCCATACCAAACTGCCAGCGAAACAAAAACGTAAACAAAAGTAAATAAACCGATGAAGGAGTCAAGGGAAGAGCAAAGACAGTAGATAGTAAATACGAGTATCTATCTACCCATACAACACACACACACATACACGTATGTATGTACATACGCACGGAGTTCAGCAAGTCAAACAAACATCAAACATTACAACGATCATTAGTTAAATTAGGAAGTCAGTCAACGGTCGGTAAGTCAGCGATAGTTTGCCGTACAACTAGACCAACAACACCAAAAACAACAACATCAGTGGTACTGCCAGGCACAACTCTTGGCTCGCACATACTCGTATACACACAAATATACCTACATGCATACATATGTATGTATGTAACTATGTTGGTCAATGATCATTTTGAATGGTGGCAAACAGCTACCGACTGGCGGGCGATCATGCGCAACAACAAACGACACGTTGCATCGAAAATCGTAGGCAAACAAACATATTTATGTATGTATATGTGTGTAGTCATAAAAAGTAAGTAATATAAGATAATGTATTGAAAACGTTGACTTCACAGATGAGTCCAATAAAAAATATTATAGTATGAACTAAAGCCAATGTTTACTTTGTACTTGGCAATCCAGAAAGACGATTGCTCTAACCGTGAGTGATGGCATGATCAACACTCACTGTACGTATATGTGCGTGTGTGTATGTGTGTGAGGATGGAGGAACTATTGATCTGCCCGAACACAGGTTGAAATCTCGATTTAGTTGCGGGAAGCTTTGAAGAATTGAGATTTCAGCGTTAAAGTGTTTATATTGTTTGTCGTGCATTCTTCAAGTTGTTGATAGAACACTTCAAGTACCAACTCATATATGGCATTCCTACAGCACGCAACCTGTATCACTGGATGATATAAGCATCCAAAAACATTAAGGAAACACTCAATAAGTGCCGCCTATTAAGATCTAAGTGCCAATTAAAAGATGAAGTTTAAGCATCTTATAGCAGATTTGGAGTGCGACCAGACCGGAAACTTATTACATTTGAAGGCGCAATGCCTTAAAGAATTGTAGACGGGAAATATATATTGTAATCTAAGAAGATAGCTGGCAACATCTAGAGTATAATGAAGTACCTTTCGGCAGGACTATTCGTATATCAAGATAGGCATACTTAGAAGCTATTTACTTGTCGAGAGAGAAAAAAAACTATTCTGGTATATTCCCTCTCTGCTTAAGACCTTTATATGCATTCGGAAAATAAAATCAGGATTATTGTCATCATTTCCGACTTTACCAGATCTATCGACCACACCTACTACTCTGCCTATTCAAGCTTCTACAGCTATCTACCACTCGAAACTTGGAGGAGCTTATTATTCATAGGAATCAATATTAGGTCCGTCTTCCCGAAGGAAGTCGAAAATCCCTCTCCGTCACGAGGTAGTTCCCAGTATTGCTTAAAAGAGTATAGCTAAACAAATGGATATCAACTCACTAGCGAAATCCGATGGTATGTCCCAGATAACTCAAATACGTATTTCGTGTCCAATCCACAAAAAAGTAGGACTCTACAGTCTTTTATTTTGTGTTCGGGAATAACTCCCCACGCCATGAGATATTAAACGATATTGCAACAAAGGCGACTCTCTATAATTTAACTTCTTAGCCAATATAAGAGAAAATTGTAAGATCTGCAGAGCTAAATACAATCTTTTATAAGAGTGTTCAACTGCTGGTGTAAGCCGATGATATTGGTATTATTGACCTCAACAACCGCGCCGTTAGTTATACTTTCTCAAGACCGGATAATGAGGCAAAGCGTATAGGTCTGATAGACGTTATACTAACAACAATGTCAGGCTTAAAATTATACACAGAATTGAGTAGGCCATTGAGAAGTGAAGTCCTCTCCCGATGAATAAATGCTAAACTCTACAAATCGTGGCTGGACTAATGGTAAGGCATTGGCATTGGCAACAGGTAATGATGACAGGTGCGATGAGAAGAAGATATATCAGCTATTCTTGCTAGGACATGCTGTCCGAATGGATGAGAGCACTCCAGCTCAGAGCGTATTAGAGGCAATATCCGCCAGTGGAAACAGAGTAAGTGAGAGACCTCTTGGATATGGAAAAGGACGGGATGTTGGTTGCTAACTCGGCTATAATCGCCTAAAAGACGTCTACGCCAATAAACAAGAAGAAGTCAATTGAAATTTAGAATTCTCTCTCGAGAACAATGATCAAGACCGAAATCTGTCCCTCTTAGTCTTGCTATTTATTGTATGGTATTAAAGCGTGGACGAAGAAAACATTCAATTTATAGGTATAAGAGTTATCGAGAGAAAGCCGAAAGTATAGAAATGACAATCGTTACCGTTTATTCAAAGTTTCATGTCTCAGTTTTCTAAGTCTGCATTAATAAGCTTGGGTTATGTGGTGGTTTGGAGCGGACACGGCCACATCCCTTCTAATCACATTCAAAATAGATGTCCATATGCCATAAACTGGGGACATCGTCCCTATTTAAGTCTAAGGGGACTGTAAGTTTGATAAAACTTAACTGAGCCAATAAATACGGAATTTCGTCTAAATTGCCTGAACCTCCTTTTCCTGGAGTTTTGTGTTCATAAAAGAGATAGTATTAGAGTTCTCCTACCTGCAGAATCCTTCATAATATTTTGAAGCCATTTAATGTTGAGTGTTTTTCAATTTTTCCCAATGGATCAATTAAGCTGACATGTACATATACCATATATACGATTTAAGTATGTTCCATAATTTATAGAACAATCAGTATAATCAAAAATATATCACATGAGTTTTAATTAAAAGTTTGCTTTCATTTCATTGCTGCCACTCATGTCGCCACTGCAAATTTAGTGTCGCCAGCTAATTTCTTAGACCAACGCGATACCGCGCAAACGACAATATGGTTCCACTTCCTTTCTTGAGCCATTGATTGACGCGTCGGTTATCAAGCTCAGCTTTTCAGTCGGACTTTTGTTGTTGTAAATGTTTTTTTTTTATTTTAATTTGTATACAAGTAAACATATATAAAATTTATTTTCTGATTTAAGTTTTGAGATCTCAACCATCTCCATAGTATATTCGTATGCGTGTTTGACTCCACTTCGGCGAGACCGTACGTAATGTATACTCACTTAAACATATTTTGGCTCATGTGCCTATACGTTTTCATAGTGTTCGTTGACATGTCTGGAGAGCCTCTAGGCTTGCAAGTATCCGATCGTATATAGTGTACAGATGTACAGCTGTGCCTGTTTGCATCCATGTTTGCAAGTATGCTTTTCCATTAAGGCGTGTACACAATGACGCGACTTTACAAGTATTTGCTCACTGTTGTTGTTGTTGTTTTTTTTATTGCTTCTGTTGGCTGTTGTGGTTGATTCTACTGCAACATACCACACAGCTACTGGTATTCCTGTGAGCAATGTTAAAAATGGTTATATTGGTACACATACACACACTCCTACCTATGTTCATACGTATTTACACAAATCTACTCCGTTGTTATTGAATGTTTGATATTTGTTGTTGATCCCTTTACGCATTTGCTTTATTGCTCATTTAAGATTTCAGAATTTCCTTACATATGACCATAGTGTGATTAGCTACCGAAGTGGAGATGTTGACGACTACCGTTGGTGGCGACTGTTAGTCACGCATTTCTGACAGCATTTCTTGAGTATAAATACTCGTACACGTATGTATGTATGTTCATAGGCACTTTTGTATATTTGTATTCTCCATACTACGACTACTTGTACAATCCACTTTAATCCTCCGGAACTTGGGTGACCGATTCTGCAGCAGACCGAGCAAAGCAATGATTTGTGAAAAGTCGTAAATTCTGTTACTATATTTTACATACACATTACATACGTGTATACAACAGTGCAGATATCCACCTCGGGATTACGTTATTAGTGAATCTATAAAATTCTGTTTATTTACCTGTTTATGAAAACTTAAACATTGATATATGTATTTGAATGCAGAGACGGTTATAATACAATATACTTAACATTTACATATGTACATGTATATATACAGTAAGACCAGAAAGTTTCCGCAAAATTGTTTTTTTTCGGTATTCGCGTTATGGTTTATCATGAATTCGTTTCAACGTGACAGACAGTCAATAAAGAGTATTATTTGAGCGTTTTGAGGCGTTTGCGGGAAAACAGGGAAAACATCCGTTGTAAACGGCCGGAAATGCGACTTTTTTTTGGTTTCCAAAACTCAAGTTTTAACTCCATGGAACCCGTTTCGACTCGATTGAGCCCGTAAAAGAAAATTCGCAAAGGGAACTGAAGTCGACTGATTTCAACAGCTGCTGCAAAGAAACTATGCTACCAACTTAACAAAATAAAAGTATTGAATATTCAGCGCGGGCAGTTCAAATGAAGAAAACTTTCTGGTTTTAATGTTTATATGTATATATTATATAAAACAATATTATTGAAGAAACTAAATAACTTATTACTCCACCTGCTTGACAATATTAAATTTAGAAAATGCCAAATTGAAGGAATTTCTTTCCGGTGGTCCATTTGCTCTATATAAAGAGGATTTTTTTTTTGAGACATGTGATTTTCAATGAGGCCATACTTATTTTGGAGTTGGTCTTTTTGCCATTTCCTAATGAACAGACTTACTCCGGAACATTAAGCAACCATGGATCGGGTTCGCACCATGCTAATTCTAGTAGATAATGCTCATTCACAGACCCGTCGTACAGTACCGAAGGCACTTTTGCTGCTGTGGTTGTGTCCATTCACTTTATGAAAGATTTTGGGAACAGATCTTGGTTTGTTGGCTTAAAAAATCCAATTCGTGCAAGAATTGAACGATCATCAAGCGCGTCTCACGTTCGGTGAATGGGACCAAAAACGAAAAGGCCACCGATCCCGATTTTCTTAAGAAATATTAATAAATAAACACAATTGATGAATTGATCCTCTATGGTGAGACGGAACCATTATTCCATATTTCTTCAAAAATGAAACCGGTCACAATATACGTGTGATTTACCACCCACGATTTAACTCTTGCAGGCAAGTGGGCTTTTTAAATGCCCTAAGCCTTGGTTGGTTGGTTGGCTCAAGTGGCTGCCGGGCATCGGCACACCTAGGCCCCAGACAGTCCCATTGTCGCATTTTAGCACCCGCTATCTCGCTCAGGTCTCCAAAGGTTGCCGCCCCTAGAAACTTCAGCCTACTCCTCTAAAGTGCGGAGAATTCGCAAAGTAAATGTCTTAAAGTTTCCGGGGCTTCCTCCTGGCTTCTGCAGAAATCATTAAATGGCACGACCAAACTCTCTGCATGCCTGCCCAATATGATATGTTCTGTAAGAGGACCTATAACTATAGACATATCCTTCCTTTTCTGCTCGATAATGTCACGTGACTTTCTACTGTCCCATTCTGGCCATATTACCCTGGCCACTTTACAAGTGTTGCGACTTCTCCATCTTAAGTTGGCATCATTAATGAATAACCCTCTTATATTGAGCTTACAAGTGGAGAGCGGCATGCCCAAACTCTTGCGTAATGGCGAAAGTGGAAGGGAAGTACCCTTCCTTGCAAGCTCGTCCGCCATCTCATTGCCCTTTATGTTCCTGTGACCCGGAACCTATACCAGGTTCATAGAACCAAGGAACTGCTTAGCCATCATGTTAAGTGATTTGGGACAGTTAGATTTTACTGTTAAAGACGCCAGGGCTTGTAATGGCTATCCGAGAAGATATGTGAATGATTATCTGAAAGTACCAATGATCTGAGACAATTGACAGCTTCATGTATAGCCACTAATTCTGCCTGAAAAACGCTACAGTGATCCGGTAAGCGAAATGATTTACAGATACCAAGTTCCTTTGAGTAAACCCTTACAAGGACTCTGTTGTCTAGTTTTGACACATCCGTGATAACTACCTTGTCATGAAGTCAGTGAATGCAACCTTACCGCGGCGCAAGCAGTATAGTGCAGCCCCAGTCTTAAACCCGCCAAATCTAAATGTTTCGTATCGAAATTTGGGTAAAAATTTAGGCCAATGATATATATTGGCTTGATATTAACGCGTTGGTAAAAGTGAAATGGAGTAAACTCATGGATAATTTATTATGTAAAAAAGTGGCAGTAGTGACAGCTCTTTCGGAGCCCTCCATATTTCCTCATCAAACTTCTTATTTGACCTAAACGTGATAAGGTCGCCGAAAGGGAGACAGCCCTTGGGCGCATAAAATCCGTCGTGAGAGTCTTATACTCGCACAGCTAAGATCCGGATATTGTGGTTGATTAAACTCCTGCCTAACCAGACTTGACCCGGACATACCCAATGTGTGTTCTACATGCAATGAGTCCTCACACGACACAAACTACCTCTTTGCATATCCCCTAAAACAAACTCATCTAACCCTCCTTTCCCACTGCAGCTCGTTTCCTTGATCTCCCGACTTAGACTGATCTTGCCTGCCTTCTGAGCGGTGCTAATGAACTGCTGCAACAACAAAAACAACATCAAACTTCTTAAATCAGGGTTCGGTCCAACGGTCCGGACTTAACAGGCAAATGCTTTAACCACTGGTCAAAAAAAGTTTTCTTTCCTCATTCCCTTTAAGCATGGTATTTTTTTGACAGACAGGTGTACACACATACATGTACAAAAAAAAGAAAACATTTTTCAACATCCTAATAATTACAAATTTCAAAATAAATGCACATTTAAGTCTAATGTAATTATAATTTGTTTAAAAAACTGATATCTGCTACCACACAAAAATACTGGATAATAACACATATTTATAAGATTACTATGTGCCACTTGGCGACACTTAAGTCTAGAAAAGTGTAATGTGTACGTACAGCAACATCCGCATCAATCTTTCTGCATCACCAGGGAACACCAACTCCTCCTGTGCGACTCGCATGTCAAGCGGCATAACCACGGCTAAATACATGCACATACACGTAAGTATATATGTAGTAGGATTTCCTCTGGGACATGCCACGCAGACATTGACTATGACAAGTGTATGTGATGTTCTCACACATCTACACATGCATACATACATACGTGTATTATGTGCCTGTGGGATCGTCAATCGCACTTATGGGCACTGGCTTTTACAATATCTTAAATGTTCTCAAGTTTGTTGCAACATGCTCATTAACATAAATTTAACGAGATTCTAATAGACAGACATACGTTTTATACATGTGATACATATACGTATAGTATAGACGTATGTACTCTATGTACGAGCGACACATATTTCAAATGGCACGCGTACCAAATACTAAGCATGATCGGTTGGCATTGCCCGCGGCAGTATTAATGGGGGAGCTACTACGTCAAATTGGCACCGCTAACATTTGGTGGAGGTCACAACAGTTGTATTTTAGGGTTAGTCATTAATATTTGAACTATAGCAAGCATTAAAATCGGTTGTAGTTCAATCGATGCTTGGGGATTGTGGGACCGGAACTACCAGTATGTGGTTGTGATTATGGGGTTAAAGAGCCAAAACTGCGCATATAGCCGGTCATCTGTCCCACACATGTGTGTAGTAACTGAGTACAGTATCAAATCGTTTCGTTATAGCGGAAAATTTATGTACATACATATGCATGCTTGCTTACAAGAGTATAATCGAAACAAACATGTCAACAATTTATGTTCTGCTGTCAACATTATTGTTCAACTATATGCTAAATCTTCTATTTCTAAATGTATCAAAAATTTTATTACCATTCTTGTTGTCGTTGTTCTTACGTATAAATAATAGTCTCCATCTTGACGTTACGCTGCATTGAATGCAATTGGTTGAATTTCTTTGTAAATTCTATTGTGGCATTTTTTATACGAGTTTACATATGTATGTATGTATATATGTACAAAATTTGGTTATTTCTACTTTGTGGCGTGCGTAAGTCTGTGCAGATGTCCTTAGTGGGTGTTTTAGATTCTTGGCATATTTAATTGATGTTACCGCAATGTGGCTGCCGAGTCGTCCCATCTACGGATGTGTCCACATACATACAAATCCATATGTTTTGAATTGTTTGCAGCATAGCGCACTTGGTACTTGGCATTTGTGACTTTCAATGTATTGTATATATGTACGTACGAGTATAACCGCATTGTTGTTGCCACTTGGTGACGCTGTGTTTTGTTGGCTGGTGGTTGTGGTAATTTATGAAGTCATTAATTTCTGTTGACAGACAAAGTTGTTGGCGCTGAGGAGATCTATTCGTTATAAATATTTCGATTGTATGTTTTAGTATAAATTACTAGATTTTTATATTATCTTAAGGCAATATGAATTAATAAAATGAAAATTTGTTTAACAACATTTAAAACGATTTGTAGTACAATATAAATAAATGGTTTGTTTTTAGAGATATGGTTTTCAAGAAGAATTAAAATGCATGTAATTTAAGGTTATGGTCAAGAATTGAACTTTATTATAAAGACAGCAAGGGACCATCACGACTAGTTCACAAAGAGTTTCAATTTTTAACCACACTTTTCACCAATAACGCGCCGAATATTCTCTTCTTAGGCGTCAAACACCTTCTATCTGCGTAGATAAGCGACTTCAGTTAACCCCACACGAAGCGAGATGATACGCTCACCAACAGTTTCATTCGATGAATTGTTTGTATGGCATGTGGTGCCATCTTGTTGGAACCTACAAAGTCCACATCAACATCCTCCATAGCATTCTCCATTGACTATAACATTATCGCCGGCTTTATTTTTGTAGAAATATGAAACAATGATTCCCTCTGTCCATAGAGCATACCAAACAGTGGCTTTCTGGGGATGTAACGGGTCTTTAACAATGACTTGAGGGTTATCATCATAACGAATGCGAGCGTGTTCCACGTTTGATGGTCGTTCGGTCTCAATTCTTGCAATATTTAGATTTTCAAAGTCCACAAACCAATATACTCGTATATATATTTGGCGCTTTGTAACCGCTCTAGCGATTTTCGGCCGAGCACCTACTCTAATTTGTGGTTTTTGCGTCTTGATGTTTTACCAACAAGGGGGGGGGGATCTACAGTTTGTACAAAGACGCCTTCGAACGGCTGATGGTTTTTATTTAATTTCAGAAATACGCTCGGAGGGGTTGATATTCCCTTTAAATTTAGTGATAATTTGGAGCGTTGAAAAAATATTTACATTGTTGTTTTAATTACACCCTACTCCAATTTTTCTATGTTGGCACCATTGACTGAAGTTATAAAAAATTCACATTTTCCGACGGTCTCTTAAGAAAAGAGGCTTCGTATCAAACTCGGCGCTGTTCTGAAATCTGATTTTGATTGAAATCGAAATTGAATAATAATGTTCTAAAATCTTATCGAATATAGTTTATCGGAATTTATGCTCGAATTTCATTCGGTGTTATGAATTTCGATTTATCGGTAAACTCCGATAGGAAAAATCCAACGAGGTATTATTAGGTGCATTAAGTTAGTTTTTACAAGTTTTTCGTTAATGTCTCTTTTAGAACCCGAAAAAGGCGTTTTTCAGCAATTTTTTTTTTTAAGGGAAAGAAATTATTGCGATAAACGAAATTTTCAGACAATAATGTAAAATATTTAAGCTTCAAAAAAACATTTTTATGTAAGAAAAAAATAGTGGAATTTTCCAAGGTTGTGATGAATTTTCTGAAGCGGCTGCAGTCTGAACTCGTGAAACGCTGCCGGTGTTGGAGGTCGAGCGGTGCATCTGAAATAGTCGAACCAAGTTTTTTTTAATTTTTATGTACATACCTCTCTTCTATATGAACTAAAAAAATACCAAAGAATTTGGAAAATTCCAAAAAAAATTCACTCCTCTGAAAAAAATTCACTTCAAGTTGCAAAAAAAAAAATAGTTTAAATAATAATTCTGTCCAACTTTTTTAGTTCAAATAGAAGATAATTTAATACTGAAACTAGATCATTTTAATTTTTTTCGATGCTATCACCGGCTTCGTTTTCTAAGGCTTGTAAAAATGAAAACTTGAGAAAACGCGCTTCAAAGTCTGACCAAGCATTCGAACTTTCCTCGACGCTCGGCCACTAAAACTGCTTTAACTTCTAAAATATGTCGAATTGGCCACTGAAATTTTGAATATATATTCTTGGATAGTTTTTGAAGCCTCCAAAGCATACTACTGCTTTAATAATAAAAACCTTATAAATGTAGATATTATCATGATACTAAAAATCTATAAGGTAGTTTCACTTCGAAATTTTTGACACTCAACGTGTTTGCTTAGAATTGTTTGATCTTGCCACTCATAAAATGGGTATACTAAAATATACCTGTAAACTCTGAACATGACCATACCTCTTTCCTCAGCGAAGTATTTGTTAAGACTAGCCTTTACCAGAAGGGATATAGCAGATGAAATTGATCGAAGGAAACAGGACTATGGTAAGTCGTTACTCCTTCCAAACAATACCTCCATAAGAATATCAACCGGCGTATTAACCGAACAATGTGTTGTGAGGAATCATAGTAGAAGGATGAGCTATTTCTAAAACAAGTTTTCATATCTTTAGCAATAAAAGATTGATTCCTTTCGTTTTACTGCCGAAGTGCTTATTAGAGTTACTTTGCCCGGCATCATAAGTTTTGTGAATATACCACATCCACACATAACGCATTCCCTACTATCGAAGGATACTTTGAAATAAACGAAGAGGTGTGTGTGCGTGATGTGATTAGATCCGGGATTTATCACTGCACTTTTCTAGTACTTGGCGCCTAATAAATATCTGGTCAACGGCGATATATCAAGTTGAAATCGCTACTGATGAGCTCCGATCAATTCGTTGAAGAATGGCTTTAATCTTTCACACAAAACATTAAATCCGAATTTTTATGCCATACTGTAAATGCTTATCGACAATTTTCTACACAGATGTATACAGTAAACAAAAGAAAGTTTAATTAAAAATAGTAAATGTTCTCGTTGTTGTTGAAGTGTGATTAAAAAGTAATATATATTTGTAAGTATAGTTTAATATTTCACATTTCTTTATAGCTGAGTAGTTAGTAGTGCGTACTGTCATTCGGAATACAGGTTTTCGAGTCCTGGTCCAACCATTGTCCAAAATTATTATTAATTTTTCTAATTGCGGTTCCCCCTCGACAGAGAATATCAAGCAATTTCTGACATGAAATAAAAGCTCCTCGTAAAAATCCATAGACGCTCCGTAGGCGGCTTTGAATAAATTGTAGATCTTTTTGTTGGAAAACCATCAACACGCACACCACATTGGAGAAGGAGCTGGGCCGAAAGTCGCTTAAGCGGTTACAAAGTGTCATTTAAATATACAAATATATATTAATATATATACACATATATTTATAAAATTGTTATCATGAACCATAGAACATTATCGACACCCTGGAACCTTATGCATTGTTCAAAAGTAAATGAACTTTTAAATGCGTTCAAAATGCATGAGACATCGATTTAACGACAGAATGGCAGGCTTGCTGATACAAAAGAACAAATAAATGAATGTGTAGAAAATAAATATTAGCGGCAAAAATAAAAACGTCATAGATTAAATATGGATTATGTATGTATGGAAGAATATAAGTGGAGGAGATTATTTTTTCAAAAATGTTTCAAATATAACAAAACTCAAAACTTAAGCTTTCAGAGGTTAAATAGAAAAAAAGCAGTGGTTAGGGCCAAAAAAACTTGTTGGAAGATCATTATAGGTTTGTTTATTGAGACTGAAAATAGAGTAGAGCAGCTCAAGTTCGAGCAGAACAGAGCAGCTGCCGAAAAACAATAGAGCAAGTTAGAGTAACCCGGAGCAAAAAGCTCATTGACCATTTTTCGGGCAACAATTTTCAAAAACGAATGTTTAACTTTTCTGTTATAAACAAAATAGAAAAATTTTTAGATTTTTTTATATACAAACATATAAAATTTATAATTTTTATCGTCACTTGTATTTAAGTTGTTTGCTGTGCTCCGCCCCTTTCTTATATTTTGCTCCCTTTCGTTTTCTAAATGCGTCTGTCAAAAAAATCTTATTGCTTGCTCCAAGTTACTCTACCAAAAAAGTCAGAGCAGAAAATCGTAATCTGAGTTGCTCTATTTCTGCTTAGAGCAGACTCATGAAACAAAAAATAGAGCAAATAAGAGCAAAAAAGTTTTCATGAGACACAATTTTTTGAAATAGAGTAACCTGGCGTAACCTAGAGCAGCTCATTTTCGTTGCCGACAATGTTTTTTAGACCCGAAACCCAGGTTAACGATAAGTGGTGTTGACTTGTAAGTATATTTAAGGCCTTCCTGCAATTGCTGACTATGCTGGAATTAATCTTTGATGATGACATGAGAAGCAGTGTATATGATTGCTTACTGTATCCTCCTTTTGTTATTCAATAGAGCTTCACAGCCCTTCTCGATGTCTAGTACTTCCGCTTGGAAGATGATAGCTGAGTTTGGTAGACGTATAGATGTCAAGATTCTTGAATTATACGTCTGTCCCTACTTCATAGTCCATTTTGGAACCAAGTAACTCCAACAATCAACTCCGACAGAAGAGATCAGAGAGGAATTTCTGCTTAGCAGGTTTATTAATTTAAAATTCAAAACTAAGCATAAGGGTTGTACACCGTGAATTTTGTTTGTGTCCAGTTCTGGTCGGAGTACTGATAAATATGTTGTCTCGTTGCTTTGCTTTAAGTTTAGATCTTCAATAGTTTAGATATATTGATATAAGGATCGACTGGCATTTACTTTTCAGCCTCATCCAAACTAAGCTTCTCCATACTTATGTTTGAATGTTTTCATTTTGCCATAATGCAAATATTTGCATCCGTGTTTTCGCAAGATCCATAGGACAAATATTCATATTTAATATAATATATTTCATACATATAGAAACCATATACAAATGTATGTATGCATTTAGGCTTGGTTTTACTTAAGTATCTAGTATATTTGTACGGAAATATTCATCTGAACATGTCAGTTTGTATGTGTCGTCGTCTTCATCAACGACTGCGACTGCAGTGCACTGACTTTGATAACACTTGAATTTGAACTTTTGCTTTTGATTTCTGATAGGCGCATCATCAGATACAATATTATTACATACGGGCGATTATATGTGAAATACTACATACATATACATATTCAGTGTGGTCAATGGCAGATTTCGCATTATGCTTATAAATAATATTATGTACGTATATATATGTATGTATGTATGTGCGTAAGTTTGTCTTTAAGCACCCTGGAGGGAGAAGGTAGACTAGTGTGAAAAAATGCTAGTCAAATACCAGTTTGTTGAAGATGAAATCATACTTGCCGGTTTTTTGAACAGCGGTTCACCAGTAACAGGAACAATAGTAATTTCCACCATCATATGCTGTTATTATATCTAGCATGTCACGTCTAGTACGCACTCTTTTGTCAGCTTCATCGTCACGATATCCGACTGATTAGAGGATGCCATTGTAGCACGGTTTGTGTCTCGCTGCAGACAATTTGATTTTTGTTTTCGCTTTCATTTTTGGTGTAGTAAAAATTCAATGAACTAATGAACTAGTATAGAACTAGTATAAAGCTGATGTATAGGCGGAGAATAATGTGTCTAACAATTAAACCAGCTGTGCAAATCCAACAAAATTCTGCTATTATCGGTTCCAGTGCACAGAGGCTTACAAGAAAATGAAACAGCAGATAATCTAGCAAAAGAAACCCTAGCAAGAAAGCCGATAAAGCCTGAACCCCTCTATCCCAACGACCAACATCCAATATGATATAAAAAAGGTGGACATTAGCTCCGAAAAAATATGTAATTTTTGCAATGGGGAGCCGGGAAATCGATGCAGCTATTAAAAGAGAGTTACATTCGAATTACATAATATCCGTTGACTCCTTTTTATGGGATTCCTAAAGACACGGGGTTAAGAATTGTAATATACCCAGAGGGTATAACGTACTCAAGGTCGCAGTGCATATTCTCTACACAACTGATCTAATGTAATAGTCGGAGACGCTGTTGCTTACATAGAACTTCTTCTTCGTTGTGCGATTATAGCCGCATCAAAAATAACGCCCTTCCCTTGATCCATTTAAATACTATTCAAAACTGGAGTGCCTCCATCCTTTCGCATGTGTTGACCTAGCCAGTGTAGCCGCTGTGTTTTCATTCGCTGAACTATTTCAATGCCTTCGTATAACTCGAACAACTCATTGCTTCATCGTCTTGCAGTATTCACCGTAGCCAATGCGCAAAAGACCATAAATCGTTCACAAAACTCTTCTCTTGAAAACTTCCAGGACCGACTCAGCGGATATTGATATCGGTCACGTTTCTGTATCATACCTATAGCAGGACGGGAATAGTGAGAGCCTTGTAGAGTTTGGTTTCGGTTCGTCTAGAGAAAATTTTACTTTTTAGTTGCCCACTTATTCCAAAGTGATACCTGTTGGCAAGAGTGATTCTGCGTTTAAAACCAAACGACATTATTAATAGCATTATCTACGACCTGGAAGCTATGACGTGAGAGCCGAGTCGGGAATGTGACGACAATTTGTTTGACGACAGGAGATATTTCAGCTTGCCCTCGTTCGCTACCACACCCATTCGCTACGCTTCTTTATCAAGTCTGGAGAAAGCAGAGCTAACGACGCTGTTGTTAATAGGACTTAATGTCAGCGGCATATGCCAGCAGTTTCACACTCTTGTAATAGATATTACCTTGTCTATTTAGCTCTGCAGCTCTTATTATTTTCTCCAGCATCAAATTGAAAATATTACACGAAACTGTCAGAAAACGGCTTCGAGAGGTCCTTACCAATTCTGTCCAGCGTCAGTCTACAAAGCCGTACAAGTTTTACAAGAATACCAAACTCGGACATAGCGGCGTAGAGTCAGCTCCTTTCCGTGCTGTCGATGGCTGATTTAAATGCTTTAAAATCGATGAAAAGGGGATGTGTATCGATTCTTTTCTCGCGGGCCTTCTATGGTGGTGGTGGTAGACTTTAACACAAAATGACTAGGACGCTAATCCCATGATAATTGGTACAGACCGTGGAGTCCACTTTCTTACGGATTGGGCAATGCACTCTTAAATTCCAATGGTCGGGCATGTTTTCGTTTACTATATTCTGCAAAGAAGGCGGTGCAACTTGTCAACTCTTCACCGTCATATTTGAAAAGCTCTGCCGGTAAGACGTAGTAGTTAGCGCAAAAATGGAAACTAGTTGGATTCTAGTTAACAACCAGTATTTTCCCTGCAGGGTTTATATATATGCACATCTATTTGTAATATAAGCGAGTTGTAGGTACAAATATGTAAGTTAGTATATTTGACTCAAGTAGCAATGAACTCATTTCTCGCATTGAGAATGGTAAAACAAATTCTGTTTTTTTTTTGTTTTGCTTTCATAAACAGAAAATTTTTGATTTATGCATTTTATTTGTTATCAATGCATTATTTATTTTGCTTTACTTGTTTTAGTCGGCCAGCGAGGTCTACTTGTGTAAATGCATTTTGAATTTTTTATGCACATAGGTATAAACTCATGAACTCACAGCAAAATGTCCGCCCTTTTCGAAAAGTGCCACCACCACCACATTCACCTATCAATCACAGTGCATGGTGCAAGTTTTGCTTGCCACAGTGCACCCTACAACACCAACACTTTAGTTCGCCTCTGGCAACGTCACACTTCACGTTTATAATTTAGTGCACTTTTATAATTAATTAAAAATAGTATGTATACATGTATATTTTCGTATGTGTGTGTATATTTTGAAATTATTTTTCGCCGTGAAAGCAAAAAAAAAAAATAAATAAATAAATTTTGTAGATGGGCGGTTGGGAAAATACGCAGACGTTGCCGGTAAAAACGCCATTTCATGCCAAATTTATATTTCAATTTGTGTTCGTCGATCCCAGAAAAACTAAAAATACCTACATACATACATACATGTGTGCATACACCTTTGGTCGAATACATTTTGTACTCATATGCATGCATATGAATAGTATTTTGCGCTTAGAATACCTATTTATGTTTGTACATAAAAAAAAATATTTGTGTTTACATACATATATATTTGTGCTCAAACTTAGGCATTTAATTGCGAGAAAATTAATTTTATTTTCAATAAATAAATAACGAAATGTTAAATCTCGAAATATTCGGTTTTTTTTTAAATTTTAGATTTTTTCTCCATTACTTCTTCTTGTCTCTCTCTCTAGCATCTATTGCTAATTTCATTTCGCTTCAAACATAAAAATTAAAACGAGTCACTTTAATTGGGTTGAATGCTTATAAATTTGATTAAAACGATTTGTACAAAACTTAATTATATGCTACATTTGAATCGTGGCGTGGAACGTGTTAATTAAAAGAGCACGAACTTTCTTATAAAGATCTTTGTTTGCCGTGGAATGGAAATTACACATATAAGTGTTTTTATTAAATGAATGAAATTAGTAAAATGTTTGGATTCACAGTTTGATTATTTACGTGAATATATTTGTTGAGATTTAAAAAAAACGAAAATTAAATATGATAAAAATGAACTTTTCAATGATTCACTCAGTGGCAGTGAGGTGTGCACAAAAATAAACTGAAAAATATTTACGAATTTTTTCTTGTATATATAAAATTCAAATTGCCGTCGCATCTCGGTAAGGAATGCCAACCATTCCGAGTGTATGTAATTCTTACATGAAATAAAAGCTCCTCATAGAAAAATAATCAGAGGCAGCTTGGTATAAAGTGTAGACTCCTCTATTTGATGGAAAAACATCAAGACGCACATCACAAATTTGAAGAGGAGCTCGGCCGAAAAATGCTTAGCAAATAGTAATGCACTTTTTTTGTACTAAAATGAAGGCTTTATTTAACATACTTAGACCGTTTTGATCGAAAATTTTTGCGTCTCTCATAGAAAAGTTGTCCTTGGCAAATAATTGAGACAATCGATTTTCACTGGCTTTTCTTAAGACCAATTCTTCGCTAGCCAAATCGTTCGTATGGTAATCACTTGGCGAGGAAGGTCTGGTCTATAATGTGTACTCGTATGTATAAGAACCTCCCAGCTAAGCTCGTGGCGCTTCTGGCGAGTCATTATCGATGTGTGTGGTCTGATTTTGTTTTGATGAAACACAATTCCCCTCCTGTGGGCCAAAGCTGGACGCTTCAAGGCAGTTTTTACTTTCCGACGGTCCAACTCTTGAAAATCCTGGTCCCGACTAAGAGTTTGGTCGTAGTGGATAATTACTTGCCAATTCCTCGAAACACACAACAAAATCTTACTAACTTGGATATCATTTATGGTGGCTCACTGAACCCGACCACGACCTTTTGTGTTTGTCGCTGCTGTAAGTGATCCACTTTTTATCACCAGTCACAATTCGCTTCAGAAATGGATCGATTTTGTTACGGTTCAGCAGCGATTTGCAGATGAAAATGCGGTCTGTGAAATTTTTCTTATTAACTCACGGGGCAGCGATGCATTGATCTTCTTTGTGTATCCAGCCTTTTTCAAGTGATTCCAAGCCATTTCTTGTGCAATATTTAGCTACTAACCAATCGAAAGATTATTGGGATGATGGTAAGACTCGACGATTTTCATTATTTTAACGAAATTTTCGACAATTGATCTCTCACTCCGTGGAGCATCTTTTACATCAAAATTTCCACAACGAAATCGAAGAATTTGTAAATCTCAAGCCAAGATCTTACCATAGCGCGAGCCATGGCAGATGCCCCCATTCGGGTCTTCTTCGATACTTTGTTCCCGCAGCAGCAATAGCGTCTAACAATACTGGTATTGTTCTTGAATTAGTATTGAACTATTAGTTACGAAAGCGTTTTTAAATTCCTATTATTAACCGCAAGCTTTTCTCAAAACAACTTTCATGGAAATCTCTTCGCCACTCTGCATTTGCATGTGTAGGTGAACATACCATACATATGTAGGCATACCATATACATATATATATATATGTATGTGTGTATCCAACATATATATAATATTCACTATAAAAAGCCTAATTAAAAATGAAATTATGAACTATAAATTCTGGGAAATTGACGAAAACAAGAGTTGTCATTGTTCGAACTAAATTGCCGCTCACAAATGATAATATATGCGAGTATATACATATGTATGTATGTATGTATGCACATGAATAGAAGAAGACTCTGCTAATGTCCATGCATACGAAAGTTATCGCAATACGCTTCTGTTGGTCATTATTATATACTTACATACATAGTGCAACATAATCGTACATTAGGGAGCATCGAATTTTAGGCAAAAAAGAAGTCATTTTTAAATTGTTACAAACACAGGAAAGAAGATCTTGGCGGAAATTTTATTTATTTTTTCACTAATTTCAAATAGCTAGAAAGTGGCGAATTTGAAAATTTAAAGGAATTTCATGAAAATTGAATTTCAATTTCTGGAAATCAGATTATTTCACATTAATTTATTAAAAAACTTCTTTCAAATACTTCGACCGCAATTTCAAGAGAAATAAAAATTTCTAGTGCCGAAGGACCAAGTGGAAATTTAGTTTCAGAAAAAAAATTGCAGATAAATGAAATAGAAATTTTGTGACAGCAAAATCCATAAAGGAAAAAAATGCCAGTCGCCTCTTGGAAGGGAATGTCAAGCCCTCTTAAAGAGTGTAATTTTGATATTAAATAAAAAATCGCTTCATAAAAATCCATCGGTCGTTCGAAGATAACTTAGAATAAACAGTAGGTCTTTCCATTTGTTAGAAAAACCTCAAGATGCACACCACAAATTGGCGGAGGAGCTCGGCCTCAGCGTTTGCAAAGCGCCAATTGTTATTATTATAATTAACAATACAAATAAAAATGTCAGTTAGTTCGGAAGCCGAGCAGGAAACTATCTTTAAACTATTGTATCATAATTCTAACCAACTGAAAAATTGCTTCACCCAAATGTATTTTCAATCATACATATAATACATATGTATGTACGCTCGGAAATGTTTAAATTGTTCTTGGAAAATTCTCTTTGAGTTAAAATGCCGAAAGAGTAGAGATATGTACGTAAGAGCATATATGTAGGTATGTACATACATATAAGGAAGGAGATATAAATATGTACGTATTGTATGTAACAGCACGTCGGCTAATGTTGGCCGTAAGATACATATGTATCTGGCGAGTCGTGAGTGCAAATTTCAGCTGGAGCATCACGTAGAAGAATGATTTACTTACTTACTTTACTGGCGTAGACACCGTTTACGCAGTTATAACCGAATTAACAACATTGCGCCATTCGTTTCTTCTTTTTGCTGCTTGGCGCCAATTAGAAATATCAAGTACAGCCAGGTCCTTCTCTACCTGTCCTTTCCAATGGAGTGGAGGTCTTCCTCTGCCTCTGCTTCCACCGGCGGGTACTGCATCGAAAATTTTCAAAGCTGGAGTATTCATCCGGACCACATGACCTAGGCATTGTAGCCGCTGCTTCTTGATTTGCTGAACTATATCAATGTCATCATATAGCTCGTACAGCTCATCGTTCCATCGTTCACCGCCGTATTTGAATAGCTCGGCCGGTAATCCATCGAACCCCGCCGCTTTGTTATTTTTTAGGCGGGCGATTGCTATTCGGACTTCTTCATAGTCGGGTAACGGAACAACTTTTCCATCGTCATCAATTGCAGTTTCGGGTTCACCATCTCCAGGGGTTTAATTTTCACTGTCATTCAGCAGGCTGGAGAAATATTCCCTTCATAGATTCAGTATACTCTGGTAATCTGTCACTAGCACACCTCCCTGGGTCCTACAAGTGTTTGCTCCGGTCTAGAAACCTTTAGTAAGTCGCTGTTCCTTTTCGTAGAATTTTCGAGTGTTACGTTTGTCGGCCAGTTTCTCAAGCTCCTCGTATTCACGCATTTCTTTTTCACCTGCAAATGCCTCTTCAGATCTCGGTATCTATCCCACCCCCCACGTGTTGTAGTCGATCGCAAGGTTGCGAGGTAGGCAATCTGCTTTCTCTCCACTGCGACACGGCAGCCCACATCGTACCAGCTGTTTTTGCGACTTTTGCGAAATCCAATAGTTTCGTTTGCAGTTGTACGGTGAGAGCTTGAAATACCGTCCCACAGGTCTCGTATACCGAGTTGCTGATGAGTGCTCTCCGGGAGCAGGAGTGCAAGTCGAGTAGAAAATCGTTCGGCAGTCTCTTGTGATTGCAGCTTTTCGACGTCGAACTTTCCGTGTGATTGTTTACGGGTGTTCTTCGAGACACAGAGGCGGGTGCGTTTCTTTGCTGCGACAAGATAGTGATCCGAGTCGATATTAAAACCTTGGAATGTACGCACGTCAAGAACACTGGAGACATTTCTTCCGTCTATCACAACATGATCGTTCTGGTTTTGAGTTTTTCGATAAGGGGACAGCCAAGAAGCTTGATGTATTTTTTTGTGCTGGAATCTAGTACTACAGACAACCATATTGCGAAGTCGATCAGCCTCCATCCATTATAGGATGCCTTCTTTGCCCACCCTGGCATTAAAATCACCAAGCACGATTATAATATCATGGTGGGTGCAGCGCTCGTAATTATGCTCTAGTCGCTCATAAAAGGCATCTTTGGCTAAATAATCGACGCATACGCATACTAGCAAAACTATCTTCTCCGCTTAAATACCTTGATATTGATAATACAATATGTATGTAAATATAAAGGTAATAATAAAGCCACCAGACTTTATTGTAAGAGTATTTTGATACTAATTTTGTTCTTCTCATGGTGTGTGGTAATAAAAAATATTAAATTTTAACCATCCCTTTTTGCCCCTCTTTGCTATTTTATTAAATGACTTTATGTGACAATTTTCGCTAAGCAAATTTTAAACCTCGAGCTGACATAATTGCAATGCTGTGATGCGTGTTAATCTGATTATAGAGGCAATTAACTAACGTAAACTGACTATGACCAATTTAAATTAATTTTTTTATTTATTTTATTTTTTATTTTATTTTAGAAAACTAAAGATAATATTTTTATTACAAGTATTTGTATTTGTACTGTTACTTCTATGTATAAAAATAAAAATATATATTATCAGTTGTGCTCCCATTTTCACATTCACAAATCTCCATTAGATTCAGATTGAATTATCATATTATTCATGCGCCGATTTTCACAACCACATTAATTTGTGTGATTAGAATCCGAGTGCTTTGTTGTGAGTGAAGTGAAAGTAAAGAGATAAAAGTTTTCCAATGTGTGATATTTGTAGAATATATTTCAAGCATCTTTGAAATACATAGTTGTTTATTGAAACATTCATATATATATTATATTTATATATTATATATTTAGTGATTTCCTGAGGATACCACGAAAAACTCAAACTGGCTGAAAATGAAAGGGAAGTTTCAACGACAGCATTTGTGAATTTAAAAAAATGATAAATGATATGTATAACAGAAAAAAAGTGTAAAAATGAACGAACTTTTATCGATCATAAAATTTGTGAAAATGAGAGTACATCAGTTCACTTTCACAGGAAACTTTTGGATTCATAATGTGAAATCGAGAGGTGAAAATGGGAGCACATATATACATATATTAATTTCCGTCGGCTACCTATGTACATATTTATAACAGTGGGGTCACGAAAAATTTGCGTTTTACAGACCTATTCTCAATATTACCGGTAAAATAAACTATGTTACTTTTTTTTAAAACTCGAAATTGAACTTGGTATTCCAGCCCACAGGCTACATTGTTTGACAAAACTATGGCAGCACTGCTTTTTTCGACCATGTCAAATTACATTTGCCAGTTGGTAAATGAATGGTAAATTTCAATACCAAAGTAAATTTTATAACCTCGACAGAATAATTGTTTCCATATAAAAAAAATGAACATATATTTTTCAATGATTTTACTTTAACATTATGATAGTACAATACTTCGTCTGTCCATTTCGGCTAATTATGCGATTTTCGAACGCAGTGGAAAATAATTATCTATGAGAAGTAATTATATCGGCAATGGCGGTAGCGGCTGTTCCTGCATCGTTATCGAAGAAAAAATGGGGCAACGATGCTACTGGTTCACATGTCGCACTGATCATGATGTTTCAAATTGGACTACGTGTATGTAAGCCTTTATACCAAGGTCTTTATGCAAAATTCAGGGCAAAAAAGCGCGCGAAATGTTTAGTTCCCGCGAAGAGCGGTGGCGAGTTGATATTGATGGCAGTTCGAGTACACTCTGAGGCGCACTGGACGAGCACGAACGAGAGTTATTTTGTCTGAAAACGAAATTAATCCACAAAGTGCTTGGAAGGCGAATGATATCGCCCGAAACGATCATTTGTCGGAACCAGTCAGATCGGGCATATATACGATTTTTCAGATTTGAGATTTTGGAACATAAATTTAATTCTGAAACCTAGGGCCTATATCATAGAGTTCCCATACAGATGTGAGGTTTTGGTCAAAAATTCCGTCAAAAAAGAACCTAGAGCGTGAAAATGGATATCCTACACACGTTTGTATAAATAAATAATGGCACCAAAAATCATCATATTGTATAATCCCTGAATTATCTTAAAATTGATATGGTCATGAAAGGTACAGAGACTTCGGCATGGCTAATGACAGGTCTTGTTTCTTGTTATATTATATATTATTACGTATATACATATGAACGTATGCTTTTTGAAACTAGTGCATTTGCAATTAAGTTTATTTGTACAAATGCATTTAATAACAAACATCATTTGAATAAATATTAATGAGGCCCTCTAATATATACATATGTATATGTATATGCGAGTATACGTGTATACGAGTATTTTATAGAAAGTCAAATGTCAAATTTGTTAATTATCTCATTTAATGCACAATTGATTTCAACAAATAAATCTTGATAACGCGAATATTTTAAAGAAAATATTCTATTAGACTAACAATTCATTTTACTTCTAATAATATAAATTAATTGCATAATAAAAATTGTTTATAGAACTTTGTTTTTAAATACAAACATACACACTTATGTATATATTTATAATATGATATTTATTTGACATAAGTTTGTGTCAGCAAATACATAATTTATATTATCGATTATTGTCATCAAGTATATTATATTAGTATTTATATTTCAGACTTAAAAAATTATTGTTTTTTAGCTTCAAAGAATTTTCCCAATTTTTGTTGAAAACCATACTACGAGTATTTACTTCGTATTTTAAGCCAATTTATTCTAAATTTTTAGAAAAGGTTGATTAATCTTTGTTTGGCAAAAAAAGAAGCTTTTATTCCTCAATCTAATAACCAGTCTATAGGTACAGTCACTAAGCAAATTTAAAGCATTTTCTTCCCATTTGGCTGTCAAAAGTAATTAAAAATTCGGAAATACATATGAAATATATATTTTTCGGCAAATATGCGCTTTATTTGTCAGCATAGTCTCCTTTCAACTTCATACCAAGGCTGCAACGTAACGTTAAAAATTTCTATCGCTTCGGTTGAAACATTTGGAAATATTACCATTAACACAGTTATCAAAATAAATTTCTTTTCGTTTTTACCCGAAACGAAAAGGCGTCGTTAATGTTAAATCGTTAACAGATAATGTTAAACGTTAAAATTGAAGTGTGCTGTTAAATCATAGCAAGCAGCCATTTTGAAATTAATGTTAACGATTTCATTTCGTATTGATATAATGGCGCCGAAACGAAGCGATATCATTTTTTTGAGTTAATTTTTCTTGTTAGCGAAACGAAATGACATCGTTTCTCTATACATTTAGTCCAGAGTTTTTCCAATATTTATATTCCTTCCCAATAATAGGTTCTTTTCAAGCTCTCAAAATAAGCGTTTGTTTCTGTGATGACTTCTGTATTCGACCCGTATCTCTCACCGCCCAGCCATTTCTTCAGGTATGGAAATAATAAATAGTTGTAGGGGGCTGAATCTTATTAAAATGCTGAGTTGGGTAACAGTTCGTAGCATATCGCGCGGATAGCTTTTTCATGTACAAATATTCATGTAAAATGTGATGTACCCGCTCAGTTCAGATGCTTCGCTCATTTAATATCATGTTACGGATTTTATCGACGATTTCTGGCGTGAACTCTTGAACGTTCGGCTTCACTTGTACTAGTACGACTCCATCACAAATAATATTTATCAAGTCTTTCCATGGTTTCGATGATGGGTTTTTTACGCAATAACATAATGCTTAATCAGCTTACGAAATTCACTTTTTTTCCATTTTCGTCTGCTTTTTATGGCTGTCAAACACTAACTAAAAGACGCAACTTGCTCAAAACTTTACAGCAGTCTGTCAATCGATAACAGTGGATGGGAGCAGTGTTGTATTTACACTGGCTGCGCGCCAAATTCAAAAAGTCACTGATTTATCAAACAGTCCTCGTATATAAATTTCGTTTTTATCTATACTTTGAAATCATGCAAATCATATCAGAATAATAAAGAAAATGGCGAGGAAAATAAACGGTTAATAACAGTATTATTGCGGCATCTAACAAATACAGATAAATTTCAAACTACAACTCAAATACACAATGTCAAATCTAATCGCACGATTGGTAAGCATAAAATTCAATAACCGAAGAGATAAGTTAGCACATAAGTAAATATGTGAACTTATTTAGAACTGAATGTGCTAAAATTGGCTAAGCAAATATGCAAAAAGAGGTGTAACCTAGTGGTACAATGCATATACATACATATATATATACATACATAGGAGTGTATTTGAACATAGATATCCACATATAGGTACGTTCGAATATTTTGGATTTTTTTTTTTTCCATTTGTATGAACCCGAATCAAGTTAGACTTTACTTTTTCAAAGTTTACTCTATTTTACTATTGACCGTTTTCTGCCCTGCTGGCATATTTTCAACTGGCTTGTAATTGGCATTTGCCTTCAAACACTCGTGTTTTCTGTCGAAACATAAACAAGTTTGTTTGTGAAATATTTAAGCGAAAAGCAAAACAATCTTTGGTAAAAAAAATATATTTAGTTCGTCGACACAACGATTCACAACATATTCGGACGCATGGGGAAAGTAATGGAATTACTTCAAAATCCACATAGCAGTAGGGTGGATATGTGGGCTGGATGTCAATCCAACGAAAACTGAATTTGTTCCATTTACAAGGAGATATAAGCCCGATATAAACTCGACTGCAGTAGCCGAGTGGTTAACATTGCGTACAACCATTCGGGAGGACTGGGTCAAATCCTGGTGGGACCAACATCCAAAAGTTATAGAAAATTAATTTAAATAAAAAATTAAGTTAATTTTTTTAATTGCGGTCGTCCCTCGGCAGAGAATGTTGACCCCTCCGAATGGTGTATTTATAACATGAAATAAAAGCCCCTCATAAAAAAACCATCAGCCGTTCGGAGGTCGCTTAGTATACCATAAACTGTAGGAATCTCCATTTGTTGAAAAAACATCAAGACGCAAAACCACAAATTGGAAGAGGATCTCGGCCGAAAATCGCTTCAGCCGTTACAGAGCGCCAATTATATATATATAAACCACCCAAAACTAAAAGGCACTGAAGTCATTATCTACCGAGATCAAATATCTTATTATAAACTCTTGTAAACATCTTAGATTGTAAACTGAACTGCGGCTGAAATACGACAGAAAGATCGCGAAAAACTATCATTACACTCTATGCATGTAAAGCGGCTATTCTCAATATTTTTTCTCTAGATCTGGAACTTCAAACGGGCTACACGGCTAATAAGACTGGACGCGGCTTAACCTTGAATATATCGCGCAACAGAGCACGCCCAGATATTGTGTTTCGCACATTTTCCAACAGAGTTGGACTACGTCAGCTCCACTTACTGTTCTGACAATCTATTCTCCACAAGAATCGCGGGCAGTGATGAATAGGAAAATAAAAATACTCTGGATCAAAGTGATATGTCCGTATGGCTCTAAACTCCATCAAAGGCTGTTCCAGGCTGTGCGATTCACTCGCCAAGGCTCTCAACCAATCGCAATGTAATTACACTACATCAAAAGTGGCGTTAAAATGCTATTCGATAACTTACCAACGAAAACGTTCCCTGATAAAAGTAATGATTATCATATTAAAGTCGAGTTCGCAAAAGCATACTTTTGATTTCTTTTCTATGTTTGGACCAATTGGAAACATCAAATGAGGCTACATCTTCCTCTACCCGTTCTTGCCCAGCAATCTGTCTGTCTATTTGAAATCAAAATGCTTATTCTGTATTTTCGTGAAAACAAAGGGATCAGGTGACTGTAGTCACAGATAGCCTCCGGGTATTATTTATACGAGTATGAATGTACTAGAGTCCTGTCAGACATCTGTATTGTTGTTGTTGGTAAATAAACCGATCCAATGTATTGTATTGATCTTTTTCTAGGTGCAAATAAGCCACCGACAATGCATGCAGCCACAACTAAGTACTACCAATAACGCTTTAACATATTGTAGATATGTACGTGTATGTGTGTGTGGGTATACGTGTACATACATACTCGTATATATCTTATTGAACATCTTTAATAGCCGAGAATGCTGGTGGTCGCACTAAAAACTATTAGTAAAGTACGGAAGCCACTTTGAACCGACTGCAAGCCAACAAAACAGTCAAGCCTACGCATTGTAAAGAGTCATGAAGGCGGGTTTATATTTACTTTAAGTAGCCGCGATTGTTTACATTGGAAATGTTTAACGGACTAGCGGAATGATGTCGAGTGAGTTCTACAAATAAAACTGCACAGGTAGTGGATTTATTTTTTATTTACCAATGCAGCACACAAAGTAGGTAAAATGTGTGCACACAAATAAAACAATCTGCATTACAGGCTTTAGTATTCTACATATGTATATTGTATAGTAAAAAATAAGGATAATAAGAAAATAAAGTATAAAAATTCATTAAAATGTTTTGCAAATAGTATTTCCTTGATATTACTATTGGTAAAAAGTTGATTCCCTTTTTAATCGATTTAATGCAATAAAAACCCTTCATTTTACTTAATGGCTTATGGTATTTATGAAAAATCCTTTTCACAAATATTTATCGAACAGATTTGCCACCGAATAGTAGCCCATTTGTGAGTACATATTTGTTTACAAATTTATGGTAGTAGTGCACCTAAACAAATTTTAGAAACGGATGTCGCCGACGGTAGCGCAAATTTATGTAGGCTGCACTCACATACGAGTACTTGCACACATGTGAATTTGTGTACCATAAATATATGGTAAATGATTTTATACCCTTCATGAACGAGTTTTGGTTGTTTTTTTCAGACATGTGGTTTTAAAGAAGAAATAAAACACGTATAATTAAATGTTATGACCAAGAATTTAGTTTTATTATAAAGTTAAGGGCTTACCATTATGTTTTTAATAAGGTTTCGTGCTAGTGAAAGCCACGGCTGGCTTGAATGAATTGCAGCCAAGAGCCGTATGTCAGCAATAACGCACCAAATTTTCTCTTCCAAGACGATCGTCTCGGGCTTACCTGTGTACTTCACATATCCTCACAAATCCAGCGTTCAGCGTTGTTAAATCGCAAGATCTGGGAAGCCTCGCCACAGGCCCACGACGCGAGATAAGCGTTTACCAAAAGCTTCCTTCAATAGATTAATTGTTTTGTTAGCGCCATTTCATTAATCATGCCTCTATAGCGTTCCTTATTGACTGTTGTATTATGGTCGTGATTACCTCTGCTCACAGAACACGCTAAATAGTGGCTTTTCGAGGTTGTAACAATGGTTTGTGGATTAATTATCATCACTCCAAATGTGACAAATTTATATATTTACGTACCAACGTGAGCAGAAATCATTTTGTTTTGAGCCCATTTACCGTACGTGCGACGCGCTTAATGGTCGTCTGACGGCTTCAAATCTTGCCCGAGTCGGATTTTGTAATTGTTGCGCGCGATGGCGGATGGACTAATTCGGGTCTTCTTCGGTACTCTGCTCCACATCAGCTATAGCGTCTTCGGTGCGGACAGTACGGAGTCTCTGATGATGCGTATTATCCACTACATTTATTTTGGTTCTTCCGAAGTAAGTCCGTTCCGTAGATTTAGCCATATCTGTCTGTCTGGCTGTTCGTGTGTTTGAACAAGCTAGCCTTCCAGATTTTAAGTTTTGAACGTGTTGATAATTTTCCGGAGATGGCCAGATTGTTAACAACCTTACCATATATTCTCCTTACTACCAATTTATTCATATATGGGATTTCGGGGTAAAAATCAAAAATCATTTCAAAAAAGAATTTAATTAATTTATAACTACACACGTCAAAATTTATGACTCTGTAAATCATCAAAATCAAGATTTAGGTTCAAATTGTCAAAAAAAAAATTGCAATAAAATAAATTTAAAATATGGTACTCATGAAGGGTATACTATAAAGACTGTGGCATGACCGAAGACGGTACATCTTTCATTACATGTTTATATTTACTTATCTAGTTTTGACTATTGTCTTTGGCCAAATAACATTACAAATTTACTACAAATGGTTTTTGAACTACATACTTAAATAACTACAATACATATACCTATATATATATATATTGGTACATACATATTTACTTTATAATATTAAATTTCATTTCACACATGTATATATAGTACATATGTACATGTATGTATGTATTGTACTTAGATATGCATTTGCACTTCCTGTAAAAATTGCTGAATTAATAACGACGCACATTTTTCTCAACATCTGGGCTTTAATATACAATGTTCTTTGTGCCAAATGTCTCTTGAGTTTAGAGTTTTATATAAAAATCGCATAAATACGATGATAAATGTGTCCTATACCCTTAGAATGGACTCGTTAAATACTTTAATGCACAAAGGCACATTTTATTAATTAAACAAAAAAAGGAACCCCTTGAAGACGACCATACGCCGGGCAGGAGCATCGAGCTGGCCACGGTAGAACAAAAAGTTTGAAAAATTGGGTTCCGATAATATTTACGCCTCCGCTAAAAAACCGCCCACAAGAACCGCGTTGCGTAGCTGCTCTACATAAAGTGGGCTTTGATGTTTTGAATCACTCATCCTCCATTCCCTAGTGATTATTATCTGTTTCCAAAAATGAAAAACGATCTGAAAATTTATTCATCTTGCATGTGGATTTACTGAAAAGAAAAAATAAGCCCAGCGAGATCATTTGGGTGTAGGTATACAACCACTCGTTTTTTTACGCTATCAAAATGCTGGAGTGTTTAGTAGATAGATATTTAATATAATAAACTCACTGTTGATTTTTAAGAATGCGCGGAATTTTTTTAAAAATCAAAATTATGCATTTTCAGATTTTAAGTATATTCTCAGATAATTTGTAGCCAAACCGATAAATGTTTTCGTAGATAAGTACACATGAATTTGAAAAAAAATTACATAGGTGTAGACGGTAAGTCAGTGAACTCGGCTTGGTGAAATGACTCAGCCGATCGGTCACAAATTTAGGAAAATTACGTTTTCTAAATTTTTAGAGAAATTTTCAGCTAAAACAAGTTTTTTTCTTTTAAATATACGACATTTGGTTTAAAATATATACCATGTTTATTGATTAACCCAAGCAGCAAAAAACAATTTTATTGTAGGTATTTCGAGTTATCGCCTACTGGAACGATGCAAATCAATAGATTTACACAATAAATATAATATTGTCTTCTTAAAAGTGGATTCTATTTGAATTATCATCACATTTAATGAGAAAATAAAAATTGCCTATAAAAAATTAATAGAAATAAGTATTTTTTATACTCTTAATTAAAAACCGATAACAGTCTTAAATTCGGCGCCACGAAAAATCTCCACGATCTAATGAATGAAATATGACTTTCCGAAAAATAAGAACGAATACCATTCTGTATAACGTGAACAATTTTCGAAATTATAATGGTTAATTCCATTAGCCATATTACTTTCTGGATTACGAAGACCAAAGATGTCATCGGGCGTAGCAATTCCTTAGTTTCAAATTGTCTTTCACAATGATAAACTTATGGATATTACCTTAGGTATTTTACAATAATTTCTTAAAAATTTATTAATTTGCAGAAACTAGTTTCAGGTTGGTCACACGTCGAGAATTTACATTTTTGACAGCAAAATGGGTGAAAGAAATAAAAATTGCGTGAAAATTGCTACATCTGGTGGCACCTTAAGTGTCATAAATAAATGTCCTGTCGTGGCGTATAAGTAACCTTTTTTCAAACTTAATAGGAAATATCATGATACAATAATTTAAAGGTAATTTCATACTCTCTGCGGTCGGCCTTTTCTGTGCTACCCTCTTCTCTTAAAATAAGCTACCATTTTTAAATAAAAGATATGTAGAGAATTTTCATATTTTAAATCGAATTCAAGAAGATAAGGAGCTGACTGGATTTGCTTTGAAAGCAAATCAATCTCACAGTTTTAGAGATGTTTCAAGGATATTTTGTAAGCAGACGGAATGTTGGTATGTTGGTCCTGTGAAGAAGATTCCTCTCACTTGTCCAGAAATCAATAACGAAAAGCACTGAAAAACAGCTCATCATGTTTAGAAGGAGTAAAAACTTGGTTCTTTTCACTTCGATTAATTTCAAATGGTTTCACTCTATCATCTGCTGTTGGCTCTACTAGTGAATGCTAGTCTTAACAAATACTTAGCCGAGGAAAGGGGTATACCTAGACCAAGTGCAGAGTTTCCCGAGGTTACAATTGACCAAGTACCCAAACCACGGACGTTTCGCATATAGTCGAGAAATCCTATAAGTCTTAGTTTCAAAAAAAAAGTAAAAATTACAACTACTTCCATTTTCTTTGTAATAAAAAGCATCTAGCAAACTCCTTTCTTACTTTTGCCGCCTAAGAAGAACGGTTTGCAAAAAATATTTTAATGCATCCATACTTGTAATCAATATTATAGCATATGTTACATTTTACACAAAAATAATTAAAAAATATCCACCAAGTTGAATATTTTATATGTGGCAAAATCAAACATTTCTGAGCAAACACGTTTTGTGTCAAAAATTTCGAAGTGAAACTACCTTACAGAATTTTTGTATCATGGTAAATATAACATTAATTTTGAGAAAATATAAGTGTTATCAAAAAATAAGAATTTATTATGAGAAAAAATAAAATGGCAAAGAAAGAAAGTAAATTTATGAAAAAATGTAAAAAAGGAAAATATAATATTTAAAGAGCTTTTCAATATGCAAATATTTACTATAATTCGTTAGATTACTATATTTATCTTACATCTTAAGGGGTAAGTTAATTTTCAATATTTTCAACTGGCTTTTTTCTATTACCTTTTTAATATTATTTCAAAGAGAATGACGTACGGGATTTTCGATGACCTAATTTACACAATTGTTAAAAGCAATTAGTTGGTCGAAAAATTTGTTTTTTTCTCATGTAGGTAAGCAAAAAATTTATTATATTGCAGATTCTGCTTGACACTTTGTGTGCTGCGTGTTTCTCCCTGGAGCTCCTGGAAGAAAAATCACACCACAAGAATGTTCCGCCTTTTGAAAATATTTTTTGTTTTCAATTAAGTTGTTTCTATTTACCTAAATAGGAAACTAATAAGATATCAAAACATTATAGTTGTATTGGCTTTCTTTCCACATAAAAAAATCTTAAAAACGTGTTTTTTGTTTGGCGTTTACAGTGGCCTAACCATTAAGAATAAATTGCCTGGTAAAATTTTCCGAACGGCTTTTCGAATTTGATTTTTGAGAAAATTCTTTGAATGAAGATTAAAATGTTCTATGAAATGGATATTTTGTAAATTTTATTGCATATGTAGCACTTAAGTATATCTTTCATGTACATGAAATGGTATCTTAACTTTTGTTCGAAGTTTGTAAGTACCACTTTGAGTTGATTTAGCCATATCCGCCTGTCGGTCTGTTTGTACGTAAAGTTCTCAGTTTTTGATTTGTTCGAGCTGGTCGAATCGAACCACTATAATATAAATTTTCCAGATTTGAATTTTTTGTAACCAAAAATCCGTCAAAAAATCTTCAAAGAACGTGAAATTTGGTTTTTTGCACTCATATTATAAATTACACATTGGTACTGAAAATTATTATACCATACACCGATTTGTTCAGATGTGTGCCTTTACGAATGAACATTTAAATTTAGCTCCATCCAACCAATTTTTCAGATATTAGAATTAATATTTATTTAAAAATTTTATTATTTAGTGTGTACACCGCACTTTAACAGAGCATAACAGAAAGTCTAACATTTCCGTGACGTGATGAAAATAACATAACATAGCAGTGACATGGTGGTGGCAATTGTCCTTATTATTCCTGTTACTGGTAAACTCCTAGATATTTTTTAATAAATATATAACTGGTATGATTTCTTCTTTAAATTATTACTATTATTTAACTAGAATTTTAGCAAACTAGTTTGGCTTTTCCCTAGAGGGGTATAATCCTCACTCAAACGAATTGAAGAAGTGAAATCAAATGAGGGCTAATTTATTGACATTTTTGTACAAAAGTCAAATGCGCCGAGAATGCTCTGAAATGTTCATAAGAATGTATTTACAAATTTTTTGTGGCTGTAAGACAAATTTATCGACCAAATTTCATTTGATATATTTCGCACATGAGGCTATACAGTCGAAGGCTCAATTATTGTAACAGTAGAGATTAAATAAAACTTAACAATTATTGAAGCGTTCCGTAGTCTGTAGAATTACTAGTACGTTTATCAATTATATTATTGAAAAAGTTAGGAACTTGAATGACTAAACAACAAAAAAATTAAAATAATATATACATATAATTTTTTTTTTCAAGAACATGCTTAATACTTTGTTGCTGGCTGTAACCACTTCTTTAAACACAAAGTATATACATACCTCTACTTGTATGTTAGATGTGTCTGTAAATGTGTATTCGCCACACCAGTGCAACCACTTGTACTCTTAGGTACACCCAGCATACCAGAATTTAGTGAATGACAAAACAAGCAGCACAACCGCGATGTTGTTGTGCCTGCGTGGTGGCCACCATATTCGTGTGTTCTCTTACAATTCGAAAATAATTAACGATCCAAAGATTACAAATGTCAAACAGAATGTCAACTTGTGCTTTCCTGTTTTTGCTCACTGTCGCTTTGCAATTCGTGCGACGTCACTTAAATGTGCAACACAGCGACTTATGTGTGTGCGTGTGTTTGTGTGTTTTGCTTCGCAAAGTAACAAATGTGTATTTGATGAATGTTATGAATGAATAATACCCTACATATTTATGCAGAAATAAATATTTTAAGCTAAATGTGTTACTACAATGCTATTATCAGGTCCATTCTATCGAGGTAATAAAATTTACTTCGGCGGCCGCGGTAGGCGAGTGGTTAGCATTGCGTACTGCCATCCGAAAGGCTGGCATCCAAAAAGTTATAGAAAATGAGTTTAAATAATACAAAGTTTATACGAATATATAGTATTAAAATTTATCATTCAGTAAATTTTGTTACCTTTTTGTAGGTTTTAAAATTTTTAATCTAAACAAAAAACTTACGTGATACTTTAGTACGTAGCTTTTTTTCGAAATAGTCCCCATCCTCTCAATCTTCACCACCTGAAGAAAGGAATCGATTTCCTGATATAGTAGTTTCCCGCTAACGCTTTCGTCCACTTCTTTAACTCCTCCTTTACTGAAAGTGAAGGGGTACGTGTGGGGTGTTTTAGAACTTCATGGCGCTGGTCGGGTGTGATCTGGCATTGTCGGTTCAGTATATCACTGCTTTTGTTCTGAATCGCCTTCCTCTCACATTCCCACTCCTTACAAAACTCGAATGGAGGATTTTCCTTCCAAACAAGGCACGTATGTACATCGCCCTCGATGCTAGACTGGATTGACATTATGTTGCAAAGGGAGAAGTTTGACTACCGTGTTGTCATCTTGACGAAAATGAGATCCCTCCAGCTGTGATAGTCTCAGTACACTTACTTTCAGGATATGCTTAGGTGTACTATATGAGTACACAACCAGAATCTTTACAGTTGTTAAAAAGAGAGGCACAAAATTAAAAACAAAAAACAAAAATCCTAGTCAGTTTTTTCCGAGATCATCGCTGATCAATATTAAATGCCGATATCTTTGATTTTCTATGAATGATTAACTAATTGTGTGAATCTTTTCAATGTAGCGCCAACAAAATCTCCCTTATTTTATAAACGAAAAAAGCTTTTGAGTAGACGAGCCACCGCGTTGTCAAGATGTTTTGCATTATAATGATATTCTTTGGGGGATCTTTGCTTTTAGCGCCATTTAATTGAATACTACGCGACTCGCGACAGAAGTTGTTCATATGAAAATAAACAATTTTGTACATGAGTTTGTGCATGCAATAGTCTTTTATGGGAAATCAATTTTGGGCCGAAAATCGACTCAGCGGTTCCAAAATGCCAATTACATATAATATATAATATATATATTGATTTATTTAGGTATTTATTATAAATGAAAAATATAATAATAATGTACAATTATTAATTTACACAGAAAGAAACACTAGCTGCAGGGCTTTCGTCTCAGTCTAATGTAGAAAAATAAAAAGTAAATGTTACTGTCAGTATGTCGATTGAAAAGTAATGGATGTTAGTAAAGAAAATTTTTATAATTAAAATAACTTAAATTAAAATGAAATTAACTTTCTAAGGCCAGTTTTGAACGAAAAGTCAGCTAACTTGTGAATGTTTTCAGGTGAAGGTTCATATATAATTCAAATATTTATTTTTTAACCTTTATTTCCAAGCTGTTAGCAATAGTAGCATAGATTAGAGCTCGTTACTCGCTCGATATTCGTTCGTTGCTCAACCGCTCAAATGTTTTTTTTTGAAAATTTATAAATTTCCAATTTTTTTGTCGAAATTTCTTTAGCATTTAAATGAGTTTTTCATTTTGCATAAATAAATTTGAAATTATAGAAAGAAATTCTAAGAAAAAAGTGAAAAGTTCGAGCAACGTGCAATAAATGAGCGTGCAAGTACTCGTTGCTCAATTTGTCAAGCTGTTCGAAAATGTTCGAGCAAAATCAGCTCTAGCATAGAATCTTTGCCAAATAACGAAAAATATAATTTTTGCTGTAACGACAACATCTCCAGCAGTCCTTCTTGGGGAACTAACTCTACACAACCATCGAAACCTCCTAGCTCCAATTGGCGAATATTATTTCTCTGCTCATACCTGAATATTGCGCCCGTATGTACCGTAAAGTCAGCCCAAACCTTATTAATTATGAGAAAAGGCGATGATAAGTGAACGTTTTATGTATATAATATATTTGTATTTTAACAAAATTCTTATTATTATAATAAAATATACATATTTATAAAAATACATTAGTACATATATATTCATTACGCTGTTCAAGGCAATTCCATCAGTGAGGGTGCGCCATTCGGTGGCACTGCCGGTGTGGCCGGGGCTTTTGTCGTGCTGCTAGCAGCTGTAACTATATATAACAGAAAAAGAATATATATTATGTAAATTTTTAACTAATTATTTTTAATTCTTAATAGAGCTTCACTTAAGTGGTGAATAGTGCTTTTTAATATTTAATTGTCTAATAACAATGAAACCTCGTATTCATACTAATTATGTACAACTAAACACGTTACGATACTAATGGACTTAATCACCACCTACATACATCTCTCTTATTCCACGTACATAAAAGCGTTTCTCGTTTTAATTTTAAAATAGTTTAGAACTTTAAATTTCCATACTAACCTCCTTCATTTCTCATTGTTGGTGGATATATAGGTGCCGCAGTTGATTGTGTTGGTGGTCTATCGGGACTAATGAGAATAGTGCAATTTCGACAAATCACTGTGTGAGAAATAATAAATAAGTCAATAACATATATAATAATAATTAAATATAATGTGAATAAAATATATATAAAAAAGTGATATTCACAGTATTTTTCATCTTCTTCAGACTCATCTTCATCACTGTAATCCAGATAGTCAAAAAGGCCAAATAAAATTTGATCCAATAAACTCCTTTTCTGTAAAATAAAAATGTCATTGCATTATTCGGGTTATAAATAATTCGGTACGTTCTCAAAAGATGGCTCCACCTACAAGTTTTTGCTGATCTTTGAAGTGATTACCTAAAGCTAAACTGGCAGAATCATTGAGAGTGGAGAAAAGGCCGAAACGCATGGCAAGGTAGTTTTGCGAGCCCACGCGGCTGTAACGGTAGAAACTAACTGGAAACATTGAAACGGGTGGTCGTATTCTATAAACATTTTTCCTTCCACCGTCTACTGGAGATTTGGGTGGTCACCGGCTAGGGTATTTTGAAGAAATCAATGATTAGAATGGGTACACAGAGGGCTCATTTCTCAGAGTTTTTATTCGAAAATTAACACTGAAATGGAAAAAAGTAGTCGCTTCCGACGCTCAACACTTCGAGTGATGTATTTTTTTTAATAAAAAATGCTTTTTTGAACACAAAAAAACTGGCCGAGCTAATTTGTACAGCGAATATTTTAAGAATTAAATTTAATTAATAAATAAAAAAGCTCCTCATAAAAAAACCCATCACCTGCTCGGAGGCGGCTTAGTGTAAACACTATAGGTCCTCGATTTGTTGGAAAAATATCAAGACGCAAAACCCCAAATTGGAGGAGCTCTGCCGAAAATCGCTTTAGCGCTTACAAAGTATCAAATATGTATTTATATAAATAAAACTATTTGATTTTAATTAAATTAATAATTATAAATACAATTTCTAAAGACAAATAATTTTTTTTTTAACGCTTACCATTCTTTGTGTGTTTACATCGCCGTTCGCCTCTCTTGTCGAAAATGACACAATTCCCTGCTCATGTTCTTTATCTGGTTTCACCACGACGAGCTGCTCGCTACCACCAATCAATACACTCACGCATATTAACAACAGCAACATCATTTTCGAAAACTCAAACATTATGCGCACAATTTTCACTTTCAGTCCACACTTAACAACTGTATGTATTGCAATGAATTTAAGACGTCTAAGCCGACAATGTGACACTTGGGCATCCGGACGCAACAACGACGAAGCTTATATAGAAAATTTAGATAACAAAATCTATAAAGTTGTTTTTGTTTTTTGTTTTTTTTTTTTTGAAAACATTAACGTTTTGACTTTATTAGTTTAGCGAAAATTTTGTACTAAATTAGTAGGAGTTTGCTTAGAAAATATTATTATTTTTTTCTTTTATTACCTTAATGTGATAATTTATGTCGACAATTGTAAATGTGTGAGTGTGACATATGTGTTTGTGCGTATGTAGATCGTTCCATATGCAACTGCAACTGTAGGTATGTTGCAATGCAAATTGCAAACAATGCTCACTATCCATAATTGTTGTTATACATACATACATACATACATACGTGTACTTATTAAGTGTTTATTTACGTACATATTTATTGAGCATAACACTTGGAATAGCTTATTTTTAAGTAAATTCTATCAGAAGTAAACTGAGTTAAGCATTTGTATTGTTGCTTTAAAGTGTCGTCGAAATACTATAAAACAAGTGCGTTGGGGAACACCCGGTGTAGTCTATTTATGCAGCTGCACGCCCAAAGTAGAATAGGCACAGTGGTACTAATTAACTGAAAATTAAGTGAAAACTCTGAACAAGTGCTGATTATAATGAAAAAAACAAAAAAAAAACTGTAGCCCTCGTGGTTAGTAGTGGGTACTACTGTGGGGAGGATCCTCAATAATGGAAACTCTGAACAAGTGGAGGATCAGGAATTGGATACGGTCGCACCTCTGCAGAGAATGTAAATCCCCATAAGTGTATACCTTGACTTGAATTAAAAGCTGTTCATAAAACTTGTCCAGCGTTGTAAAACCGCACAATCTTGGAGGTCACGCTACAGGTCCACGGTGCGAGATAATGCGCTCATCCAAAGGTTTCTTCAATAAATTGATTGATTCGTTGGCTGTATGGTATATAGTGCCATCTTGTTGGAACCAAAGTTCGCCCACATTTACGTCTTCCAATTAATGCACGAAAAACAGTCATTAATCATGGTGCTATAGCGTTCCCCATTGATTTTTACATTATGACCAGCTGCGATTTTGAAGAAATATCGACTAATGATTTCCACGTTTACCAACACTGGCTTTTTAAGGATATAACGAATTATATCTTGTGATCACTCAGCCGTAGAGTTGAGTTGAGCCCTATAGTGATACTGCTGTAAGGCTCCCTTCTCCACTTTTCAAATGTTTCGAATTTCGTAATTATAAAGGCAAAGAAGAACTTGTGCCGCACAGATGTCTAGGCTGGGCAGTGACAGAGGTAGCGGTCAGTAAAAGCAAATACTGGAAGTGGTTTAAGCCAAGAGATAATATTTTAGCGCGCCATATAGTGAAAGAAATTCCTCCAAGGTTAATTTGCATACAAGCTGATTGCGTGGCAGCACGTTTGTAATTTGCGTTATATGTCCAAAGGAAAGAAGTCAAGGAGAGTTAGCAGTGCATTTGAGGGAGTCGACAACGATAGTCCTATTACGAGGATAATAGCTGACCGTTGAACTCACTCTGGGACTCCGACCATCATTCGGTAACACCGAAGAGTAAGATTGGTCTAGCTATTGCTATATAGATTCAGTAAACAATATTCAGTCTTAGACTCCAACTTTTTTCTATCGCCTAAAGTGCTGTTCGATCGGCTTCAGTTTAGTTTGCTATCTTATAGGTGGCTTAATAGTAGGCGGCTTGTACCTCAAGGTAATAGGACCGATGCGCGTATAGTGCATTTTGGAGCAGATCGCTTTATGTTTGTAGGTGTGTGGCGTGCTGTTCAATTTTCTAATCAGGGTATTTGCTGTGAGACACCACAACAGTGGCGATAAAGCTCGGCCGAAAATCGCTTCAGCGGTTACAAAGTGCCAATTATAATAACAATGAATAAATACGTATTTTTTGGTCGTTATCGTTGTGTTGCTGGTACTTTTATTTAAAAAAAAAATATTTTTTATTTTATTTTTTTTTATTAATCTTTAATCTTTTTCTTTAATTTTTAAATTACTCATTTTGCTTATATTTATCCACAAACGTTTAAGCACAAGCAAACCATTTGCGCAAATAGACGGTCGATAATCCAGTAAAGTGTGGCACATGCATTGGTTATTTTCACATTAGTCACGGTTCATAGCGCACTATTGTGGTCATTACAATTTCAATGAACACATACAGTAGCATAAGCACAAAGTGCATAAATATTCAAATACAATTGTTCGACGCTCGTAAATATTACAATCAACAGCAGTGCAGTATCCAGTATTCGTCATTGAAGCAGTTGCGAATACATACACGTATATATGCATGTATGATTACTTTACATTTGCTGCAGCTTTTGCTTGTTCTTTTTCTTGTCTTCGATTTTTGTAACTTGAGCTCCTTCCAGCGTATTACAACTTTAATTGTTTGCCAACTCACTTTCAATTTGAGCAGCATTGTACTTTGTGCCTTTCAACTACTCACATACAATATGTATGTACATACTCGTACGTATACATATGTACGAGTATAAGCTTATTGTGTTCGCAATGCAACAAGTGTGCGTCTGATCACAGAGATTTTACTTTTCCTGGGAATCGCTTTTGCTCGAGTCCCATAAGTTACAATTACAACTAATTACATATGCGAATACATTGGAAAACGCGTCCTTGCAGTAGAAGACGCAATATATGTAGGTATGTATGAGTATGTGGGAGCACTACTTTGGAAATGCTTTAAAATATACGATAATAAATGATTATAAAATTAATTTCTTCTATTAACCGCACTGGATTAGCTAGTTCAAGGATGGTCTAACAAACTCAGGCCTCATAAGCTGTATGAGTATATTAGTATATTACTTTCAATACATACCAGGTGTGTTAGCTGAAATTTACTGGTTTTTTCGATAAAGAAAACACTTAATTTTCAGAGGAATCTCAAAATATTTTTATTCAAAGTATTGATATTTCCCTATTAAGTGTTTTTAATGTGTCTTTCACCAGTTTAGCGGTATGAGACGGCGCGTTGTCATGTTGCAAGATAACTTTGTCATGTCTTCGGGCCCATTCCGACCGTTTTTCGATCAACGCATGATTCAAATTGATCATTTGTTGTCGGTAGCGATCCGTGTTCACCGTTTCACCAGGTTTTAACAGCTCGTAGTACACCACACTACACTGGTCCCACCAAACACAGAGCATTGTCTTACGGCCAAAGCGATTTGGCCTTGCAGTCGATGGGCCAGCTTCACCAGGGGAAAGCCATGATTTTTTTCTCTTCGGGTTCTCAAAATAAATCCATTTTTCGTCCCCCGTGACAATTCGGTGCACAAAAGATTTCCTTTCGAAGCGTTGAAACAGCATTTCACAAACAATTTTTCGATTTTCCATTTGTCTATCGTTCAGCTGGTGTGGCACCCATTTTCCATACTTCTGGATCTTTCCCTTTCTTCGAATTTTTTCGCTGTACCAGGATGTTCATTGTCTGTCAAAACGAAATCTCTACTTTTAAATTGACGAAACCATGTCTCACATGTTCTGATCACTGTAGCATGTTCACCATAAGTTTCTACCAGTAACCGGTGAGCTTCAGCTACTTTTTTCTTTTGATGAAATAAGAAAAGCAACGAATGCCGCAAATGCGATTTACTTGGAACGAAACTCGACATATTCACTGAGGTAAACAGATATGACGGAATGTTTGGCGGAATGTGACTTGCGTATTTTTGTAGGTTAATGTCAATAGAAAAAAATTACATACATGCCAAATCATAAAAATTTATATATATTGCTAGCGACATCTACTAGTAAAACCGGCACACTTCAACAAACACACCTGGTATATTTGTACTTCAAACTCCATTTACCACTTGTCTGGCACACTTAATATGAAAACAACGAAAACTATAAGCTCACAATACGTACATATATATTTACTCGTATGTATAAATGAGTATTTAAGTTGTCAACTAATCGAAACTAATTATCCAGTCATTAATAAACTTACTTTCTTGTTTTCGGATTGTCACGTTAATTATCTCGCTTGAAATGATTAATACTTTTCTGTTGCAAATTTCTCTAAAAACTGCCGTTGTTTTAATGAGCCAGTGTTCCCACTAATCAGTTCAAAATTTGCGGAGGATATTACAGTATGTATATCCAAAAACTTGGCAATATATTTAATACAATTATCTGATACTATACATAATTATAATTATCTTTTACATTAATCCCTAAAATTAATTAGGAGAAAAAATAAAAATAAAAAAGCATATAGAATTTTCACTTCAAATTTAATTTATTTACTTCCCTTATTATTAGAAATAGCATATTTAGATAAAGGTTTTTTTTTAGACGTGAAATTTTCATGGAGGCAATACTTTTTTCGGAGTTGGTCTTTTCGATAGCTGTTACCTGATTTATAATGTTTGGTTTGCCATTTTATACTCATACACAGACTTACTCCGGAACAACATTTGCAAATCATGCAAATTTATTGGCAAAGTATGTAATGGGTCGGTTCGGACGAAGAATATTTTGATCAGCAATGAATCTCACTCTTGATTGAATGGGCACATTAATGAACAAAACTTTCGTAGTTGAAGATATGATAATCCACAAGCCATTGTTGAGACGTCGTCACTGTTTAGTGTGCTCTTCGAGCAGAGGGAATTATTGGTCCATATTTCTTCATAAATAAACAGTCAACAGGGAACGCTATCGTCATAGACTTTAGACTATAGACCTTTTTGCGCTCGAATTAGAAAACGTTGATGTGGATGAACTTTGGTTCTAAGAAGACGGTGCTACATCTCTTACAGCCAACGAAATAATCAATTTAGTCGTTTGGCAACGCTTTGGAAGAGAATATGTTAATTCTTTGAGTAGCAACAGTCCAGTAGAGAATTTGAAATTGTGGTACGTGAATCCTTTATCCTGTCCAGTGAATTCCTGAAAGACAGATCAAAAGGTGCGTTGCTTGAGGTTGATCCGTATATATCTGAATACTGTCTTTTAGTACAATATTTGAGCTGAGACTTTGTAGGAATTTGCCTCAGTAAGCTAATTCGTACTCCTTTTCGATAAGATATGAGTTAAAAGTACAATTCTAGAACATGCGATTTATGGTAATAGCGCCTTGGCAACTGCGAATACCGCAGACGAAGGAAAGATCTGTTACGAATCATATGGTGGCATTGCCACAGTTCAGAGAATAATGCTGCAACTACCCATCTTACATACCTTCCGTCCATAGCAACCTATCTTGTGAGAGCGCCATGTAAATAAAAAGTTGTCACCGCTCGCCGATGCTGTTACTGACGGTTGTCCCGCAGAAACCTGCGGTGATTTGATTTTTTCCGTAAAACCGGCTTAGCTCATTGGTAGCTGTTATTCAAGACTATACTTTTTTAAAGGAATATTAATCGAAGAAAATGCGTATTTCCTTTAAAAGAAATGAAAACTAAATTTGTAACTAATTATTTCTTACCATATAGATCATGTATCGCTCTTCCAGTCAGGTGTTATGGACGGAAGATATCTAAAAGGGGTATTTGCAGCTTAACGGTTGCCACATTAAAAAAGAACAAGAAAATCTTTCCAATGAATTGAGAGCAAGTAATGATAGGTTTGTGGGTGTCTTTGGGAATAAAGACTTTTGACATTTTACTCCATATGATTGGAATATAATTTTATTTCAGACTAGATTTATGAGTCAGCAAATACAATAGATAGTTCTAAACTGTTCTGCTGGTGTACTTGTAGAGAACTACATCTTGCACAGGTGCTTCATACAGGTTGAAGAACTTACTTTTATGGACTATCACGTCAAAAGTCGCCGCAATCGCCCAGTGGTTAGCACCGCATACTACCATACGGCAGGATCCAAAATTGTAGAAAACTAATATTTTTAATTGCGTTCGTCCCTCTGACATGAAATAAAAGCTCCTCGTAAAAATCCATCGGCCATTCAGAAGCGGATTTGATTTGAATTGTTAAAAAAATATCAAGACGCACACCCCAAAATTTGAGGAAGAGCTCGTCGGCAAAAAGCTGCAACTATTACGCAGCGTCTATTATACCAGGTGTGTTTGTTGAAGGTTGCCGGTTTTACTAAATAGTAGATGTCGCTAGCAATATTTATAAATTTCTATGATTTGGCATGTATGTAATTTTTTTCTATTGACATTAACCTACAAAAATACGCAAGTCACATTCCGCCAAAATAATAGCGTCATATTTGTGAATATGTCGAGTTTCGTTCCAAGTAAATCGCATTTGCGGCATTTGTTGCTTTTCTTATTTCATCAAAAGAAAAAAGCAGCTGAAGCTCACCGGTTGCTGGTAAAAACTTACGGTGAACATGCTCCAGTGATTAGAACATGTGAGACATGGTTTCGTCAATTTAAAAGTGGAGATTTCGATTTGACAGACAATGAACATCCTGGCGAAAAAATTCGAAGACGAGGAATTGCATGTTGATCCAACCCAATCGCAACAAAAATTGGCAGAAACACTACATGTGACTCGAGAAGCAATTTGCCAACGTTTAAAGCCATGGAAAAGATCCAGAAGTATGGAAAATGGGTGCCACACCAGCTGAACGATAGACAACTGGAAAATCGAAAAATCGTTTGTGAAATGCTGCTTCAACAATTCGAAAGGAAATCTTTTGTGCACCGAATTGTCACGGGGGACGAAAAATGGATTTATTTTGAGAACCCGAAGTGAAAAAAATCATGGCTTTCCCCTGGTGAAGCTGGCCCATCGACTGCAAGGCCAAATCGCTTTGGCCGTAAGACAATGATCTGTGTTTGGTGGACCAGTGTGGTGTGGTGTACTACGAGTTGTTAAAACCTGGTGAAACGGTGAACACGGATCGCTACCGACAACAAATGATCAATTTGAATCATGCGTTGATCGAAAAACGGTCGGAAAGGGCGCGAAGACATGAGCAACATGACAACGCGCAGTCTCATACCGCTAAACTGGCGAAAGACACATTAAAAACACTCAATTGGGAAATATTACCGCACCCGCCGTACTCTCCAGACCTTGCCCCGTCCGACTATCACCTTTTCGCATCGATGGGACAGTCCCTTGCAGAGCAGTGCTTCGCTAATTTTGAAGAAGTCGAAAAATGGCTCGTCGAATGGTTTGCCTCGAAAGATAAAAAGTTTTTTTGAAATGGTATCCATAATTTGCCTGAGAGATGGGCGAAATGTGTAGAAACCAATAAACATTTTAAGATTCCTCTGAAAATTAAGTGTTTTCTTTATCGAAAAAACCGGCAAATTTCAACTAACACACCTACATATTCTATCACTGCATAGGACCTAGGGCGCGAAGAGTCAGATCGATTTCACTATGTTTTTGTTGTAATAGGCAAAGGCCGATGTTTCAGACATCAAAGAGGTCGCAAGAATATTCAGTAGTTTTAAATTGTATTCATTTCTTTAAGATATTATACAGCGCGGCTCTTTTAGGAGATTAGCCAATTGTACGAAAACGATCGTTATTGCGACAATATATTGCAAACTCCGTAAAGAAAGCATTATAAATGTTTTCTGCTGAAAATTGAATTGTGAACAATACCGTATTGTAAGTTTTGCTAAATAAAAGAAAAAAATTCTAATGGAAGGAAAAAAATCTGAACATCTGTTCACTGGCAACATGTTTCTAAAGTACGTGTATGTAATAACTCGTATGAATGTTTGTGCGCTCACAAATAGTCCCAGTGGGTTGCGGTGGCTAACAACACTTGCATATGCAAACGAACATGCACCACAAAAGCAGCGCGTGCCTCCATGGCAAAGCCAATCTATTATCGGCCAATTTACACACATCCGCAATTCTCGGAACTAAGACGCTAGAAAAAAAGCTGAAAACTGCCGCCTGCATTTCCAACAGAAGTCGGACTAATTATCCCGCAACTGCAAAACGATGCAAATAACCATTATACATACATATACTTACTCGTACTTACATATATGAATGTATTTCTAATGAACAACAACACGAAGCGAGCAAGAAGAAAAAAAGAATAAAAAAATAAGTCAATAAAAATAGTAAATAATGTACAACTACACCACTCACTCACTCACTTTTACTACTTCCTGATATTTAACATATTTACATCATTTTTAAATATCATACATATTTTTATGTATGTACACGTATGTAAAGCCAGCATTGTTGAAAACATACTAATCGTCGCATTTTTTCATCTTTTCTTTGTTCTTTCTGTTCTTTACAGAAAATCAGTGCCCGCAATACGGTGAAGTGAATCAACTTGGTGGCGTATTTGTGAATGGACGGCCACTGCCGAATGCGACGCGCATGCGCATTGTCGAGTTGGCGCGTCTCGGTATTCGCCCATGCGATATATCCCGCCAGCTACGTGTTAGTCACGGCTGCGTTTCCAAGATACTTGCGCGCTACCACGAAACCGGCTCCATTCTACCAGGTGCTATAGGCGGCTCAAAACCCCGTGTGACAACGCCAAAAGTCGTTAACTATATACGTGAGCTGAAGCAACGCGATCCTGGCATTTTCGCTTGGGAGATACGCGATCGCCTACTCACCGAAGGAATCTGTGATAAGACAAATGTGCCAAGCGTCAGCTCAATTTCGCGTATATTACGCAATAAACTCGGCACTATTGGACATCATCATCATCACAGTTCTGCAGTGGTGGCGGCAAATGGCACAAACTCCTCGCCACACCATCATTCACACACTCATACACACACGCATGCACACCATCATCATGCGCCATCGCATAATACAGGTGTCTCAGCGGTAGCTACAGCAGCGCATCATCAACATGCCGCCGCTGCTGCTGCGGTGCATGCACATCCTCATCTGTATAATTCCATTTATCAGCCATATAGTGCGTATAGTATGAAAAGCGCTGTATCGTGTGGTAGCCCTTCACCACCACAACCGCCACAAAGCACACACCAATTGCGTACGGCAGCCGCCGCGGCAGCAGCAGCACATTGTTGGCCTTCATCACATTCGGTGAGTGATATTTTGGCGCATCATCAAGCGGTCGCGTTACGCGCCAGTTGTCAGGTGAGCAACACAATGGGTGGATTGCCGTCAGGACTGCCAATGGCACCTTCACCGGTTGGCGCCGCTGTGGGTGCGGGCGCGCAACAGCTTATCGGCGCTGAGGATTGTGATGGTATGGCTAATAGCGCGGCGGCAGCCACACAAGTGGCAGTAGCGGCGGCAGCGGCGTCGCAGCAGCCCTACAACTATTACATGTACTTCCAGAATACTGGCATGCATCATCATCATCATCATGGCGGCATGATGGCGGCCGGTGCGACGGGTTTATGAGATTTAAATTAATGTCGTTAGAATAATAAGTTATGTAAAGAAAATTTCACGCATATGAAAAATTAAATAATTTATATAACTTAAATATATGGTAAATTAGCAGAGATTAAGATATGGATGATCAATGAGTTTTACTTATTATAACTTTTAAGTAAACAGTTAAATACTTTTATATATGCTTATCCAGTGTAAGTAGATTTAAATATTACTTATTTGTTAATTATAAGTTTATGGGTGATATGCCAATCATATTTTAGTTAGCAACTTACTGAAATAGTATAAATAAATATATTTGAAACCGTAAGAATATGTTGCACAATACGAATCTACACGAATGGTATAGAGATGTACCTATGATTGCTTCAAAATTTTATTTCTCATTCTGCCTTTGAAATACTTATTGAGTCAAGATTTATAAGCAATTAGATATTGGGCTAAAATAACTGTAATCTTTTGCACCAAACCTACAAAAGAACATCAAGTAGGTTATCTACGCAGCAAGTTAAGTTTACATAAGCAATTTGGCTTTAGCGCGTATGTTTTGCCCCAAGGCCTCAATAGAAACGGAATTATCCGTATAGACTTTGGACTTTACATATACCCACAGGAAAAAGTCTAACGGTGTGATAACACACGATCTTGGTGGCCGATCGACAGGCCCAAAAGTTGAAATTATCTGCACACCGAAGTGTTCTCTCAATAAATCCACTGATCGATGCGATGTGTGAGAAGTGGAACCGTCTTTTTGAAACCAAATGGCGCCGAGATAACGAGCTTCAATTTCGGGCATCAAATAGACGGTTATCGTGGCGACTGTTACATTGACGGTTACGTTCTCACAAACTATACCAAACCGTTGTTTTTTCTGGATGAAATGGCAGCTTTTGAATCTCTCCAGGTTGCTCTCGGTCCCAAATGCGACAATTTTTCTTGTTTACATAACCATTGCTGAACAAAATTTGGCTCGAAAATGTCGGATCTTCTTGGGACTTTGTCAGAGTTCATAGAGCGAAGCGATGTCGACGTCTCTCCACTGTTTTCGCGTACCCTCTCAGCTAAAGCGTAGTCTATTCGGTCGAATATTATCCAATAATGAATGCTAGGTCTCAAGATGGGTGATGGTGTTACGAATAGTACGCTCAGTATGCCGATTATGTTGACCATAAGTTGAAAGAAGTGAGCGAAACACATTCTTTACAGAACGTGAGTTTTCGTAATAAAGTTGAACGATTTGTAACCGTTGTATACCACCATAATTTATCAGCAATTTCTTCAACAGACAACTTCTCTATTCCTTCCAGCGGGTACTGCATCGAATACTCTCAGCGCTGAGGTATTTTCAACCATACCAACTTAGAATATTTATTATGCGATTTATTCAAAGGTGTGGTGAGTTCGTTCAGGGTGCCTCCGTATTCATAACGCCTTTGGTTTCAACAACCTAACGAAAAAGAATTAAACTTAATAAGGACACTGTCAGGTATGTTGCAGATACTTTAGCTGGAGAAACTCAATAAAGTTCTTTGACATCGTTATTTCCACTTGAGAAAGCATTAGCTACTTTTAGATGATTTTCTCGAAGTCATGAAGTATTTTGATGAGGGATCCAGTGCATTAAAGCATTAGCACCTTCTTTCAAAATTCCCTCACTTCTTCCTTCGGGAGTTTTGCAAATACCTCCTTTAATTGCCTTATCTTTCAGCTAGCTTTTGGTTTGTATAAAAAAGCTTATTTAAAGGTCAGAATCTAAAAAAAACATCATCAGCACTTTTAAAACATACAAAATCAAGTTTTAGTACAAATTTTGAAATATATGTATATATTATTGTAGTACACGAAAATATAAAATCACACCATTCTCCGTCGCCTAAAATGCAACGTAGAAAAACATAGCTACGATCGAAATGCAGATAGGATTGGATAGAATCGTATGTTTCGAAAATTGATCAAAACGAAACGGAACGCAAAATAACAAATCTGTCGAACAGAGAAAATTTCGTTCCGACATGAAAAGCAGAATAGGGCTGTATGTTTGTCTGTGTTTCAGCTAATCACCTCTCAGGTTGAGTGCAAGTTTTCTAAGTCAGCATAACTGAGCCATAAAGCTTGTGTCTTTATGAAAATATCAGCGTAAACTATTTGTTTAAGAAGACATTTTTTTAAACTCTTATTGTCGAGGTGGTACAAAAGTAGGGACCTAAAACTAACCGATTTTGTTGTTCGTAGACCACCTATTCAGTTTAATTTTCTAACTCGCTTAGGTGCTGAAATTTTAAACAAAGGGAATGGTGGTACAAAAAAAAAAGTCCAGTAGAAGGTAAATGTTGTGTTAAATTCTTGGTCCAGTAAGAGTTAAAAATCTACCGTGGGGTATGTTACGCTACCAATTTGTGACAATACAATCCTTTCTGAGCGACATTTTCATACCTTTCATGTAAATGCAATATGTATGTATATATATAGCAAAAGGAGAAGAGATAGACCTATTAAAATTTTTACAAAGTATTAATAATTTTTAAAAGAGATCTTGCCACTTTTCATTTAGGGGTTGTTTGCACCAAAACGACTTGATCTAGCAAAACGGCCAGATATGGGTATTTTTTATTGTCATAGTTTCCGAAAATGTTTGATTTTTTCCTGGGTCTAAAAAACTTGATTTTTGTCAGACGATGTGATATATTGTTATTACAAAATAAATTTTGAAGTGAAAACATTTTTTTTTTATTTTTCTCGGTTTCAAAACCATGAAGCTTTTTCTTTTTACGTCCTTTTTTTATGTCAGGACTCGATAAATATTCCCACAAATTAAAAAAAAATCAAATTCAATTCACTGATCAAACAGAATGATATCGTAAGTTTATTTTATTGTTTTTTTTTTTGGAAATTTTATACAATCAGATCTATATCAACATTCGTATGTACAATATATAATATATAAAAATAATTACACTAGTTTTATGTTTTTGCTTGTGCGAAATATATATATATACTCTTATTAACTATACTCATATAAATTACTATCTATAGGTACTTTTTTTTTCTTAAAATAATATATTTATTTGAAATTTATTATAAGAAATATTGAAATTTTAAGAGTTATAAATGCATATCGACGAGTTCCCAATTTTGCTTTCATAAATTATCCACTTGATAAAAACCAAATATGTAGCTTCAAAATTATTCTGTGCCTTTTATTAGTTATGACTTCAACCTGGCTGATTACCAGTGAAATACTATACTATAATATGTAAAATTTTTTAGGAAAATTCTTAATAATCATAAAGGCAGTTTTTTTTATTGAAATATTAACGAAACGTGTGAGGATAGTGCGTTATGACAAAGAAAACATAGCTGAAATAAGGGAATATTTTTTATTTTATTTAAAATTATTGAATTCTATTAAACGATATTTATTTATTATTTTTTTTATTAATATTCAGTCTAAAATGAAGCAATGAAAGTACATTTAATTTCGTGTCTTTTGTACCGATACCTGCCTTCTCATTATTATAGATTCTATGCTACTACATGCAACATTTCATGAGCGCCTAAAAGTAGGCTACAAAGCAAAATTTCTTTCCACGTGTTAAGAAAATGCATGCATATTTACGTGTGTGCGTTAATGAAAAGTTGATAAGAAATTTCATTACACATTCTCATTCACTAGGCATCTTATTGATCACTTCAACTTAGTCACGTTTATTTCTCTCACTTTTCAATAAATGAGAGTGTAAAATTTGATAAACTATTTCTAATTTGTTTCTAACCAATCAAAATTAAAGTTCGCTGATTTTGCGTTATCAGTAGATTTATGGTAAATTTCCTATTGGAGGCAGACAGGGATAAAATGTTGCTGTTTTTTAATATCTTTGGTTGAAGAGCTAAGATTTATTGCTTTAATTCCAAAGGAAAGTTTTCTTATTAAAAATGTAATTCTTAAAAAAATTAAAAAATCTTCATTTAGATATAATTTATACTTAACATTAATACATATTTATAAACCCTAATCTTAAATTAAAAACTCTTATAAATATTTATGTACAGCAAATATTGCCTTTCCACACACTAGAAATAACCAATAATAAATATAAACACAGTTAGTATTTCATGCAAACAGTTTATATAACAATATACTTAAGAACCAACAACATTTATACGAAATAACATTTATTTCCACTGAATTTAATTGCTCGAATTTAGGTACTTTAAATCCTCAATTGCAACATTCGGTCCCATTGACACCTTCGTGTCGTATCCAGCCGAAACAAAAGTAACCGAAACCTAAACCCAAAATCATGGACAAGCACAACCAATAGTTAAAGTTCATAAAAACCAACATCAACAAATAGGATATGATTATTTGCACAACATTGAGTAGCGATTGTATAATGTGATCCGATGAAAAGAGATGTTCACCATAAGTTTTGCCTTTGATCTCCGGCAAAGTGGATGGCGTATGCGCGCAACCAGGTGGATGAGCGGCACGTCTTGCTTCCACTTCCATTGTCATATGTTCAGCTGATTTTTGTGCTGAGCGTTTATGTAATTGCTGACGCAGAAATTTCAATGCTTCATAAAGAAAAGCAATGAAAAACCAGACGAAACAAGAGAAGCCAAACTCCATAACTGTGCTGGCCACCCAACTCCTCCACAATATCCGTTCACAATGGCCACCATGAAACTGCAATGATAGTAATAAAGATGCATTTAATGAAAAATAAATGAATTAAATAAAAAAATATTCAAATTAAGAAAACCATTAACGTAAATCATACACTTAAAATATATACACATATCTGTATATATGTATATATGTATATAATTAATTTATTTTAATAATTTTGAAAGCTTTAGTATCCAAGATCCAAATTTTTCGATTAGCTCGAGTATTTGGGCAACGAGTACTCGCACACTCGTTCATTTCTCATTGCTAGAAAATTTTCGGACACGAGCTAAGGCAATTCGAGCTTTTACAAGCATTTTGAGGAAACATTTTGACTTTTTTCTGCCGAAAATGTCCAGAGTTATGGTAAACTATATCTATTATAATTAAAAGATAAGCGCAGATGAAGTCCATTGAACGCTTGTGGAAGTTTATGGTGAATCTGCACCAACCGATGAGTCATGCAGGGAATGGTTGCGACGCTTCAAAAGGGGTGATTTTAGTGTCGAAACAAAGAATGTTCTGGTAGTACTAGACGTATGTGGTGTACTAAGGGATGCTAAAACCAGGATAAACCATTCATACGAAGCGTTCTCGACAACAATTAATGCGTTTAAGCCGGCCATTGCGTAAAACTCTGCCAATAACTACCTGTAAACGCTGAAAAGGAAGATCTTACACCACTCGCCGTACACCCAGACCCTGCTCCTTCTGACTACTGCCTTTTTTGATGAATGCAAAACGATGGGGGGAGGGGTTGGGGGGTCATCATCAGAACGGGTCCTTCGATCTAGGGGACAGAGAGGACTCGTTTTTTAAAAATAGTCTAAAAATATTACCAGAGAGATGGTAAAAAGTGGTCACCGAAAGACAATACCTTTTTTCCACGAAAAACAATATTTTGAACACAAAAAAAAACCGGTCACAATTATTTGTACTCCAAATAATTTTATACATTTTCCATAAAGGTTATTCTACAGCAACTCTACCTCTTAATAAACACAAAGATTATTAGTTTGATTTTCCTCATTTGAAGGTTAAAAATTTCGAAAACAAATTCATTCCGTTTGGCCCAGTTAAAAAGCAAAAATTATGCATTAAGTAATACAGTTATTTTAACACTGGTTAACGGTCTTATATCAATACATACAAACACACAAGAAAAGCTAATCGTATATGACTGTTATGTACATATATGTGTACATACACACACACACTTGTAAGAGGTGTGTTTAAAAAATAAGGTGAATTTTAAAATTTTTCGAGCAACATAGATTATAATTTCTTTTATTTTTATTCTAACACTCGCCTAGTATTAGTTCGTTCGTAAGGGGTATATGCAAAATTTAGAAATTCTTTGGATTATCGCTCATTTTACGCTGTCGAAATAGTCAACGAATTTATACCTTCGATGTTACAAAATGTTCACTGGTCATTGCATGTACTTTTGTTGACTAAAATTAATGCCTCGGCCCCCTTAGTCACCTAATTTGGCGCACTGACTCTCTTTTCTCTTCCCAAGATTAAAGAGGTTCCCACTGTAACGACGGAGAACGACAATTGAGGAGATAAAACACGAAAAACTGAATGAGCCAAGGGCATCATACCAAAAAGAACTCCTTGTAGATTTACAAAAATGCTGGTGGAAATGTATTATATCTGAAGGAAAAAATTTGGAATGGGAGAAAACATAAATGGAAGGCTTAGTATTTTGTGAGAAAAAGGAAAATTTACCATATTTTTAAACACACCTCGTATTTGGTGTATTTGTTAGATAATGGCCTAGAATCACAAAAAGCACTTGCGCATATCTTTGACATACATACGAGTACATGCATATGTACATAACAAAGAAGTATATTTTCGCAAAAAAAAAAAAAGAAAAACCACTAAAAACAAATGCGAAACATTTATGTAAATAACTACAATAAGCAGGCGTGCAAATACATAGATAAAAAAGTAAAATATATATTTTTTAAGTGTGCAAAAGAGTTTATTTTTCAATTAGTAGTCAAAACGGAAAATGTTGGGAATTTTAAAATTTATTTATACATAAATAACAAGAAATATTTAACTTTGTTGATAAGGTATAATTAGTAAATTTGTTAAAAGTTTTTGTATGTGTCTTTTTTTTGTTTTTTTTCTTCAAAGTTCAGCTAGCACAAAAACTAGATCACCGAAATTTTTACCCAACAAATGTGGTAAGACCAACTTTTAAAATTAAAAAAATAAATATAATCGCAATAATTTTTTTGCTACAGCTGAAGGTGTATTTATGTTAAATTTTGGCGAAAATACCTGTAGAAAGTGTAAAATCATCCGAACCCTATAGCGAACGTCATTATGCCTATCTCCAAGAAACCCATGTCCCCCTATTGGCAAAAAATTCGGACAATCGATTTTCACAGGTTTCGTTTGAGCCCAATTCTCCACCAGCCAAATCATTCGCCATAGACAGGAACAGATGGTAATCACGTGTTGGGTGGTCCGGACTATAAGATGAAAGCATAAGAACCTCCCAACCTCGGAGCTCTGAGAGCTTCTGACGAGTTACTATCAACTGATCCGAATTAAGAGTTTGGCCATAGAGGAGTAGCTTATGGTGTATGATTCCTTGCCAATCCCACCAAATGCACAACAAAATCTTCTTGACCATAAATCTTGGCTTGGATACCGTTTGTGCCGACACACTGCCCTTCGACTACAAACCTTTTCATTTGACGCTGCTGTAAGTAATCTACTTTTCTTCACCAATCACCATCTGCTTCAGAAATGGGTCGACTTTGTTACGATTCACCAGCGATTCGCAAGGTGGAATTTCGGACAATGAGGTTTTTTTCGAGCTTCTACATGTATGGTATATAACCTTTATCGAGTGATTCCAAACTCTTTTTTGTGTAGTGTTTAGTTCCTGAGCAATCGAAATAAAACTCGCATGAGGGTCACACTCGACGATTATTATATTATGTGATCGACATTATCGATCCATGCACCATGACTTTTACGTCAAAATTACCGGAACGATATGAACGAAACCATTAACTGTTAGGTATCACGGCCATAAATACCATTCACACCAGCATGACTTGGATTTTCGCCATTAACGAAGACAAATTGTAGAATATAGCATCTCTTTCGCTAAAACACTACCAAGCTAAGTGATCAACGATTTTCCCATTACCTATTTTACGAGTAGTACAAAACATCATCTTTTTAACGTAATGCAATCGCACTTATAGCACGCAAGTTACAGTTCACTAAAGCCATCTATTGCAAAATTAATGGATTACTTTTTACCAGTATTTATCATGTTGGCTACTGTAGGAAAAAATAATGGTGCCTTGCTTCAGAATTTCTCGAGCGAGTGACTAATATACACCACGTAAGAACTGCATCTTTATGATTAATATAAAAACTGTATCGTGCTATTTTAACTATTAAGATTTCGCAAATAATTCACATTTATTATTCGTCACTATGACGACTAAATCACAAAGTTACGTTTACCAAGCCATGAAATAAAACAATTTTGTAAATTTTATTTCAACAACTAGCAATGTGTACATTTGAAAAATAATTATCATTTCGAAATTACATATTTAAAACTATTCACACTAATTTATTTACAACCATTTAGTGATTTTTGTGATTAAATACCCATCACTAAACACTAGTGACAACAATCATTATCATATGCATCGTGTTGGCTCCAACCGAAAATGAAATAACCCAAACCCAAACCCATGACAACTGAGAGACACAGCCAATAATTGTAATTCATAAATACCAACATTAGCAAGTAAGAGAGAGCAACTTGTATGAAAAATAACAGTGTTGTTATGACGTGTGTCGTTGTCATAACATGTTGAATACATTTTTTCGGCTTTACACGTATATCGGCTAAAGCTTGATGGGACCCATGTCCAATCGAGCTAGTCGTACTTTCGTATCTCTGCTTTGACTGCAATTCCAAATTGATTCGCTCAGCTTCTTTGCGTGCAGCACGTTTAACTAATTGTTGGCGTACGAATTTCAATGCCTCATAAAGGAAACCCATCACAACAAAGGCTAAGCAAGAGAAGATGAACTCTACGTAAGTACTGGCCACCCAATTCCGCCAAAGTATACGCTCACAATGTCCGCCATGGAACTAAGGGATTTTAAATAAGAAAAATAAGTTACAATATTTTGGGAATTAGTGTTTTTTGTTTTTTTTTTTTGAGGAGTTAGGACTGAAGCTACATAGTACTTATTTACTAAATTATTAGTTATACCGCAACTATGTATATAGGATGCATGTATGTATTTATGTACAATGTAAAGGAGGTGGGTGAGAATGTTAGAAAAGCAACCCGCTAACCATATGCAAATATTGCTATGCATTTATTTTTATTAAAAACGAAATAAAAAATTATGGATTACATAGAAAAATTAGTGAGTACATACTACAATACATAGGTAGTTCAATTGGTAACTACTTGCATTGCATGAGCTAAATATTTCAGGCAGAGATTGCATAAAGGAAACCAGTTTTAAACAGCGTTGCCACCTAGCTTATATTTTTAAATGATTTTGGTGTTTTTTGCAATCTTTTTATTACTTTTTAAAAAGATAGTGTATTTTGTAAAAAAAAAAAGGAATTAGAAAAAAATATTTATTCATGAAACAGTGTTGTGATCAAAATTATTTTAAGAAAATAGCACTGTTCGGTGGGATATGTCAGTAAGAATTAGACAGTAACGGATTGTCACGATTGCGCCCTCTCTATGCTAATTGTACTGGCTCTTTGGCTCACCGGAAGCGGTTCAGCAGTAATTGTTACTGCCCATCTGCACACCGAACAATTTATATGTATTTCAAAAAGAAAAATTGTGAATAATAATGATAAGAACAATAAAAATAAATAAATAAAATAATAATAAAAAATATACAAATTACTTCGTTCCCATTTTTGTGTTCAAAAAAAAAAAATGTTTGTAATTGGGAAAATAAGTAAAAATACATAACTCAAAGTATTTTCCGTCGGTAGCGGCTACTTTGTCCCATTTAAGTGCTAATTTTCGAATAACAACTCTAAAAAATGAATCTCTCTATCCTCGATTCAATCGTTGGGCCCTTCTTCTACATCTTCAAAAGATCAGAGCCGGTGAACTCACAAATCGTATTGCAACCGTCGAAAAAGCCAGTAATATGTGAAAGAATTGTTTTCATTTACGTTAAAAGGCATAAAAAGAGTGTTGCGAGAACTCAAAGGCAGAAAACAAAAACAAATTTATTACAAAGTTATTTTTTTTTTTACAATTATAAAGAGTTTTCAACAATTTTTTTACAATTTTATTTATCACTTTCAAGAAAATTAATGTAAAATTAATGTTTATAGGAGAGAAAGTTACAACAACCGTTAGCGTCACCGAACCAACTTCGTCATATTTACAGCGCGCGAGACTTAATTAATAGAAACTATTGTATTAACAAAACTATTGTTATTTTTTGGGAAAAATTTCGGGAAATTTAAACTAGAAATACCTATAGCGGAGAAAACATAAATTATATTTTTTTTTTAATTTCTAAAAAATGTTAGTATGAATCACTCAGCTTAATTTTCTTCATATTTTTGCTCATAATAACCCACTGCCCATTTTTTAGGGATCAACCATTTCTCCAAGGCTTTGTAACTGTTAAAGAAAATATGCCATTCACACATGTCATACGTATTACATTGCATCAAATGTTAGAGTTGGTAACTATTAGAAATTTTTGTTCAAAACTAATTAATTTTTATAATGTAAATATTTTTGATGATTAAAATACATAAGTATTCTTTCGCGATAAAACTATTCAAGTCCTATTTTTTTCAAACTGCTATTAATTTTAAAGAAGTACAATGAAAGCTTTTCAAATTTTATCATCAAAATCTTAAGCCGTTTTATGGATACAATTACCCAGAATTTTATATTTACGACTTTGGAAACCCAAAAAATTAAATCAACTTCGTCATCAGACATGTGGTATCGTAATTTTTTTCTCTATAAACTTTGAGCTCAGCATAACTTTAAAAACTATATTTTACCAATTTAAAACTGCTGATCAAAGGATTACACTATTAAATTGATTTTGTATTTTTATTTTATATTTCTTCAAGTTTACTTTTTATCCAAACAAATTATTTTAAAAAGTATTAAATATAAATTAGTTTAACATTACATATTGTACTTTCAAAAATATTGTTTTAAAAAATACTTAGACTTAAAATCAACGCTGACAGACTTACCCTAGTTAATTTGGGCAAACGATCAAATGTAATTCACTCAATTATATCTCTTTTCATGAATTTAATAATTATGCCGAGAGAGTCTGACGAATTTCTCAATTATTTAACATTCACTTATGAGCTTACATATGGGTATATGTAAATATATATATACATATGTAAGCATGTACATATAAATATATGCATATTTAGTTTGAGCTTATGCATAGCCAAAATGACAAACATTAATATTATTAAACAATGTATAGAGAAGAGACACCAAAACCAAACAAATGAAAAAAAAAACAAAAAAAAAATAAATTAAATTGAAAATCGTACTCTCAATTAAATTAAAGCTTAGCTTTGTCTACTTTAGCATAGACTGACTAACAGCGTATATAAAATATAATATTAATAAAAGCGTATAACTATGTGCGTGCAAATGTTATTATATTATTATTAGTTTAATAGTAAACTTACCACCATGATCATTGGACAAGATGTCTTCACTGCGGTGGTATTATCATGCATATGACCCATATCCATTTTGATCAAATTTAATAATTTTTTTTTATACTATTAAAAATATTATGGTTTGCAGGTAAACTGAATTTAGCCAAAAAAAAAAAAAGTTTCTTTTTATTACAAATTCCACATGCAGGTTTCTGCGAGTACTCGTACACACCCAAAAAATATGCGGTACACCACCTTATTCCTAGTCACTGTGTTGTGGTCAACTAATCTTTCTTTAATCGTCTGAGTCGCACAGAAGGCGAGATATTGTGTCTAATGGAGCTTACTCGGCACACGTTGAGCGAGAGTGAGACCTGTACTGGTTTTTACAGTAGCCAGTTGGGGCTTTTTTAAAGAAAAAAATGTTAATACAAAAACAAAAAACCAAAAGAAACAAATCAACAAACATGATGAGAACAATTACCTACGACCATTGATAAGAGATACTACTCTTGCAACAACAACAAAAGTGTTAGAGCAATAAAATAACATAGTGCAGTGGTTGAGAGAAGAAGCTTACGCATACATACATACATACATACATACAAACATGCATACAAACATGCATGCAAACATACATTCATACATGTGCCTTTAGTAGTAAATAGTGAGAGAGCAAGCACAGACTGGAAGCCGATCAGTTTGTGTTATTGTTGTAATTGCAAATCCACACACATATACACACAAACAAACGTACTATCATAATAACAAATGTAATAAGTAGGTAACGTTTGAAGGATAGTTCTACCAGAGAATAAGATAATGCATTCCGTTGAAAGGTCATTCGACGATAAGATAGATATGCAATTTGATTTGATACAAATAATATAGGTACATATAATATACATTTTTAGCATGTAAAATTATTTAAATCACACCTTTTATACATTTTTTTTATATAATACAAATTGTGTGCATAAAGAATAATCTCTGTAAAAACCTAAAAATATTTTAAATCAACCAACCAGAACACAATAATAAACTTTATAATCGGTCGTATTTCAAATATTTAATAACCACATTGTGTACTCTCTGCATATATACATACATATGTACATATGTACATATGAACATATTAATAATTGTCGCCGGTTATAAAGAAAATAATCGAATTAAATTTATATACATTCATTTATTAAGGTAGCAACATATAGCAATAGTATGTCTGTGCTTCTTTTTTTTTGTTTTTTTTTTTTTTGTATTTGTTTGCATTCAATTCTTTATTCCGTACATAAGTTAGTTAGTCTCGCGCCGGCAATGACTGTCGCGCTGGATTTGATAGCAGCTCTTGTGACATTCATTTCTACTATAGCAGTTAACCGTCCATCAGGTGGACGTGTGCAAAAACTTTCGTAGCAGACATTATTATTTGGTGCCGTGTGCAAGAAGTGTTCATTTTCAAGAAGTTAACTTTTCGGTCTCCTTGGGGAGGTGTGCAAATGTTGGCGAAGTTTACCAGAGAAACTATAATAATATCTATTATTATATATTCTCTGCTTTCTCATTATTATAGATTCTCTGCTTTGACCGATTAAAAATGGGTTTGTGCGTTGACTTTTACCACCGAATTGCCAAAAGTTCTATGCTATAATCGTCTATAATATTTTTTATAATTATTTCAAAAGTTGGTCCCTATAGAAATAATAAAAAAATACTTCCACAAAGCAAAAAAATTTAAATTGTTTTATATTAATACACATATACATATATAAAATAAAAACTCTCTAATAATAGCATTTGCTGTGAAATAATTAAAATTTTCAAAATCATAACTTAAAACCCTTACATAATTTCAATATTATAAAAATCATACTTTTGTGAAGTACGCAAATGTGGAAGTGAACGCGAAGAAAAGTATTTCTTGTTGCTTTTGTAAGTTCTTTTAACAAAAATTCACATTGGCCAAAACAAGTACCATTGTAACACTAAAATATCTAAAAGCTATTACTCCTAAAGAAATGTTTCTTTGTTTTATTACAATAGCTCCCAGTTCGATTATTTAATAAATTTAATATTCTATGCTTCCGTTGTTCCTTTTCCGTTTCCTTTTTCCATCAACCGTTATTAAATTCTTATAAGCGCCTTATGTACAAGAAGAAGAATAAAAAATCGGATGTTGGCAGCTCTTATTCAACCCCACGAATGGGGCATTAGCAAAGTGTCAAAAACATGCTGTGGCGGTCGTATGTTTTTGTGTTTTATCTCTCCATAGAAATGTGATTGAATCAACTAAATTCCTCATATTTTTACTAAATATATCACATAAAAACCGATTGACAGTAAAAGGACGAACTGTGATTCAGTTTTAGAAGCTATTTCACACATATTCAACCATCCAAATAAAATAGGAGGAAAAGGTTTTCAAGGTTACGAAACAAATGCCGAGTCAACTGCATTGGCAAAAGAGAGCACTAACAAGCCATTATAATCAAGTTTTAAAAATAACTAAAGTAACAAAAAGAAACAAAAATCTTAGAAAAGTAGATAAAGGTCGAGCGTGCAATTTTATACGAATCTTGCCATAGTGTGAAAGGTAAGTTAAACGTATTCAAATAAATTTCATATAACAAACCGGAAATTTTAAAATTTTGCAGTTCTAATACCCGCCTTAACAACTGAAGATGTCTTTGCTACGCAATATACATAGTCTGCAGAAAAGTATACGATTGCCTACGATCGCCTACACAGCACCCCAAATATGCTTACACGAAAGAATGATTAATTTAAATAGCAAAAAAGTGCATATTGGCTTTAGTAATTTAAGACATTTAACCAAAACAACAACACCACTTAATGCGAATCCAAAACATTGCACCGAAACGAATTTCTCGTTAGAGAAGAGCATTTCTGCCAGGACATTACACGACAGTGCAAACCGATATGCAAGTAATGATAACAAAAAAAATCAATTAACTGACACAGTCAAAGTTCAAACGTTTGTCTCAAGCGCTAACCTTGAGAGTCAACTGAGTAAAACAGAAATGCTTAAACAAAGCATGACAAAAGCTTTCTCACCATATTGTCGCTTAATGCGCCTGGATCGACCCATAGGTGAGTGAATAACCATTTTTTAAACGATTGTATAATTGAGTTACACATTGTGCAGGGACTTACTTGTTATTCTGGCCTTGCGGATGGAGCATAGCGCTCAGCGCGAGTGCTGGCTGCTGGCCTGATTGGAAAATGTTAGGCCTTTTCGCTACCGGTGCGCTCATAATGCGTGGTGCGGGTTGCACAATAAATGATCTCTGGGACAAAGATATTGATGCGAAAGTGGAACGCACACGTACTCGTCCTTTAGCTTCAGGCGAAATAACCCAATTTGATGCTATTGTATTTCTCTCAGCTCAATTGAGTCTGGGTCTATTAGTATTACTGCAGCTAAACTGGCAATCAATAGTATTAGGAGCAAGTTCCCTAGGACTAGTCATAACGTATCCTTTAATGAAGCGAATTACTTACTGGCCTCAACTAGTGTTAGGCATGGCCTTCAATTGGGGCGCACTTTTGGGCTGGTGCGCCACCCAAGGAGCTGTTAACTGGGAAGCTTGTTTGCCATTGTATCTATCAGGTATTTGCTGGACTATTGTGTATGATACTATATACGCGCATCAGGACAAATTCGATGACATACAAATTGGAGTGAAGTCCACAGCTTTGCGATTTGGGGAGAATACCAAAGTATGGCTATCGGGATTCACTACAGCTATGCTGACAGGACTAACAATGGCTGGTTTAGCCACAGACCAAACAGTAGCATACTACGCAGCTGTTGGTGTAGTGGGCGCCCATTTAGTACAACAGGTAATATAACATACATGTTTTGCCAAATTTATATGTTTTTTGTAAATATTATTATTATTTCCTTTTAGATATATTCTCTAAATATTGATAATCCGACAGACTGCGCGAAAAAATTCTTTTCGAACCACCAAGTAGGCTTGATTTTGTTTCTGGGAATCGTTTTGGGAACGCTTTTAAAACCTGAAAAGAAAGTTGATGGCACAACCAGCAGCAATACTGCGTTTAACCAAATTCAGCCGGCAAATACTCTTGTACAAATTCCAACAAAGCCTGAGGCGTTAACATAAAAATTTGGGATTTTTTCAAAAATATTTGTAAGTAAAAGAGAATGAGCCTGTTGATGAGTTCAACTCGAATTGGCTTTTCCGTAAACCAAAGGATAATATAATTTAGCATATTAACAAATTAATTTAGAAAACAAATAAATACGGAATAACAATAACGAATCTTGCCTTGTATTTTTAATAATGTCTCCTACCTGTAATGAAATATATGTTATCGCCATATATTTATCAATTAAATTATGAAAAAGGTGATTTTTATGTGTATTCAATTTATTTATTGAAATCTTTGTTAACTGTATATGTATTATATACGTAAGTTACTTCATATATTTATTTTAATTGTTAAATTAACTTATTTTCAAACCCGATTTGTGTGAAAAGATTTGCTTTATCATATTCTTTTTTACAAATCGGTCATATGTTCATAAATCCTTTAAAGAATTAAATCTAGTATTTTTTAAATTAAATCAGCCACATTCATGGGCATTTCATCAATTTGTGTCGAGTAATATTGTTCAATATCACGTAGGATACGGATGTCATCTGATTTTACGAAATTAATTGCAACACCCTTTCGGCCGAAACGTCCTGAACGACCGATTCGGTGAATATAAAGTTCACGATTATTTGGTAGATCGTAATTAATAACCAACGATACTTGTTGTACATCAATACCACGCGCCCACACATCTGTTGTTATCAGTACACGTGATTGACCAGCACGGAATTCTTTCATGATTTCATCGCGTTCCTTCTGTGGCATGTCACCGTGCATGGAGCTTACAGTAAAATTTGCCTCACGCATTTTTTCTGTTAACCAATCCACCTTACGTTTGGTGTTGCAGAAAATTACGGCCTGTGTGATTGTTAAAGTGTCATAGAGATCGCAAAGTGTATCGAATTTCCATTCCTCACGTTCAACTGCGACGAAGAACTGTTTAATGCCTTCCAAAGTCAATTCATCGCTATAATATATAAGAAAAAATTATTAAATATTTTTCAAATTAAAATAATATATACTCGTATATATTAAAAAAAAGCTCTTCCGAAACTTACCGTTTTACAAGAATGCGAATAGGATCTGTCATAAATTTCGATGTCATTTCCAATATTTCATGGGGTAATGTTGCAGATATAAGCACTACTTGTGTTGCTGGCGGTAGGTAACGATACACATCATAAATTTGCTCTTTAAAACCTTTATTCAACATCTCATCCGCTTCATCGAGCACCAGCATTTTGATTGCTCTGGTTCTTAACACACGTCGCTTAATCATGTCGAAAACACGTCCGGGAGTACCACTAACAATATGTTGTCCATAATCTAATTTTCTTATATCTTCACCCAAATTTGTACCGCCAATGCATACATGACACTGGACATTCATAAAATCACCTAGGGCCAGTATGACTTTTTGAATTTGTACTGCCAATTCTCGGGTTGGTGACAAACACAATACTTGAGTTTCACGCAAAGTCGTGTCCAAACTTTGCAAAATCGAAATTGAAAATGTTGCCGTCTTACCAGTACCAGATTGAGCCTGTGCTATGACGTCGCGACCCTTAACTATCGGCTTGATACTACGCTGTTGTATAGCCGAAGGCTTTTCGAATCCTATGATTATAAAAATAATATTTTCGTTTTCACAATATTGAACATTAAAACTTTCTCCACATGCTACTTACCGTATGCATAAATACCACGCAGCAGCTCCTCCTTCAGGTTCATGGCATTGAAAGTTGGCACCACCTCAACATCTTCGCTCGTCTCAAATTCGACGTTCGATAAATCTTCGGCGGGCACATTTTTGCGCGTTATCTTATCCATTTTGTTACAATATTAACAATACTTCAATAACTTGCGTATAAAAATTTAATTTTCGCAGAAATTTTCACTTAATTCACTGATCAAAATGTAGAAAATGCGGACGATGCTTGATATTTGACGTTTTTCTTTGCTTTGATTGCTCGTTCTATTTCGCACTCGTTTATAAACATTTCACAAACAGGGTTGCATTCACTTAAGGTGCAGCCATATTTCACCGAAAAACGAAGTCGTTAGATAGATAGGACGTTGCGTGCTCAAAAAGTTGAAACCGTGTGTATTCATTTAGGTTCAAATTTAAACACATATAGTTCAAATCGGTATCTTTACAAAACATACGCCTGTGTGGGCCAAAATTTAAAGAAAATTTGAAGAGACATACATATTAACGTTATACCCGTAGGTAGAACACTTAAATTTTTTACCACACGTAATCAGACATGTTATAGAGCTATACGTAAATACATTTTTAACGCAATATTTATGCTTTGTTTTAAGGTCTCAACTTTACTCATAACTCAACACAACACATATTCATTAGGGAATAATAACAATGTGAATTCATCAAAGTAATTAATTTTTATTTATCTCTTTCAAAAATTATTTTCTACAAACTATCTGCACACGCAATTTCATTTGTTATTTTTAAAATAAAACATTTATATATGTATGTATAAGGGGTTACTCTATATAATAATGTATTTGTTATAAATGTTAAATACATATATACATGTCTTTATTACTATATCTTAAAATGAAAACAATATTTTTGAAAGTACACAAATGTACATAACTAATTACATTAGTAGTTCTTGTCTTAATATTCACGTTTTTTAAATAAGTTGAATTGTTTAATATTAAGAATATTAATGAATTCCAAAAATATAAAATTTTTGTATCTTTTTTTCATTTTTCAATTTTTATTCGCCAAAAAGGTTTGATTTTTTCTCAATTTTTTATTAAAAGTTACACATGAAAATATCACAAGTTTGGTATTATTATATATGTGAGTTTTTGTTTACCAAAAATGTTCGAGCATTGCGACAAGTGACTAAACAACAATGAATCAGTTAAAAAAATATTTATAAAACAATTTGTACGCGAGAGAAATGATTTTTCTTTGTGTACAGTTAATAAAACTTTTATTGTATTCTTAATTTTTATGTCTACAAAATTTTAATAAATTTTCAAACACAAATTTGTACATATAGAGCCTTTTGTTTAGTAAATAGAAGAGAAGCATTGAAATTCGTAATTTAAATGATAAATGCACATTCTTAAACTTAAAATGCAAAATAGTGGTCAAAGACAGTTATGTCGGTAATTGGAAAAAAAAAAAAAAAAAAAAAAAAAAAAAAAAAATTGATGAACGATTTGTTCCTTTCGGAAGAAATATTTAGCATTATTTATGGTAGAAACATACATATATCATTTAAAATCTGTCATTAACGCAAACCTACAATGAAATCTCTGGTGAATATGATCAAACCAAGTAATTTAATAGATAAAAATGTACAGTCTAAGCAAATATAATCCAAAAAGCAAAATATATATTAGGTCAATTTTGGAACTATTATCTTTAACCTCTATTCAAGTAAAGATAAGTATAATTTATGTTATTATTTTTACCCTTTGTAGTACACTTTATGTTTATATGTAACGAAATTATTGCCAATTAATGTATTCATGTCATGCTAAAGTTGAGTTAAAATAAAAATAACATTAACCCGTACTCATTCGAGTTAAACAGAAGAAAAATGGAAAATAAATATGTATAAATAAATTGAAGTTGTGATATTGTAAACTTTCAGTTATGATTTTGTTCAGAGCTTCCGCCGTCCTCCGCACCTTTTGAATGGGATTGAGTTCTAAAGGCAGCTGATGTTGCCACCTCAGAAGATGGAGAATTATCGACGCCACCCAAAAGAGGAGAAAACGAAGGAAACTCATCATCCATTGCAGCATCGAGAGCAACGATGCCGTCGTCTGGACTCGCTATACATTTTTCAAATGAATTCGACTCGAACGACTGACGACCCTCACATACAAACTCCGTCGAAAGGTCCGCAGTTTTGTTTTGACTGCTACCTTCAGTAAGCCTATTAATATTAGGACTTGTCACAACTTTATCGTGCTCATCACTTTCCATTTGTTGATTCTCGTTAAATGCTCTGAAATCACTTAAGGAACTACCTGAAGAACAGCTTCGGCGTTGCCTTCGTGGCCTTACATTATTAGGACGTTCGATATCTGCACTCCCATTAGAAGATGATGATGAAGAGGAGGAGCTAGAGCTGTCACTTTCACTATCAACACTAGAAGAGTCCATCGGTGTTGGTTCACAAGCAGCGCCAATCGGCGGGGCTGCAGACGGTGGTGAGGCAGCTACTGCCATTGCCGCCGATCGCATTAATTGACACCGTAAATCTAAAATTAATTAAATAAATATTAGTTTTTGTATAAGCAATTTTGTAAAAAATACTTACTGTAATTCTCACGTGATAGTTCTCGAACTTTTTCCTCCAAAATTCGTATTTTTGACATAAACTCTGAACTTATTCGTTGTTGCTGTCGTCCTTGGTCTGATGAATACCGATCCTCGATTTGCAAACATTCTTCAATTAATTGCTGTTTGGTTAAATTTTCTAAACGTTCAACTCTGGCCTTTTCATATACATTAGCAAACTCTTTCGTCAAAAACTCTTCCTCATCCTCAGGCAAAGAAAAGAAGTAATTATCTTCGGAATCCACTGAAAAACTTGAATCACGTGTACGACCAGATGGTGTTAGCAAAGCACTTGGCACTTCTGCTAAATGTTCTTCCATAAGGAACTTATTCGTATTGTATGGCACCAGTGATCGTGACCGAAGGATTTTGGGACGTGCCCCATTTCTATTATTCATTCCACCTCCTCCTCCATTGAAATTTGGTCGCGGCACCTGAAATTTCCAATTTGACTTTTTGTACGGTTTATTCGCATTTTTGGCCTTTGGTTTGCCTCTTCTGTGTTTACGCTTCGTTTTTTGTGGTTGATTTTGTAGTTGTTGCTCGCAACTTTGTTTGTTAGGCGAAGCAGTACTCACGTTTACTGAATGCAATTGATTCTCTTGCACCACCGTATCTAGAAGTTAAAATAAATAATATTTTTAATTGATATTTTTAAAGATATTGTTTGAATAGAACTAGAATGGGGTTGATTCTTACCTCGAGTAAAAATCAAAACAAAGGACTCAATATTTTGGTGACTTTATAAATTTTTAAATGTTTTTTAGGTGTCTATTCATATCTATATTTTTTAATTCATCGAGATACATTAATATTAAACTTTACTTCATAATTGGCTCACAAAATAAGCATAAATGTTATTGCAGCAAAGAAAACGAAATATTCATAATAATATATCAAAATAGGGAATTGCATTTATCCGTTTTATTTTCTATAAAGGCAATAATCCATTTGCACCCTAAAGTATGCTACTGTCCCTCCCTTGTAAATAAATATATCTTAACTCATTACATAGTTTCGTTTACTCCATAGATCAAATGATAGAATTTAACTAGATCCGGTATTGTGAATAGATAAATTAGTACTTCGCAAAAAAACATAAATATATCTAGGTACATAGTTCCAACAAAATTGCGCCAAATATGACAAAGGCATTAAATGCAATTTAAAAATGTTCATTTCTTAAAGCAAAATAATTAAAATGTTTCATTTATGTTATTGTATTCTAAACATAATACAAGACAAGTCCTTCTCTTTGACTTTATAGACATAGTTTATTTTATATTTATATTAAAATATTTTGAATGTCTTTTTAGATAAACTTAACACAAAAAAATACTTACTACTACGCGATTTTCTCTATTCAGTGGAACTTTGTTTAGACCCACGATTCTACATACTTAATCACCATAATTTTTATTAGGGAATTATTTAATGGAGTAACTGAACTCAATACTTTTTTTATTTAACCAACACGAAACCCTTGGTCCAAAAATAAATATCGCACTACCACACACTAGCAACTATACGACAAAACTACACCGCCAGCCAGCCCCAATCGACAAACGCAGTAAAGTGATTTAGAAAAAAAAAATGTACAATAGTCGTCTTTTGCCGTTTGATTAAGTGCAGGAGTGATTCTGTTCTTTTGCTGGCAAAAAAAAATAAAAATTTTATTACCTTTTTTAACGAGATTTTCCATTCTTATATTTGTCCAAATAACAATCAAGTCACCTTTGATTCACTTTAAACTTTTTAAAATATTCGAGATCTACTCTTTTTCTTTATCAAATATACACGAGTTGTCCGCTGTAGTTCTTAACCATTCGAATCCTATCGCCATTTTCTCAATAATAAAACCTGCCTTGAAGAAGAACACCCCAAGACTACTAAACTGCGTTTGCTGCTACTTGAATTTTGTAACGGAGTGGCAAAAAAGGAGCATGAGGAAAATGTAGCAAATTATGTTATTATGTTGAAAGCTTAAATTGTCCGGATATAACTGCAAAAAAAAATTAATTGAAACAATAATTAAATATATTTCATTCAGGATTTAAAAACGATTTTTAATGTTGTGAAATGTGAATCTGCTATATATCAATGTTCAATTGGAATCGGCTATAACAAATTTTTTATAAATGTGCATTGATTTGGTACTATCATAATCAACCCTGCCAGCTACAAAGCTACATTGGTTGGAAGATTTGCTGCAATGAAATGTTACATCAGCGACATCTACAAACGTATAATTGTATAGAACGTAATTTTCTATACCCTCTTCGAAATATTATAACGAAATATAAGTAAATATAGAAAAAAAGTTACAATTCCCATTTTAATTGTTTTAAATGTTTAATCACAATCACAATAAGAATGATTGCATAAAAATCAAAGTTTGCAGAATTTCACAATGCAAGGCTATTCCATTTGTGCCCTTTATAGGGACATATAATTTGCTCCGCCATACAGATCACTTTGCTATGAAGTGGAAGTCTGGATCCAAATGCTGGTATACAAAACTCTCTAACTCTCACCTCTCGTCGATGAATGTCCATCCATACCTTCGACAATATTTACCCTGCGGGTTAGGGGTTCAAGAATTTACCCGCGGTAAGGCATGCCTGTCGTAAGAGGCGACTAAAATCCAATTGTTCCCGCGACAGTCGGGTCTTTATACCGGAACGACCCGGACTTTTTATCCGGCCAATGACTGTCATTCCCGCAACATTCCCCAAAAATTACTTTGAGGAATTTTTTGCGGCTACAACAACAACAACAACAACACAATATTTCTGATATGAAGAAAGAATTCTCATAAAAAGTCCGTTAGTTGTGACTGTTTACTTGTTCTTTCTTCTCCTTAGCATACCAAATATGAAATATCAGTACCCTCATTACGAGAGTATAGTTCACCGTAAAAAGTTGATTTTCAGATTTTTTTTTCACCTGTAGAAATGAGTTGGCCATACTATATTTCCGGAAAGCGCATCCAAAAGCCCTAACGCTTTTAAATGATGTTAATAATAGATAAAATACATGCATTTCTTATTAAGTTTTATTTTATTTAATATTTAATTTCATACAGCGGCACAAAAATATGTTTTGATATATACATACATATATAGCAAGTTAATATGATTGCATTTGCTATTTTTCACTTTAAATACATTCAATTTCACTACACTTACGCTAAAAGTCAAACATACATGGATGTATATATGTACATACATGTATGGATGTTCGGGCCATATGCTTTACTCATACATAGTAAATGCTTTATAAAATGTATGTACATTGAAATAACAAACCTTTTTCATATTTGGACCTTTTTCACTTGTAAATAATTGGAGACAATAGCTCATTGCTGTACTTTTTTATGTTAGATTTAGTTTTTATGTAAATATAATTTATAGTAAAAATATAGGAAGTTTTATTTATAACGAATAAATATACGTTCTGAAAAAATACAACGTTATTGATTCTAATTAACTCGGTAATTATGTTGGAATGGTGCATTTAAATTTATATTGTAATTGCATTTATTTTGAAAGTTTATTAAAGCACTAGCTTACAATAATAAAATTTATTTTCAAAGTGGTGTATATATTTAAAAACTATTTAGTTTTGAAAGTAAATTTTGATTGAATAGATCTACCAAAATTATTGTACGAAAGAAAAAACTAAAATACTAGATTATACTCATAATACTATTGACAAAATTTTGGATTTGCTTGTATTTTATTTTATTTTTCGTGGCTTTCAAACGCCACATAACACTTTTGCTGTTTAATTATACTCTCTTTAACAATAAATCGATAATAAACATATGGGTAAAAAAAATTTAAAAAAATCGAAGTTCATGAAATTTTCATTTAAAGCGATTTTGTTTGCTTAAACACATACATATAAACATATGTATGAATGTCTATTTAAAAATATTTACAAATCCAATTTTGCTGTTTGCGAAAATTTTTAAGCGAAGTTAAAAACATAAACTTTTATTGCATTTTCGATTTTAAACCGATTGCCAATTAAATATGAAAATTACATAAAAATAGTAACTATTAAAGGCATATTCTTAGTTCAGAAATTAAGTAAATAGATCAGACCATATGTAAAAAAAAGACAAATCAATTAAATTGGATATTTTCTTTGCTTTAGAATGTTTGTTTAAAAAAAAAAATATGTTTACATACAAATGAATACAATCGGTACTCGTAACTTACAGTTAAAGGTGGCTCATATGTTTTTACATATACCAGTCATTTAATAGCTAGCTTTAAGAAAAATAATGCACACAGAAAACTATGCAAGTTTTTAAAATTAACTATTTTTAGCTTATTTTTATGCATGAAAAGGACTGTTTCGCGACACGGAGAGTAAGTTTTGTCATCGGTGCGCTGCGAAACCTGCATTAAACATACCTTTTATGTATTGAAGATATTTTGTTGCGTGGCATCATTCTCAAAGTCAGTCCAAGCATTATTTAATTCCATAAATATCAATTTCGCTATACTCTCATTCTCAGTGCCATTGTGCTGCAAAAAAAAAAACAGTTTAACAGATTAATAAAATAAAGTGATATTAAATTCGTTCTTTTCCAACCTTATCTGGATGTACTGCAAGGCATGCGCGTCTATACGACTTTTTCACATCAGCTGGCGTAATAAGCGTAGACATTTCACATTTAGTCCACTTTGCATCAGTCCAAAGCACCGTGTGCATGGAACATAATAATGCTCTTATGTTGCTCTTTTTACCTTCGGTCTACAGATACAATTTTACAAAATAAAAATGTGAAATAAACGAGGGATTTGCAAGCAATTCTCACCCATTCCATTATTTTCACTTTCTCTGGATCCATTTCTTTTATAAGATCCTCTTTGCGCATTTCGTTGATGGAACGGGGTCCTTGATTGGTTTTACTACCGAATTTGTAACCCTGTTCACCCAGTATGTCAGCGAAAATATCAGCATTCTTATTTTGCGGTCCGGCGTTTTGACTCGACTTAGGTGTATCGAAATTCGAACGGCTATAATCGGGTCTATTCGATTGAGCATTTGAACCAGCCGAAGCTGCTGTAGACTGTGGTGATGGTCGGTTAGAGTTTGGACCCGACGACGTAGAAAATAACGGTCCAGTTGAAAAGGACGCTCCAAAATTGCCAGCAACACCTGGCGACTTCAAATGATTAGGCGAGGCAGTTGATTGTTGTGACGGCTGTGGTGTTCTAACGCCGCTTGTATTGTGTGTTGGGCTAGAGAATTGTGTTGTGTATGGACTATTGCCGATTGGCGTAGCACCAGTTGATTTACTGCCTAATGTGTGTGGATTGAAGTTTATATTAAGTCCTGAAGCCAAATCGGCAATATCTGCGAATGGATCTTTTGCCTGTGTTAGAAACAATAATATTTAGAGAATAAACAAGAGCGTATATATGGTAGTTTCTAACATTTTGTGGTGACGGATCTTTGTTGGAATTTGTATTGAAAGAAGGTACCGATCCGAAGAAAGTCCCTGTTGCAGCTGTTGGTGTTGCTTTTGACCTGGATGTGCTTGGAGTACTTGCAGTTTCACTATCAGCGAATGTTGACTGAGCACTAGCAAAATTATTGAATTCTACATTGATTTTTGGTGCCGATGACGCTACTGAGCCGAAGATATCATCCAAATCAGCATTTGAAGTGGGTTGCACATTGTTTTCTACAAGCAAATACAGTTTATAAATGTATAAATTTAAGATTCCGGCAAAGAATTACCTAAGATATCCGGTATGGGGGCCGAACCTATACCCGATGAATTGTCATCACCAAATGCTCCAAGTAAATCGAAACTAGCGTCACTCGTGGGCAGAGCTGTGGCTTGGGGATCTTGCGAAGCTTGCTGCGGTTGAGGCTGATTCAAGTTGAGCAAATCTATTGGCGGCGATGGTTCTGGGTGGGCCCGCTGCTCTTCTTCGTGTCGTATTTCAGTAACATCTGGTAAAATTAGTGGTGAATTTGAGCGCAAAGGTTTTTGTGGTATATGTGTTTGATGTTCCGATTTCACTGTCGGCGATGTATGCTGATTGGAAGTCGGTTTTGTCACTAAATGTTAAAAATTTTTATAATATGAAATTAACGATAAAATATTTCGCAAGCGTTAGAGAATGTACCGAAATTATCCACCATTTCTTCGAATTCTAACTGCGAACTAAAGAGATGTTGTGCGTTGCGTTTGGGTTTAGCTGGAAGCCAAGGTGGACTTCTGCTTGGTGGACACTCATTATCGGTGAAAGTTAACGAAAGTGAAACTGAAAAATCAGGTGGCACTTGATCGGCATCTGGTAAATCATCTAAGTCATGCGATGAAAACGTAATCAGCGTTTCTTGCTCCGGTATGAAACCAGTATTTATTTGAAATTGACATATCTTCAAACTTTGTGGACGTACCATACCCTTGAGTGCGTTGCGCGCATGATAAAGAACTATTATCAAATCACCGCAAACAGTAAGATTAATGGGCAGTGTGATTTTGCCGGGTCCAGATAAATAAAGCCTACAAAATTTACAGAAATATATTAATCATCTCTGTAGTATAAAACATTTTGTGAATATATTTTTCAGCTTACCGCATCTTTTCATAATCTTGCAAAGTACTTAGCAACAGTCGATCATTGCAATAAACCTCCATATAAATACGACAACCGTCGCGTGCTCTAGTCATACGCGGTACGGGTTGGCAGCTTAATGAAACTAAATTGATACTTTTGTAGTGCGGCAATAACGGCGTCTGACGCAAAATGTCACCGAAATAATATAAATAGCGGAATTCAGATGGTCTCAAATTGATTGGGTGACGTTTTACTGCAAACACCTGCACTGCATCCTCGGGTTCATGAATTAAGTTTGCATACATGAGAAGTGCTGCAGCTATTGTAGCCGCGGAACAACCGCCAGCATCACTCGTTTGTATAATAACAATGGATTTTGGATCAGCTGTTAGGAAACCATACATATCTTCCACAACAGAAAATATGCCTTGCAGATTGGGCGAATGTGCTTGCGGGCAAGCATAAATTGAACCAACCTCGACTGTGCGCACTGGCGGAGGCAATCTTGGACAATTACTTTGTCCAAAATTATATATGCTGACCTTTTGCGGTGGAAACCGACTTTCAATAGATAACCGCACGTCTTCGATATTATTAGTTTTATAAGCTGACTCAAAACCTTCCGATGGGCAAGGCATTACCAGCACACGTGAAGTTATGTAGCTGATGTCTAAATCAGTACGAGCTATCGTTTGCTGCATTGTTTGCATTACCTTTGAAGAGGTATCCTTCAAATTTTTCAGAAAACTGCCAGCTCCACCACGCAATGATGAAAACAAGCTACTATTCGAAGTGCCGGTATTTCCACCAGCTTGTACATTTGCTGGATTAATAGTTTGTTGTTGTTGTGACTGAACATTGGTTTCTGGTCGTGGATGAGTCTCTGTAGGATCATCCATATAAAACGTAGATTTTCCACTACCCTCTACAACATTTGATGTTTGTGGTAAATGGGGCTGTGGTGCGATACTCGTACCACTGTTGTTTGCTGGATTTGCCCCATTTATTGGACTTTTTGGTTGTGGAGATTCTATGGGCTTACCATGTAACTCAAGAGCACCTTTAAGCGACCAATTTTTTGTTTCAGAAATAGCAGCCAAACGTTCTAGCACCATCGATATATTTAAGCGATGAGCGGGATTCACATTAAGGCAACCTAATGAAAGATATAATTAGAAATTCTGATTTAGTTAGGGAAATTTCAAAGTAACGAAAATTTATTACCTTTGATTACTTCATGAAAACACTGAAATCTAGAATCTGTGGGTAACATATAATTTCCATTTACAATCCTCAACTTGGCTGAATCTTCGAAAGGATGCTTTTGAAAACATAAAGCATACAATATACATCCTAAAGCCCAGATATCAACTTTCACACCAATTTCATAATTGGACCAAGTATCTAACATTTCTGGTGCACGATACATTGGCGTTGTGACAGAGCTCAACTAAGTAAGTTTAATGTAAGCAAATATTTTTGGTACGAAATAAATAGTGCACTTACCTGATCTTCAAGTAGATTTCGTTGTTTTGCTCCCCAATCGATTGTTGGTGCAAATGACTCTTTAGTAGCGGAACCAAAATCACATAGTTTAAGTTGTTTATCATTTCCGATGAGAAAGTTTTCAATCTAAAAATGACATATTGAAATGATTAATGCCAATTTTTATGCACATACACATATCTCTCAACAAACTGAAGAGATCAGTATATGTTATCACCTTAATATCGCGATGAGTTATGGGTGGTATTTGTGTGTGCATATGAGCTATAGCACGAGATGCTTGGTAAATTACACGTAGAACTAACGATGGATCGAATGACCCATTTAAACAGTCTATGAGTGAACCGCCTAAATAGTTTTAAAAGTAATATATTAGAAATCAAACGTAGACTTTTTGGCTCATAGTTTATTACCATTGCAAAGCTCCGTTAATAGCAAATATTCAGCACGTTGTTGAGGTCCTGTTGTTTTATCAATAAAAGCTGCTCCAACAAATGTAACAATATTCGGGTGTCCAGATAGCTGCTTGTGCGTTTTTATTTCATTAATAATTGCGTTACAAGCTTGCTTGTCGGTCCCTATGAGACGCTTGAGGGCGTATTCTTTACCCGTTTGCACATCTTGCGCCACATACACAAAGGCGAAACCGCCTACATGTAAATACAAAACGATAACTCAATGATACATTATAGACAAACATATATGTACGTATATATATTTTTAAAATATTTTCATATGTGGGTAACTTTTGATAAGAGCAGCTATTTGTATATGCACTCATGAAAACAGCTTCGGAAAGGAAATATTGTACATAATTTTTAAACATACACATTTCTAGTGTATCAGATATAAATAAAAAACGTAACACTAAATCAACAGTACTTTCTTTACTTTTAAGTTGGCTATCAAACATAACTGAGGTTCAAGGTTGTTGCTTTGTCTTAATTTAAAACAACACAATAAAATTTTAGTGAATGAAATTCTACTTTGTGAATAATCGCTAAGTGACCTCAATCGAAATAAAAATTGTTTTCCATCTGCTATAAGATTTTGCATTATTGATTTTTTAATGCAGAATTATCATAGCTGTAACGTAGGTGGCAGAAATGTACCAACATTTGATATCAAACTCAAAATTAAGGGGAGTTTTAGACCTTTGCTTACCCTCAGCGATAACTCGCTTCACACGGAGTTTATATCCTGCTACTTCAACAACTTGACCACAAAACTCGTTTGTCGTATTAATTCCTATTGGAGCACCATTGCCAGAAGTGCTACTGGCTGTATCTTCAATGTTCGCATTTGGGGCTGTATTGAAATAGCCCATTGCAGATTTAAAGAATTCACTCATTTTATACTATCTGAACTTTTGTTCAAATAGCAGTTAATATACAAGATGTCAATTCTAGCACTCTTTATTTATGTTTTTATCTGTTATTTTTTTTCAATTGGCCAGGGAAAATAACACTTCTATCAGTTTTTCTAAGCAGAACGAAAATTACGCCATGACAGCTTAGCAGCAACAAAAACATGACATCGTATTTACCGTTGCCACAGCGATTTAAATATTTTGCCAGCTGTTCGAATGTGCTGCCTAACTCGACAATTTTTTTCAGTTGATAAAAATTTGTGTATCAATTTAGAAACAAGTAAATCGTAATACTTTATAAACGATGAATTAAGTAAAATATATATAAATAAATATAATTCGAACGTAAGTTTGTTTCAAATTTTGGTATTAGAATTATGAATAAAAAATTAGTAAAGGGAACTGGTGTATTCCAACCAGACTCGAAAGTTGCAACACTGAATTCAGTAAACATTTTTGTTGTTGCATTGGAGTGAGTAATTTTTTATCTCCAGGTATTTGCCGAAAATTAAAATAAACCCAAATATAGAAAAATCATAAAAATGTCTCATCAAACTGGGATAAAAGGTATATTTTTGAAATATAATGAAAGTTTGTTAATATTGTCCTAAATAAGTAGTAAATTTTCAGCAAATGATAAGCTCACAAAAGTTTTTGGTAAAAGTAAAAATGGAAAGCTACGTGTGATAAAGGTATCAATAGAAAATGGTAAGTATTTTTCTCGAGAACGGAAAGGGTGTGTATTGATAAAAAATTTGTTATAGAGGAACTCAATTGCACTGCTACGGCTGAAGTAAAGAAAGATTGGGAGCGTGACTATGATAAACTCATAGGGCCTCTTATAGAAGAAAATGTACCCTCTTATATCCTCTACAGACTAGATAGTAAAACATCACTGGGTTATGCCTGGCTATTGTTGAGCTGGGTTCCAGATACGGCTTCAATACGTCAGAAAATGGTTTATGCTTCCACGAAGGCTACACTGAAAACCGAATTTGGCTCTGCACATATCACTGAGGAGATTCACGCAACAACGATGGAAGAGACTACGTTTGATGGTTATGTGCGACACAAACAAGACTTTGCCGCACCAGCCCCCTTAACTACGCGAGAAGAAGAGCTTGTAGAATTGCGTAAAACAGAAATTAACACCGATATTAACACGGATACTCGACACCAAACCTTAGGCGGAGTGGCGTGCCCAATGTCCGATGCTACGGTTGCAGCAATTAAAGATTTGCTACGTGGTTCATATGATTATCTACAATTTAGAATTGATCTCGAGGAGGAGCGCATACATGTTTCGAACGCAGCAGTAGTATCATTGCCTAACTTGCCACGTCAAATACCCACCGAACATGCACGATACCATCTATATCTGTTTAAGCATACCCATGAAGGCGAATATCAGGAAGCATATGTTTTCATTTATTCTATGCCCGGGTATACTTGTTCGGTGCGTGAACGTATGATGTACTCTAGTTGTAAGGCACCATTTTTGGATAGTTTACATGCGCTAGGAGTAAATGTTGCAAAAAAGGTAAAAGGACAAAAGCGTTCACTGTAAGATTTGTGTATGTTCCTTATAATCAATATTTTTGGCTTTTAATTTAGTTGGAAATCGACAGTGGTTCAGAATTGACTGAGGAATTTCTACTCGAAGAACTACACCCTAGAAAACTTGCCAGCAGACCAGCATTTGCCAAGCCTAAAGGCCCACCGAATCGCGGCGCAAAACGTTTGACACGCCCACAAGAGCAATCTTAAGTGCAATATCAACGAAAATCTTGGCGCTGCCACTCCACCTCGCAGCAATATGATTAATGCTTTCCTTATTCTTCCATCTCATGATTAACTCGCATTTTAATAGGAGACAACAACTTGGTAAACAAGAGCTAAGATAGTAACTAAACGTAAAAATATAGAGTTGAATGTCATGTTTAAGTACGTTTGCATATTTAATCGTGTAGAATTCAAATTATAATGCATACTAGTACATACGCACCAATATATTTCATGCATTTCCTGCCTTATTGCTTTCTAATGGTTAAATTCCATAAACCATTATTAACCTTTCGCATTTTCGAGTGTTGTTCCATAAAATATTTATACTATTCATGTTATTGACAATTTAATGCATTAAAAGGACTTCAATTAAAAGAAAATCTAAGTATAAAAAATGAAAGTTGATTGATATTTGAACTTGTTTAAAGAATAAGAATACATGTTGTCTTCAATATACATATGTAGCTGTATTTAAATGTCTAGCAATTGCAATATACAAAAGAAATGTATTTTTAATTAAATATACATTTATCAAGTATAAATATATTTAACTTTTTACTATTTAACAACGAGAACGGAAAAAAATTAAAAAAAATTTATTCCTTTTTATTTAATGGGATCCAGTGTTACATTTTCACCCACTTTCTGATCGTGATCTTTGAAAATTTCAGGAGTGTTGTATGCATCGTCTTCTTGTTTCTATATGAAAAATACAAAATAAATAATGTCTCAAGTTTTGTACAATCAGTTACCTTCATAGCTTCGTGAACCATGTTATCACGATCAAGGCGCCATTTGTATTGCCAATAGCGAATCTCTTCCATGGATGTGCCAGACGCATAAAGAAGCGCTAAAGATGCCGCACCCGCTACACTTCCCAGCACACCACCAATAATACCTCCTGCTGCCATGCCTCTTAAGCCTAAATTCATTTTGTATAAACTGCCAGTAATTAAACCTGCTCCAACGTATTCAAAAATTGACGATTTTCCCCGATAAACCGAAACGCAGGTAATTATTCCACTGAAAGAAGACAGTCAAAAATTCAGTAAAACTTGATAATAAATAAAAATACTAACTAATATGAGGTTGTAAATAACCCAATACGCCAACCCCACTTAAATCCTCCTTTCGCGAAACTTACTGTGACGGCATCTTGCAATTTGCGCTAAAAGATTTCAAGAATTTAGTGTTACTTTCAAGAATAATAACCATGTCTTAATTTACTGACAACTCAAACTTACTTTAGCATCTAAATGCGATTTAAATGCTGTAGCTTGATTACTTTCCATGAAATTCAAATACGCATTTCTGGATTGTATAACACCACCGTAAATAGCACCAAATAAAAAACCCAAAAAACCAGCCTGATAAATCGAGTTCAGTTCTGAAGAAATACTGCCAAATTCACTGGAACGAAGGTATTGAATGACAATATTTACAAAATTCTTGTTTATTATTAATCTTACTCAATTTTAAACATATCTTTGAGTCGATCCCATCCAGTTTCATTCAAGTCCGGTTTGTTTTGCAGGTAAGCCTTGTATGTTTTTGTATCTTTAGAAAGCGCATCATTTCCAGTTGGATCTCCTGGTACACCTGGCAATATGCCGGCGAGTAATATCCTCCGACCATTCCTAATGTAGCTCATATTTTTTGGAGCACTCGATTACTGGATAGTGAAAACCCGGAAGGCCGAGCAAAATTACAGCTGATTATCAGCTGTTTAGTAGCATTACACAACAACAATGCATTTCAGTGTTGTTTTTCTCAATCATTTTTCCCTTATATAGATTAACAAAATATATAATTCCTCTGAAATCTTTTTATTTTTTTATTGTTTTTGAAAAAAAAAAATCAATTCATTTAAAATGTTCGTCTCGTTTTACTTCTTAATTTTATTAAATAGAAAAATAAAAGATATCTTATAGTTTGGAAAAAAACACAGTGCATTTTATAAAAAAAATAACTTTATTTTCTCCTTGACTTTTTCGGATATATTACACAAACCTAACCATTATCAACATATAAAACTAGAAAAGTGTATCTTCCGATCTTATATATTCACCAATATCAGACTGATGGAAACAAACAGTTGTCATGGGATCTGCAGTCTTACATTCTGTTGTAGAACGCGCTAATACACCGAACCCTAATGGTAAATCATTCATAGAGTACACCACCACACCTTGATATTGACCAGCATTTTCAGTGATACGGCCTAGGCCCGATTTGGCTATATGATTACCATACAGGTACTGTTGTTCAAATGATGGTTTTACCCAAACTTTATACTGTGCATAAGGTGCCAAATAATAAAGTGCGGTAATGTGGAACTTCAGTTTGTTCGTCTTCGAGAATTTACCAAAACAAGTGCCAACACAAACTAATTTTTCTGGTCCAAAACATTCAGACAATTTGAGTATACGTTCCGATACGTAGTAAACGCGATCTCTGTGCTCACGAAAGCAATAAGTCCCATCCGGGCGGTCAATCAGTTGCTTTACATTAGTGCCAATGCTGAAAAATAAGTAAATCATAATTAACTCCAGTAATTGCCCTATGCAAATATCTTTCACTTACTATTTCGATAACTTTTCAAATAGAATTTTGGCACGTTCGTCACTCAGTCGCTTCATTGTAATTAATGCTAGAAGTTAAAGAAATATCAATTTAATCTATAAAAATCTGCTGGCACCGGAGAAATATGGAATTGTTTTGACACACGTGCACATGATTGTTTATGTACAGTACGTATGAAAATTCATTTTAGAGCTGCCAAAGTCCTATAAATTGGTGAGTTTAATTTTTTTTTAGTTGAATTAATAAAATTTATTGAAATTTTACTAATTTGATGAAATTCACTGTACGTTAACCAAAACTCACGACAATCCACGTTATTCATGAACTACTTACCTGAGTGCGGGTGGATTAGCTCTGCTAAGTGAAGATATGATATAGTACATGACTCCACTGGAAGCTATTTGAGTGTCCACTAATGGGGAATCTCTGTTATATACTGGTTTTCAAGTGCTCAAGGTTAACGGTTTATCCGTATAAACACGGAACTTTGCCTAGCCCCACAAAAAAAGTCAAACAGTGTGACATCGACAGGACGACAGTTAACGCGTCGGGTAAATTTCTTTCGTAACATAGCCATATTCGATCGTCTTGTGTGGCATGTGACACCATCTTGCTAAAAGCACACATTGCTCAAGTCGTGTTCTTCAATAACTCTCTGAATTGACAGTGATGATTGCGCTCTTGTCCATCCCAAAGTTATTGAAAATTAATTTAAATAATTAATTTAAATTAAGTTAATTTTTCTGATTGCGTTCGCCCTACGGCAAGGAAGTCCAGCCCTCAGAGTGTATACCTGACATGAAAATCAAAGGTCCTCATATTAAACAATCAGCCGTTCGGAGCTGGCTTACTATAAACTGTAAGACTCTCCATTGACTTATTGAATTATTTGAAGATTCTCTGAGCATAAAAAGCGACAATTTTCCTTATTGTTCAAGTATCCAATAGATGTAAGTACGGCGTTGTGAATGGTCAGCTTGTTGTGTGAACTGGACTTAATACACATATGGATGTAGGTGCAAGTCCAAGCGCATAGCACTTCACTTGCAGTAAGTAGCGTTATTTAAGGAGAAACGAGCAAAACAAGTGCATAGTCTTAAAATATCAGTAACCGGTCCAGTCTCTTCTAATTTCCATAAAATATTACCCATCGCTTGAGTAGTTGGACGAACATGTGCACCATAATCTACTCTTAAAGAACGAAACGTTTTCACGTTTGAATCCTACATTTTGTAGTCGATTTTAATGTAGACGCGTTGTGCGGTTCTTAAGCGATTTATTTTCATAAATGCCTGACTTTTAACTAAAACAAAACATGTTTGGTTTAACAGTTGAATATGACAGCTGTCAAAATACATGCTGTTCTTTTGAAGCCACGAAATGGATAACCCTATATTATACTTACATCATTCTTGATTGCATTGCTGATAGGGATTCCTAAGGGGAGGTTAAGCTACCACAAACAACAACAGTAAACCATTTACCATAGGACTTGGACTTCTCTTTTTATTGCACTAAAACGTAATAAATAATTAAGCAGTAACTAACACTATATACTTAAACATTAACAAATCTTTACTTAAAATAATTAAAATTAATTTGGAACAGTTGGTTTAAGACTCACTAGCATTTTATGACTTTTATATTAAAATAATTTTTTTTTTTAGCGAAATTACTTGTACGTTCGTAATGTGGAATGCAAAGAGTTTCTATGCGCTTACAAACAGTATGTGAGATACATCCATATATGTACGTATGTAAATATTTCCACTTTTAATGATACAAATAAATAATCATTTAGTAATACAACAGTTATGGGTTAAAACATTTCAAAAATTCGTATATGTATGTACATACATAACAATCTAAGCCTTTCTTTGTTCTTATTGTATTTCACATTTGATTTTAATAAATTCGTATCTTAATGCTAAACAATTCCTCCTTTGCTTTGCACAGATATTTTCTTTTACTCTTTTAAAATAATTACGACATTCACAGTTCTCTACTTTAGTATACTATATAATATTAGGGTTAGAATAACCGCACTTTGATTTTAAAGTAGATACAAATACATAATTCGTTATGTAAAATTGTAAAAAGAACTTAGTTTTCTCTTTTTTGGCTCTCAATACTAATATAATACTCCATTGTGTAGTGTTTTCAATATTATTACAAAATAATTAATAAATACGTAAGTATGTATTAGCCGATGCATACTTTACATAGTTGAGTGAACGTACCAGTATGTATGTATGTAAGTGTTTGGTGCGAAAAATATATTTGACATTAAGGACGTAACTGTTTAGCAATGTCGCAATTCATACAAATAATAAAAAAATTAAAGAATACATATGTACATACAAACATATGTACATATATGCATAGGATTTGTAAAATCTAAAACAAGCAAGCATACTTAACAGTTAACCAACCATTTTTTTTTTCCGTGTGGATCTCAAAGAACCAACACAATCACATTTTAGCCAATAGCACGAGCATAACGGTTCACACCATTATTACTCATTGCGCACATTTTCTACACCGTTATCGTTTTCTTTTGCTCATAATTACGATCTTTCAGCAATTGGTCCAACTGCTCCTCTTGATAATAGACAACAAAATCCGTTGATAACGTTTCGAATAACGAACAAATACTGGGCTTTAAATTGTAGAAGAACAAGAGCTGTGATCGTGCGGTAAAATCACCCAGCAGCGATTCTATAACAGTGGCTGCAGTAAAATCGGCGCCATAAATGTGAGAGGCATCAATAACGACGGGCACATTTTGACGCAGCGACTGTTTCGTCACCAAATTCCGCACATAATCCACCGACGGGAACATCAAGCAACGATCTGGTGTGATCATAAGGTACTCATTACCCGCTGATGTGGTAAGTATTTCCGTTGTGATCTTGGGACGTGCAGCATGGTACAGAATAAAGATGACATTCAAGCCGACACCGATTAGTATGCCGATTTCCAGTGGTAAAACTAAACAGGCGATGAATGTGCCTAAACCGGGTACAAGATCACTTTCTAAATGAGAGAAAGAGGGAGAGAGAGAGAGAGAAAGTAGTAAGGAAATGATTAATAATGCATGCGCTTAAATCGTTTGTGCAAGTTCAAAACTTACTTTTCGCACGCCACATTGGCTTAATAACGCGCACTTCCACCATAAACATAACAGCCGCAATAATGATCGCCGCCAAGGTTGATTTCGGTATGAAGAAGAAATATGGTGTGAAGAAGATCAATGCAAGTATAACCAAACTGCTCGAATAGATATTGCTGAGGGGAGTTCGCACGCCACTGGCATTATTGACCGCACCACGACTGAGTGCACCGGTGGAAGGGAAACTTTGCACAAAAGCATTGGCAATATTTGCAACACCAATTGCAATAAGCTCTTGCGAAGCGTCCACTGGTTTGCCATTGCCTGTTGGAATGTAATTTGTAAAATTCCATTAAAAAAGTTTGTTTTGTATTATTACACTTTTCAGTACTTACCAAAAGCTTTAGCAATCGATACAGTCTCCATCAACGATATAAGCGGCAGTACAATTAAACCGGAACCCAAATTTTTCACCATATCAATAAAGCCTTCATCGCGACCCGATAGGGTTTCATTGGCAGTCATGCGAAATGGTGGTGGCTGTACAGCGGGCATACCTTCCGGAATATAACCGATAACACGGAACGGTATACTGCCACTTTCGGTATTCAATATGTAAGCCAAGACGCCGCAGACCACAACCAGGATGGCATTACGTGAGGTGCCAACGAGCCAAATAATTTTGTTGAGCACATTTTGGGTCTTTGTGCGTTGGCCAGGTTCCTTGGGACCGAGTTTGAATGATGAAAGCAGCTGTTGGAATAAAAGAAAATATTAAAATTTTCAAAAATTAGAAAATTACCAAAAAAAAAAATGTACCTATATCTATGTATATCTCTTTTTAACTCACCCTCATCATTAACAGCACTACAATGCAAGTGACACCCAAGACTGTATCGGAGGCACGCGTCTCTTTAACATTCTCATAAATATGTGTTAAAATTTCCAGAAATGTAGTGCCGGGCGCCGGTATACCCAATATGTCTTTCACTTGTGAAGCAACAATAATCAGCGATACCGCTGATGTAAAACCCGAAGAGACGGGCCCGGAGACGAAATCTAATAGGAAACCCAAACCGAATATGCCCATAAACAATTCAACAATGCCGCAAAGTAGCGTTAGCAGCACCGCCAATTGCCATGAGCCTTTAGCTGTCTGGAAGGTTAGTAACGCTACTATGGCCGAGGGACCGACTGGTACATCTTTACAGTTGCCGAGGAAAATGTAAATGAAGCAACCTAAAAAGGAACCATATAAACCGTACTGCAAGAAAAGAAGAAAAAACGACTTCAATAAAATTTTATAACAAAAAAACACATTTAAAAAAAAAATTTATAACAAAAAAAATATTTAAAAAAATTAAAAAAAAAAACATTTTATAACAAAAAAAAAAAATATTAAAAAAAAATATACCAAACTAAAAAAATATTTGAAATTAACTGAAAATCGAATTAAAATTTCAATTGTATCAGTCCCGAAAAATAAGATATAGGAGTATATGTATGTTAATATAGGCAAAGAGCTATTAAGTAAATTTAACTATAAATTCCATTTTTTTACACTTCCTAGAAGAAAAGGTATTCCCTATGTAAATTTAGGTAAAGAGCAAAACAAGCCGAACGACTTAATGATAAATTCAATCTTTTCGAATAGATCAGTCTCAGGTCTAGATCTTTTCTTCTCGGTGGCCTACGCAATACGCAGAAAACACTCTACAACTTACAGGTCTCTACGATCAGTGATTGTGGGTTAATCCGTCAGTCACTCAGGACAAAGCCCTATAAGTATGTATATATACTCGTATGGATAAAATTTCAACTTACCGCTGCAGGCAGTCCGGCAACACCGGCATACGCCAACGCCTGAGGTATTACAGTTAAACCCACTGTCAGACCAGCGACCACATCACCAACAGCATCTTCCTTGGAATATTTAGGTAACCAACTGAATATGGGCAGGCGTTTGTGGAGTGTCTTACGATTAAAAGTACGTTTCGTGCAATCCTGGACCCACGCTTTGGCGCAATCCAATGTTTTTACTGGTGGAATCATTTTCTTGCCGTCTTTGGTTACTGTAAATGAAAAAAAAATTAAATTTTATTTTATAATGGCGATCATGGGGGAGTAAAGGATTGCCTTAGATTTATTTATTTATTTTTTTTTGTAGGTTAGGCTCATTGAGTTGTTACACCCCGGTCAAACAAACATCTAAAATTGATTTAAAGAATTATTTATTTTATTTGAGGTCCGAGTGTGCTTCTGATAAGCTCCATATAAAAGCTCTGCATAAAAGTCCGTCAGCCGCCGGGAGGCGGATCATTATAAGCTGTAGGTCCCTCCATATCAAGAGTTTCCACACTTAGTTCCTAAAGTCATATCCTTGATGATGATTAAATAGTTTGGAATGTGTTATAATTTGGCAAGTAAACAAAAATGAAATAAATTATTGAATCAGAAGTTTTTGTTTTTTTAAATCAAATAAATTAATCTCAAATTAGCGTGTCAAGCATTTTTTTGTTTGTAATAAATAAACACGAGTTTACAAAAGCAAGAACACAATTATCCATAAATATGTATGTATGTATGTATTTATACGAGTAAGCGAAAATAACTGATGTGCAGTGCAGTGGAAAAGTGCTTGCTGAGAAGAAAATCGCCGCTCGTGAGCTCATGAGTCATTATCATCCACTTTTCAAGTGAAATATTCAAACTTTTTTTTTGTAAACAATAACCGTTTTTTGTCGATCTCCACAATTTTCATTGTCAAGGTGCACGTTGTGTACATGCCACATACACGTACATACAAATGTACATAGTAAAAACAAATAGCTGTTCAACGTAATTGACATTATGATCATTTAAATTGCTTTTTTGCTATGGTGTTGGTTGACAATTTTCCCACACTGTAATTGTATGGGTGTGTTGTACTACTCAATAAATACATACCTACATATTCGTATATATGTATACACGTATGTGTATGTACATAGGTGTTTTCTAATAAATAGCAGTTTATGTTATGATATTTTATTTTTGATTACGATTGAATGATTTTCCATTCACCAGACAAATTATTATTTTTTTTGTATGTAGGTATGTATGCATAGTAAATAATAATTGAGTATTTCCTATTATTATTGTAAATATTGTCAAATTAATAAGGTTCATGTGGGAAAATACTGTGAGGAAGCAAAAATAGTGGGCAGATTAAGGAGCCGTAAAAAGCTTTTTTTAACACGGATAGTGAGAATTGCTTTTGTACACATTCCAATTTATCACTTTTATCGGTCTAACTAGTGAAGTAAAGAGTAATTTGGTTTATTTAAATTTATTATTTTATTATTCACATCACACCACCTTACTAAATTATTTATTTATTTAGATCAAGTTGCAAAAGTTCTCTATCTACAATACAATAGAACGAACTGATTTAAAGGTAAAATTGGGGGAAACGTGCGAACAGTTATCGTTTTGTCGGAAAAATGTCAAAAAAGTCTTTGCAATTGCAATATTTCGAGTAGAAATTTGAAAATTCTTAGTTCAATCAAAATTAAGCACTCAAAAGTGTACACCAAGGAAATGCCATGGGCCATACTATGCCTATACATATGAAATTACTAAATGAGATGGTTAAAAAGCTGGCTAATCTGAGACCAAAATAAATTACTCACATATTTACTATACCATATAACTATCATAAAACCAATTTGGACCTATGAGATACAGCTGTGAGGTAAAACAGCCTACTCTAACATAGAAATTGTCCAAAAATTTCAATCGGAAACTCTCAGAATGATGGTGAACTCACCATACTACATTACAAATGATCAACTCCACAGAGTTCTCAAGATCTTAATGTCTCAGAGAAAATAAAAAAATCACGCCGTATCATATAAATTGAGATTACTAAATCATGATAACTCACACATTATAACGGAACGAGGATCTCACGCGCACACTTTCACCAGTTTTCTTATGAGATTGAAAAATAAGATAATAATAATAACAAGTTGTTGGTATTATACAACCATTTAAGCGAGTTTTGGTTGAGGGTTTTTAGCAATATTCATTTTTAAGCAGCCCCCGAATGGATGAGGGAGTTTAATTTGTATTTATATATTTGTTTTACTTTATAGAAAAAAATTAATACAGATTTGGTGGAATTGGCAGTTTTTCAAAAGAATTTAAAAAAAAGAAAAATTATTCTCTGTATCTTGTAAAACTCTTGTAGACGTACATATGTAAGTATGAAGTATTTTTGAAATTAATTTGTACTTTCCACAAACAAGTTGCTGGGTTTTTACACAAGTTCGAAGATAATGCGTTATTCGAGAAAACAAAATTCGGAAATATATTAATATATATGTATATAGTATAAAATCAAGTTTTTAAATAAATAACACAAAATTAGCTCAAAACACGTTAATATCTAATACAACGGTAACGGTATGCTTAATTTTGTTGCCCTAGCCAGAGTTGCAGAAAAAAGTGATTTTGCAGAGGTTTTGTTTTAATTTGATTGCTAATATCCCATAACCATTTTTTGATTACTATTTTACTTACAATAAGCTATCAACCAAATTTAATATATGAAAAAATGGAAAAATAACAGGAGATGATTTAATTAAAAAAATTAGGAATAATAAATTTAATCTCAAAAATTTCAGAAAAAAATAAATTACATTTTTAATATGATATAGGTTTGTTTTGGAAGCATCTTTATTCTTTTATACTTTTCCTGAACATGAAATGCTAACGGTTAACGTTGGTCCGAGGTACTCATGTAAGTATCAGGGAAGAAGAGTTGGACCTAGTAAACTGCTATCTCGCAAACCTTTCCCGATAAACTCAGATGAAGAAGCAACAAGCTTGTCAGAACACTGCCCTTAGGACCGTGAACGGAAATATCCTGAAGATCTATGCTATGCGTTAACGAGCATAATGCAAATAATATTAGCTGGGATTCCACCGTAACGATCACCACTATAAAAATATTTACTGATATGTTCAGAATATCGAACTGAGTTGATTTAGCCATTTCCGTCTGTCCGACCGTTTCCATCTCATGAAATATCGCCACATTCACATGCTAACCGCTGATTTCTAAAATGTCTTCGCTCTTTCTCTTCCTTTTTTGAGTCGATTATTTAGACAACCTAACTATGATTGCGGCGGAGCGAAGAGCGCGGGAACGTAATCGAAATGCAGAACAGCCCTGACTAGAAATAATATATATAATATATATCTATGCATATACATGTGTATTTACGAATACGAGTTTTAGTTCGAGTTACTGCACATAGGTATATACAAACCACCAGCCTAATAAATACATCAATGCAACTATTTGCTATTTTCAAATATTTGCTTTTGTAAATTTACTGTTCGATTTAACGCCACTCAATGACAATTGCACGCTAATATCGCGTACAAATAAATTTCGTTGTTGGGTCAGTGGAGGAGACAAGTTCAATAGCGTAGAGAATTGTCGGCTGGCCACATTCGCAATAAATATTTACATACATACATATGTATGTATGTATTATTGTTATGTAGTGTTGGCGTGCGAATTGAAATTGAATTAAATTATAAAACAAAAAATGAAAGGAAAATGTAGAAATAGGAATAAAAATATTCAAACTATCGAAACTATTTGTTTTTGTTGTTGTTTTTTTTAATTCTTACTAAATTTACAATGCAACAATGCATATATTAAGAAAAAAATTTACAGATGAAGTATAGAAATATTTAAAGCACTTATGTATACATACTTGTATGTATAATAGGATTGAAATTTATTCAAAACCATACAAAAAAAAAATGAAACTTAATTTTGTACACCGAAGCGTTCGCATTTTCATTTAGGTAAATACTTTCGAAACACAAAAAAAAATTAAAAATATAAATTTCTTACAAAGTTGTTATTTAAATCGAAAATACCAAAAAAATCTTACAACCCTAATGTGTGAATGTTAAAACTATTATTGTGCGCGTGTTTGCCTAGGGAAAGCAGTTAAAATATTTGCAATTTTGACACATAAAATTCGCGTGCTATACAATTGTGTATTTTACATATGTACCTATGTATATATTGACTTAAATACTTATATATAAATAATAAAAAAATAAACATATATATGGAGTATGTCTATTTGTTTGCACATGCGTGCAAATGTTAAGTGTCATATTGTATGATGACTGAATTCGAAATAAGCAACAATCGAAATTTTTAAAATCAATATTTATTTACCTTTGCCACTTTAAACGTAAGTGATCGTTGAACAGGCAAGTAGGTAGACGACGCTCGACTGTGATTTCGACTAGACATACTCGTACATATGAACAAATATTGTATTAAGTATGTCAATTTCATATTTTTATATAAGCACAAATTTATGGCTTTAAGCAATATGTTGAGGTGAATGACATATTTATATATACTTGTACATACATACATATGTTTATTTATTTATTTCTAAGCTTAGATATTTCGGTTGCTATTTGTGGTTAAAACAACTGAACATTTTCTGGCTATTCGTATTAATTAATGTTTATTTTCGTAGAAGTATCATTTTTAACGACCATAGAAACAAAGGTGAATTATACTTGCAATTTGTGAAAAAATAATAAAAATTTGTATACACAAATAGTTTTAAAATATGTTTGAATGGAAAATTTGCTTATTAAAAGCCCGTTAAGAAAATAAAATTAATAATTTCGCTGTATAATATTCTGCCCATTTTTCATTAGTTTTTATTATGATTTTTGATACAAATGGAGTTTAGTGGTTATTTATTATACAATAAATGGTTTTAATACTCTATTTTTGGTAAGAAAAGTTAATAGCAAAACTGCTCAACTAACGAAACGATGCCATTTCGTTTTGTTAATATGAAAAATAAAAAATGATCATATTTTGTTTCGGCGCCATGTTATCGATACGAAATGAATCTGTTAATAATTAAACCGCATAAACTCATCGTTAACGTTAATTTTAAAATGATATTAACAGCGCACCCCTGTGTTAACGATTTAACATTGTCTGTTAACGATTTAACATTGTCTGTTAACGATTTAACATTATCTGTTAACGATTTAACATTAACGTCAGCATCTTGTTTCTGGTAAAAACGAAGGCACCCAATACGAAGGCTGCTACATATATTTCTGGCCTAGGCAACACTAAGTGTTGCCAGGTGCAATCTGATATTTCCATTGGAAAGTTTGACATTTTTTAGCATAACATCACTCAGAATGTTTTGTCATTTAATCGTGAATTGTTTTATTTATTAAAAATTAAAAAATTCATCTCGGCCAAAAAATGGAATTAACTCGTGAACATTTTCGTGCGATCATTTTTCACAACTTTCGACGTGGATTATCACGACAAGAGTGCATCGATGAACTTAAATCTTTGTATGGCTAGGAAGCACCATCCTATAGCACTGTGAAAAACTGGTACAACGAATTCAATCGTGGCCGACGCTCGCTCAAAGACGAATTCCGGGAAGGTCGTCCAAAAACAACCGTTGTGCCAGAAAACATCGATCTCGTTGGATCCCGCACAATTTGACAAACGCTCAAAAAAAGGCTCTTGTGGATTGGTGTAAAGAAATGCTGAAAAAATACGATCGCGGTGCTTCAAAAGACGTTTATAAGATCGTCACAGGTGACGAATCATGGATCTATGCGTATGAGCCCGAAACAAAACAGCAATCGACCGTGTGGGTCTTCCAAGAAGAGCCAAATCCAACGAAAGTTGTTCGTGGAAGAAGCAAAACTGGTCATGTGGCGACTGTTCCGCTTGAGCAACGTAGGACGGTCAATTCTGAGTGGTACACCACCATTTGTTTGCCTGAAGTCTTCGGAGAAATTGGAAAAACGAACAAGAGAAGACGAATCATTGTGCACCATGACAATGCGAGCTCTCACACATCGGCTCAAACTCAAAATAAATCTTGATGGAGAATATTTTGAAAAACAATAAAACCACTTTCGTTGATAAATATTCGTCTTTTCATTAATAGGCCAGAAATATATATAGCAGCCCTCGTATAAGCAAATTCCGATATTCGATCTTCGCTGGTTAACGAACATCGAAGATTGAATTTTTAGTTCGTATTATGAGTTTCACTCGTTGTCGAAATTTTCTTGGTTAGTATCGAAATGCATAATTAAAGCTCAAAAAGATAATATATTTTGAAGTACACGAAAATATAAAATCTAACCATTCTTCGCCAACTTCATTGCAATGTAGGAAAACGTAGCACCGATCGCAATGCAGATAGAGTTGGATAGAAACGTATGTTTCGAATATTGAACGAAATAAAACAGAACGGAATGAAAGGCAAAATACCAAATATGTCAAATGGAGTAAACTTCGATCCGACTCGAAATGCAGAATAGTGCTAATTAAATTCCATTCCGAATATCAATCAAGTTCTAAACTAAAAATGTAACGCATTTTATTTTCCCACTTTAAAGCTATTATTATTTTTTCACTATACATTTTTTACCTGCAAATGCACCACTGTGCAATGTACATGCTAGGTTAAAATCAAAGAGTCCTATGAATAGAATTGTATTTTCTGTAATACGGAATATGCTGTAGCTGAGTAACACCATTCACTCGGTTAAATACTTTTATAAATCAAATGTAGGGATTAAATAAGTGGTTTATCACAATTTCTTTCAATATCGATTCCTTCCTTTATCCTTACACTATTTTCACAGATTATACACTTGAATCACTAACAACTTTTACCCAAACTCAATTAAAAAAAGGAAAAAAAATCCATAAATATTGAAAAAAATCTTCTCAAATTTCAACAACAAAGCACATTTCATTTCACCAACACTCTACTTACATATAAATTCGTTTGATCCTTGTGATCCGCCACTACCACCGTTCTGCTCTGTACCATTCGTTGTTATGCTGATCGAAGAACATTTGAAGCCGTCGTTGACGTAAACATGATCCAACGCTGGATTTGTCTTCATTGTGTACACGTACGTGTATGCGACGCTTGTCACTCACTCCACCGCAAAAAGCAAAACTACGACTACCTGTCAACTGTCACTTTTTTCTATGCACCAACAACAGTGGCGTTGGGAAAGTCGTATGTACGTGTAAGTAAGTACGGAGTTTATTTGCCGCGCTGGCGTAGAATTTGCGCGCAGACGCACACACACAATTCCCAATGCACGTGTATTGTTAGTGTGTATGTAATGTGTGCTCTTTTCGTGTAAATATCGCGTCGTTGTTGATTTTCTGATTTTCTTTTTCCTTTTTTTATTCTTGAAATCTGATCGACGTTATCAGATTGCGGAGAAAATATTTGTTAAGTGTTTTTGTTTTTCAAATATTTGTTTGTTTAAAGTTTTGTTGTTTTCTCTGTGTTATACATTGAATCTGCTGTTCTTTCCTCCTTTTCGGTTTTGGAATTTTGCTGAAATTAGCGAAATATGAGATTTGATTAATGAAAAGAATTTCGTTTTGACTTTTTCGTTTGTTTGTTTTTATTATTTTTTTTATTTATATTTATACATATATATTTTTTTGTTTGAATTAAAGTTTCTGCGTAATTAGCAAATGAACATTTTGCAGTACAAACGAAATTTTATTGCCTCTTCATACATACATATGTATAGTATATACCTATATTTCTTCGGTCTGTTTTCAAAGGATGGCTCCTTTGCCAAGTTGTGGCCGATCTTGGAAGCGATTACCTGTTTCATTGAAAAGGTTGCACATCTGCCAACAATAATTAGTGTGTATGAGCTTCAGTTTCTGACAACAACATAGTTTTCTGGTTCTTCGAATATGTCCAGTTTTGATTTTTAATTGGAAGAAAATTGCCGCTGAAGCCCTTCGATTGCCTGTGGAAGCTTACGGTGAATCAGCGCCGACCGATCCGATATATCAAAGGAAGAGATTTTCCCAACGGGTCGTGGAGTGAAAAGTGGATATACTATCATAGCCCAGAGAAGAAGAAGTACTAGTTGAACACTTTCCTTCATCGTCTACACCGACACCAAACAAAAACGATTTGTGGGGTCACCGGCTCGGGCTAAGGTCTAATTTTTCAGAGATATTATTCGAAAATTAGCGGATAGAGAAAAAGTAGTCGCTACCACAGAAAAACGGACCAAATTAATTTGACGTTTTTGCCTGTATTACAAATAAGTTACCCAAATTACATAACTGTACCTTTGTATATATGTATGGTACATACATACAATCATACAAGTTTATTAATTATATTTACATGTATATTTTTCTTTATTGTATGGTTAATCATCATTTTGATTTTGATAAATAAATATGTATGTATGTATGTATGTTTTTCCCATGTATGAGTGCACTTAAGCTCAGTAATTTTTATAAGAGAACTGACAGCTGACTGCCTGACTAAATTTAGATTGTCTGCATAAATATTTCACATTGTCGCATGTGACAAGCAGAATTAATTGCATCAGTTGAACGTATTGAAATATTGATTTGATACATTTTTATTTATATTGTTATAGAAATACAGATGTATAAATTACTTGTTTTTATATGTATGTAGTAAAAAAGTAATCCAATATACACGTATTTGCTATAGATGGCTTTAGTGATCTGTAGTTCTATCTATAAGTGGTATTGGATTACTCTAAACGGCGTTAGAAAGATGATATTTTGTACTGAAAAATATAACGGAAAAAGCGTTGATCACTTAACTAAAAAGTGTGGACACCTGCATAGAGAAAATACGATATGTTCTACATATCTTCAGCAATAAAGACAATCAGGCCGCTGAAAATGTGAATACCGTTTGTGGCCGTGATACTTTAACAGTCAATCAGGCATAATTTTGGTTTGGTGGATTTTGTTTTGGTAATTTTGATGTAAAAAAAATGGCTCACAATATGGAAGGCCGATTTTTGCCGTCATGTGTGCACAACAAACAGACCGAATCGCTGTTGAATCGTAACAAAATCGACCAGATTTATGACGCAGATGGTGACTAGTGATGAAAAGCGGCGCAATTTCACCAACATCAAATGAAGACGATAGGGCAGTGACGGCCAGGAGGGTCTTTTTGTGTTGGTTTTGTGTAGGTTTTGCAAGGATTATGGGCAGCAGCTCTCCTACGGCCGAGCTTCGGACCTGTATTGGCAGCAATTGAACCGCTTGGTAGGAAGCAATCGCCTAGAAGCGCCCTGCTTTGGCCAACAGGAAGTGAATTGTATCTCATTAGAATAACGATCGACCACACACATCGATACGTAGGCTGCTATATATAGGTCTGGCCTAGGCAACACTAAGTGTTGCCAGGTACAAACTGGCATTTCCTTTGGAAAGTTTGACATTTTTTAGCATAACATCACTCAGAACGTTTTGTCATTTAATCGTGAATTGTTTTATTTACAGGGAATTAAAAAAATTCATCTCGGCCAAAAAATGCAATTAACTCGTGAACATTTTCGTGCGATCATTTTTCACAACTTTCGACGTGGATTATCACGACAAGAGTGCATCGATGAACTAAAATCTCTGTATGGCTATGAAGCACCATCCTATATAATATATAATTGGCGCTTTGTAACCGCTGAAGCGATTTTCGGCCGAGCTCCTCCTCCAATTTGTGGTTTTGCGTCTTGATGTTTTTCCAACAAATGGAGGGACCTCCGAACGGCTGACGGTTTTTTTGACGAGGAGCTTTATTTCATGTCCGAAATACACTCGGAGGGATGGACATTCCCTGCCGAGGGGCGACCGCAATTAGAAAATTTAATTTAATTTTTAATTTAAATTAATTTTCCATAACTTTTGGATGTTGGTGGCACCGGGATATGAACCCGAGTCTTCCGAATGGCAGGACGCAATGCTAACCACTCGGCTACCGCGGCCGCACCATCCTATAGCACTGTGAAAAACTGATACAATGAATTCAATCGTGGCCGGCGCTCGCTCAAAGACGAATCCCGTGAAGGTCGTCCAAAAACAGCCGTTGTGCCAGAAAACATCGATGCCGTACGTGAACTTATAATGCAAGACCGTCATGTAACATACCTTCAGATAGAGGCATGCCTATGCATTTCTCCCACCAGCATACATTCGATATTGCATGAACACCTGGCCGTAAAAAAGGTTTGTTCTCGTTGGATCCCGCACAATTTGACAATCGCTCAAAAAAAGGCTCGTGTGGATTGGTGTAAAGAAATGCTGAAAAAATACGATCGCGGTTCTTTTCTATATTTGCTTTCTTTAGAAAATCCATGTTTTTGAAGTTATATTAATTTGCTAAGGGAATTAGAGCAAGCTCCTCTCTATAAACTGTGTTACGTTTTCATAATTGTAACATTTTGTTTGTTGAGAAATGAACAATGAATATTCAGGCATTTTATTGTATATTTTTTGATGAGAAAAATTTTGAATTTACCAAAAAATTCACTACTATTAGTATGTAAATATATGTACTTTGGTTTGTTCGAAAAAAATATATATAAAATAAAACAGAAAATTGCAGTAAGTCACTTTTAAATTTTTTCGACATAAAACTATGAGCCTCAACAACAAATGCCTACTTTATTTTTTAACTTAAATTTTTATTTTTATTTTTACCTTACATTTTCTCCACCATAATTACTATAACTGTAGACAATTTTTTACTTAAAATAACACCCGTAATTCATGAGCTTTCATTCAAAATCGAATATAAAAAAATTTAACTTATTTATTTAAATTGAGTTTTATTTGGAATTAGAAAATCAGCACCAGAAAAAAGAACTTTTAATGAAAAAAATGCCGGTAGAATGTGAAGACTAGGAATGTAAAAAAGTACTTTCGAACGATACAATGTTATTTTTTTTTGAAACATATTTTGTTTTTATCTTACCGACGGTAAATTTCAATAATTTTATTTTTTCTGCGGAATTTCTTCTTTTTTTTGATATTATTTGTTTGTAAAGAGCGCAAGTAATAAGTAGTGTAGAGATTTTATAAAATATTTAATGCCACAAAGCTCTGAATTATATTTTAAATTTTAAAATATGGAATTTTGCCTTAAATAAAAAATTAAAAAAAATTAAAAAAAAAAATTATTTAATAAAAAATTACACAATACTAATTAGTATTTTCCAGCGCTTGCAATTTTACTGCTTTATTTTATTTTGTTTTGGGAAAAAAATTACACAATAGTAGCTAGTATTTTAAAATGCTTACAATTTCACGGTTTTATTTTTATTTTATTTTTTGCAGCCAACTCCACAAATCGAAATAAATAAATGGAAATTTATTTAAGCACCCGTATTTGTTGGCATTTTTGTCATAACTAAATAAATTACCGCACTTAAAAATTCGAAAAATTCAACTCTATTGTTAAAAACAGCGCCCAGATTGGCTAATGTTGAATGCCTTTCTACTTAATGTATTTAAATTTAGTTTATTTAACTTTATTTGTTTTAATGCGTTTAACCGTTTTTATTTTCTCAATTTTTTTTTGTAACTTAATTATTTCATTCAATTCCACTGGCACATACAACAATTGTTTTTGTATTTGTTTAATTATTTTATTTTATTTTTTTCTTAACGAATTTAACCGCTATTCGCGATATAATTATTTGCGAAAGAGTTATCTCAACGTGGCGATGTTTGAAGCTAAACTGTTTTCGAACTTGGCTCAAACTGTGTCTTTATAAAAATCAAAGCGTTTGCTGGCCACGCTAACGTCAGTCGACGACTATGCTTTTTCGGTCGTTTATGTTTGTGTCGGTGATCGTTAAGTCAATCCGTCAGGTATTGTCGGCAGTGAATTTTGATTGTTCGGCTTTTTTGCGCTCTCTACTAACATTTGTGTTTACTCTCATTTATTTGTTGTCTCGGCATTCTTTCCCATTCATTATTGTATTGTATTTATGTATCTAAGTATTTAAATATGTATATAGGTACATAGGTATGTGCGTATTTATTTAGCTGCTATGCAGTTTGTTATTTGTTTACTTCGGCGTTGTGTTTATTGTGTTTGCTTAAATAGTATTACTATTGGATTACAAACTCTAACCGCTTTACTTTTTGTTGTATTTTTCTTTTTAGCTTTTTTACTTGTATTTTTATGTATTGAATTTTCCTTTTCATATAGCAGACACTGCGTCGCACTAATAATTTTTTTTTTCAATTTTAAAAAATTCCATAATGATCATTTTTCAGAATATTTATTGTATGTGTATCACCTGTGATAATTATTTTTATTTTTCATTTTTTTTTTTTTGCTTTTTCCTCTCTGCAGCTCTACAAAGTGACCGCCAGCGTGTTAGATACTCGCTCAATAGTGGTTTCCGCTCACGCTGTTGCAGTGGCTTCCTGACCAACAAACTGCCTCCACCAACCACTTTTAACCGGTCACCATTTCACGGCAAAACATTGCTCTCTGTTTATATTTGTCTCAAGCTCAATTAGTTACTTAGATAATTTTTTATCTTTCGAAAATATTGTGACTTCGTTTGAGAGCAATCATTTATATGAGTGTAAATATCACTCATTTTTGGGCCACCTGGTGTACTCGTCGGGTATTTTTTAGTTAGCCTTTTCGTCATATGGTTTCCGACTTGCCTGCTTATCGCTTATAACGTTAACGCAATGTCGTGAAATCCATGTTGCACTTTGCCTTTGAATTTTGTGATATATTTATATACACGTACATACATACATACGTATGCTATCTAGGTGCCTTGACGTTAAAGAAGGCGAATGCGAAGGCGATAACATTCGAGAAGTTGCCAGCAAGGGTATTGCTGTGTTGTGTGGATGTATGTACGAGTATGTATGGTATGTGTGCAACTAAGAGTTTGTTGTCGAAATCTTTTGTTTGCGCAGTTGAAATATTATATTTACGATCCTTTTTTGGTTAATTTAAAATTTTTTATTGAATGCAAAATCAAATAAATATTTTCATTAATTTTTAGAGTAAATAAATAACGCTGCATGTTTTTTCTCAATAAATAATATTATAAATAAATGAATTAAAATTAATTAAATTATATAAATGGTTTTCATTATAATTTTTGCAATAATAAAATTGCCCGTTCTGGGTAAAAAACATAAAAATAAAATAATATATTGCCTCAAAACTGTATATTTTTGGGGTCTAAAATCGAACATTGTGTGCTGGATTTACATATACAGCGGTAGTTAGATCAATTCTATACTACAGTGTCACCGTATAGTGGACGGCACTCGGGAAACTTACTTTCAGCAGCAAACTAGAAAGAGTTCAATGATCGGCAGGTATCCTCATAACTGGAGAACCGCTATCGACTCTTTCAAAAGCACAACTAACTCTCTTCAACTTCCTTCCTCTGGAACTGTACGACAGATGACAAGCGCAATGCAATAGCATTGAATGCAACTCAACCTCAGAGGATTTGCAGTATGGGTCACGCTAAAATATTATCTCTTGTATAAGTACCAAAGAAGTTGGATTAAACCACCTCCTCCAGAGTGTGCTTCGACAATCGCGTTTTTACAAGAATCCCAAACAGGAAAGAGTGGGAAAACACAATCTCTCCCGATCAGGAAGCCGGAGCCATATTTACGGACGGCACAAGACGCGATGAAAAAATGTGCTTTAGAAGTCATTCTCTAATGCTCTCAATAAATATAATGCGTGCTCTAAGTAGAGCAATTTGCAATCATGGATGGGTGCTTATAGACCTGACAAACCCACAATAGATCAGATATTCACCATGCTTAAAACTTAAACAAGCGTGGTGAAAAAATCGATACACACCACCTTTTCGTCGCTTTTAAAGCAGTCTTTGACAATACGAAAAGTAGCTGCCTCTGTCTGAATTCGGTATGCCAGCAAAACGTATACTACCAATAGCTCCGTCAGAATCCCAGACATAGTTGGAGAAATTAATACGACGTAAAGAGCTCAACAACCGCGCTGTGAGTTTTCCTTATTTCAGAGCGGATAAAATAAGCAAAGGTTGTGGGTTTGGTGGTGAACGAGGACAAGACGAAAAATCTCCAAACAAGCAGTAATCGCAGTTGAAGATATTTTCGTCTATCTTGGAGCGAGTATCAATACCAACCACAATATGAGTCTTGAAAGTCTCCTCTCTAAATGTCACCTTCTTCATATGGTGCAGAGACATGGACGATGACAACATCTGTTGAGTCGGCGTTAGGAGATTTCGAGAGAAAGTTTTTGCGTAAGATGATTCTTTGCGCATTGGTAACGCCGATCGATGGAACGAGGAAGACGCTAAAGAGTGAAACGAGGTAATAAATGGCCCATGTCCTTCTAACACCTTCTACCAAATGACATGTTTTGATTTACCGAAGTTTGATTATTCGTATGAATGTTTGTGTATGTGTGTTTTGCGGTTCTTTGTCTTTACTTTTAGTACGATTGAGATAATTCTGCGCACGCTTTTCTAATTATTTTATTATATGACTTTTCATACATACTCACATATATACATACAAATGAAAAAAAAATTAAAATAAAGTTTTATGTATACTATTTGTGCACATACATATGTGTGTATGCTTCCTTTGTTATTGTGCTTTAATACAATTTACAAATTATAGTGTTTAATGAAGGCATCTTTCATTCCACCTTAATTACATATTTAAGTGTTTGTATAATGATAATATTTTCGCTTGGCTAATAATAGTAATAAAAAATGCTCATGCCATGTTTACACGTACAAAACACTGTATTTTGTTTTTTGTATTGTTATTTACTGTGATTTGCGATTTTTTTAATTCTAAAATGCTTTCTAATTGATTTAATGCAGGAATGGCAAACACTCGTCTTTAACTACAGTTTATTTCAAAATTAAAATTTGACACTTTTTACACCAAACACAGTACAATGTTTATAATATTGTATTTACGTTTTTATTGCGGCATAACTTTGTGTTCAACATATTTTTAATTACTAAACCTTTTGTGCCCGAAGCCATTTGTGTTAATTTTCGCTATTGTTTTTTGCTTAAGCACGGGGAATTTTCGAAGATTTTTAATTTCCAAGACTAAAACGGAATGGAAAATTTATTTAAAGCTTTTAAATTAAAAATTTGTTAACTACAGTTTATTCTAAGCCGTCTGCCAATGGTCGATTGAATTTTATGAAGAGCTTTCATTTCATGTCAGAAATACACTCGGAGGGCTTGACATTCCCTGCTGAGGGGAGACCGCAATTAGAAAAATTTATTTTGGATGTGGCTTGAACTAGGACTCGAACGCTGACATTCCAAATGGCAGTACGCATTAATAAACCCCTATATAATATTTTTTAGTACTAAGCTCCTGCCGTTATTAATTCGCTTTTTTATTCTTCAAATATTTACTACTAATTTCAATCAAATTTTTTTTCACTTTAATTATTTGTATCGAATCTGAAGCGAATTTCTGATGAACATAATAATTTTAACCGAGTTCTTTTTATACAATACATACATGTATGTTTGTATGTATATACAAAGAGCCCCTCGATCATAGAAATTATTTAGAATAACAATCTAAAAATGGTAGCAATGACCTACTACGCCTCATTTCACCTTTACTATTTAATATATGTTTTTGCATACTATTGATATATAATTGACATTTATGTATATAAACGAGCTCTTGTTGTTTTTTTTAATTTTTTTTGGTATTTAAAAAATCCCCCAATCATTATTTGGTCGCATGACGCCTACGAAACAAGACACACAACACAACAATAATATAAATAAATGTACATACATAATATATACTCGTACATATAAAGTTAGGTGTGTAGTAGACATAAACATAAATATGAAACAGCAAAATTGTGATTTTGAAATTATTTTGAAAAAAAATCACTTAACTTAAATTAGGCACTTATTGAGCATAATATTATTTTATTTATGTTGATTGAAAGAGAGCAGGATTTGATATTGTAGAAGTGGAATCGTAGAGTTTTATAATAAATAAAAATTAGTTACGAGTTTTCCCAGTTTTGGAAACAACTATTTGAAAATACATACATACTTGAACTTTTTCGTAAAGAACTTATAAAGAATAAATAAAATTTTTATTTAGGTGTGTTTTTCAATGAGGCAATATTTTTTCCAGTGTTGGTCTTTTTGACACCTGTTACTGAGTTTGGTCTGCCTTATTGGAACAACATTTGGAAATCGTGCAAATTTATTACCAAAATAATGATTCATTTCGAGCGGCACATTGACCTCTGCGTCCAACATTCGGTGGAAATAATCGCCCGGCAGAGTCGGTAATTCGAGCAACCATGTATTGGTTTCGCACCGCGTTTGCACAAAATGAGATGGTCCCGATTTTGTTCAGCGATTAAGCTCACTATAGGTTGAATGGGTACATTAGTAAACAAAATTGTTCCATTTGGGATGATGATAATCCATAAGTAATTGTTGATAAGCCGTTTCAATCTCAAAAAGTCATTGTTTGGTGTGCTCTATGGTAAGAACGTCTACACTTCTTTAAAAATTAAGCCAGCCATAATGATATAGTCAATCGGAAACGCTCTACATCTATGACTAACGACTTTTTCATGCGACCTTTGGTTCCAACACAGACGACGCTACATGCCAAACAGCCAACGAAAGAATCAATTTATTTAAGGAAACTTTTGGTGAGCGGATTATCTTGCGTCGTGGGCCTTTGGTGGGGCCTCCAAGATCGTACAACATACCACCGCTGGAGTATTTTTTGTTGAGCAATTTGACGCTTTAGAGAAGACGATTGACGTTACACGGCACGTTATTGCTGACATACGGCCTCAATCACTGCAAAAAGTGATCGAAAATTGAGCCTCTCTGTCGTAATTTATTCTAGCTAAATTAAGTTATATATTTTTATTTCTTCTGTCAAAAAAATCATCCTTTAAAAGATGAAATGAAATACTGAGGAAAACGCCACATCTATCCTATAGCTTTGACTTAGGTACGTGAGAGTACTATTTGTTCGGCTGCAAATCATTTGGAGCGGGTTGACTCAGTTTTTCTCTCCCAGAAACTAAGGGTTCTTCCAAATTGGATGTTTTAAACTTAGCCAAAGATGACAAAAGATCATCCAAAGAGGTGGTTAATATTGTATATCAAATTATGACAAAAACTTAATTCTATTGCTTAGTATTACTTTTTTTATTAAAAAAAAAAACAGTTTTTAAAAATAGAAAGCAACTTAGTTGCGTAAAAAAATCTTGCATGAAAACTTAACAATTTTCATTTAGATTGTTTTTGTTAACTAACACTCATACGATATTATTGCTAATTAGCATTTATCGTTTGATCTAATTATCAATTTAAAATGAGTTGTTTATGATAGTGTAGGAATAACATGAATTCTTTTACAAAATATTAGCTTACATATGTACCTATATACATACATACTGATTACATATTCGTTAATTAATTAATGTAGACAAAAGTTGGTAGACGTTTTTAATAATATCATTTATTTTTAAATATATTAAAACGTGAACGCATCAAATCTATGTAAATGCATATAAGTGTACATATGTACCTATATAATGTGCATATATGTATGTAATTATAGCGCACTAAAATACCTATAATGGAATGTTGTTTTTCAATTTGTGAAAAAAATGTGTGTCAAATAACGAGAAATAAACACCGAAAGAGAGACAATGATAGATAGATAAAAAAAAAGAATTAAATGAAATTGTAACACATAAAAGAGCAATTAAATTGACTGAGGCACGTGACGAACTCTAAATATGTAAGTATACAAACGTACTCGTACGTACATATGGTACATATTTGCTTATTTATGGCACTGCGAATTCGATTGTATGTAGATATGTATGTCAATACCTATATTTATGCGCCTTGCAAATATTTTAAAGCAATCATAAATTGATTGCTTATTTTTATACGACTTACATCTATGTAGGTATACATATATACATATGCATGTATTATAATTCAAAAAACGTATACATCTAAGGTGCGTTTCAAAATCATAAGACACCAGGAAAGTAGTATTTTGAGAAAATTGTGTTTGGGATAAAATAACCAAATTTCCATAAAAAACTCTATTGGTTTACTATGTAATAAAGATTTTTTGGAACAAAACGTTTTCCAATACCGTTAAAATGGACTAAGTAAACATTTAGGCTGGGACTTTTCACCGTGCGTTATTACTTATTTATTTATTTATTTATATAAAATATAGCTTACGACTTAAATCTTATAAGCTATTTGTTTGGAAGCTATAGCTACTAGACCTTAGGCTCAATACTTATTTACATATTTACATTTTAAGTTTAGATTCCTTTTGAGAAAGTTCGTTATTAAAATGATTGTTTTGGCTTAAGGAATTGAGAGGTAAGAAGTTGGGTTTGTGTTAGTAAAAATTTGTCCTTTATGGGTGGCATAGGTATAATGAGTAGTTAAGTAGAAGCTGGTTAACTGTGACTATGATATTTGCGCCGCAAGTACAGTATATAGGGGTTGAGTTATTTATAAGATGCCCATGTGTTAGTTTGGTGTGTCCTAGTCTAAGGCGCTCAAATTTTAAAAGGTCGAGTCGTGAAGGGTTTTAGACTTATGTAAGAAGTCCATTAGATGGGCCTTTGTGTAAGTTATACTTTTGTATAAATTAATCTATAAAAAAGGCTTTGTCCTGAATGACTGACGAATCAACTCACAGCCTAAGCCACTGGTCGGTCGTAGAGGCGTGAAACTTGGAGTATGTATTTTTCGTATGATACGCAACCGATGCGAAAGGATTTTCCTGGAAGTTCGGCTTTATAATATTTTTTATTGTTATAATTAAATTTATAATATAAGAAACCTTACAAATCTTGTTAAAACCATCTAAAAATTCCATGCGAACGAAAACAATCTTTATTCTTTTCGTCATTTTCTATTTCCATGTTATACTATTAGTAGTAGGTAGTAATGGCAGCCTTAAGTTAATTTTTATTGTCATATTGACGATTATTTGCATATGCCCTTCTCAACGATATGCCCCACACGTTCTCTATGGGAATGAAGTTCGGAGATAAGGACGGTCAGTCCATAGTTTATCTGTAGCAATCAACCAAAAATCGTCTTATTTCATTGCTTCCATTAATACCAGCATTATCCTGTTGGAAAATTAGAGACACCTCCCTGTAGGCTTCACCAAAATTATGGAGGCGTGAATATAGTCTCTGCTGCTCATTTGAGATGATGTGAACACCATTACAGAACCTCCTCCGCTGTTGCGTTTCGAAAAGCAAAGTGGGCTCTTTCGCAAAACTCTTTAATAAATATAACTGAAAACTATCTGAGGGATCAAGACTCGATTTTTTCGTTCGAAAAGATAACCTTTGTTACAATTACAGTCAAACAGATGAATTTTGGCATCAGGAGCAATAACTTACCATAGAGTTCGAGCATTATCTAATACTTTTTCGCAAATCTCGATGTGAAGGTGCCCATTTTTCGTGACTGGTTTTAAAAGATTATAATTTCTTGGGCTCTGTAATAAATATCGCACCTTGCTCCGACGATCTTGATGTTTGTTTTGCTTCGGTTCTTGCACAAGTTGAATTTTGTTACCCAGATCCTTCCGCAAAATCTTCCATAAAGGGCGTCTTCGAGTATGCACATTATTCACAAGAGTAAACACTTTGTAAAACTGATCCATGGTCACTCGAATTACTCACGATTTGCAAATATTGTTTCGGAGTAAGTCTGTTCATTTGGAAATGCCCATCCAAACTGAGTGTAAATCCAGTAACAGCTGCCAAAAAGACCAGTTCCGACAGATGTATTGCCTCATTGAAAATCACACGTTAAAAAACACCTTTTATAATAGTGCATTGGATGACAAAAAAGCGAATACAGAGTCTTTTTTATATCGATTTTGGGTTACATTTAAGAGTAGAATATTTAAAGTGTCTTATGATTATGAAACGCACCTTACATATATACCATATACTCGTATATAGTACATATGCATAAATATGTACTAAATAAGTAAGTTCATAAATGGGTAAAGTAGCATTCAGCATGCAAATTTTTTATATAAATATCCGTTACTTGAATTGATGGGTGTCATTAATGATTTGTGTGGACACTTTGCATGCAAAGGTATAAATTGCTTCTATGTACTCGTATGTGAGTATATTGTATGTATGTTTATATGAAGGCAATTTTTGTTGCGTAAATCAATTTTAGCTAATAAAAAAAAACCACACACTTACACACTATGCATTTGTTATCATCAGTATAATGAACTTTTCATATACTCGTATATATATATAATTTTGTTTATTAAATGCTAACTTACTGCTTTTATTTTATTGTTTGTCTTAAATAATTGTTGTAAATATATATTTATTTGTATGTACATTTAGATTTACTTTTCAATTGTATATATGTATTATACATACTTACTAGAACAGACTTGAAAAATTGAAGATCAATTGTGGGGATTACGATTGGCTTGACTGAAGGAAAACGGCCAGAGGTGTGGAAAACTAGATGATAAATCAACAATGCATTATTACACAATTTCATTCGAAAAAGCGGATATTACATACACATATGAAATCTAGATGATTTGCATGTACATATGTACATACATACATCCAATGTTTACAAGTAAATATGAATATACGCATAAATTTATTTCCTGACGAGTTTCATCAACTGGCTTGGCTGGTCATGTGAGTGCTAATTTAAATAAGTGCATAAATATTTGAAATAGAAACAGGGGAGAAGTATTTATGTATGTAAATAGATGCAACTTACTTACTTAAAAATTATTTTTGAAAACCAAAGTTTTTTGGAACAATGTTTAGATAGCCGTATTTGCCGTTTTCACTAATTTTAAGCAAAATAGTTTCTTTTGCTCGACACATTGCTTACTATGATCAACAAAGTTATCCCCCAGGGGTTTAAGCCATCTCTACGAAAGCTGTACCACTATCTTTGTGCATTCTAGTTTTTCAGCCGATTGAGGCGTCAGATCTTTTCGCTGTCCCTTGCTGCAATCCTATAGAGATAGGCATGCGTGAGTGGAAGACAATAAGGCTAGTTTAACAAATATACATATACCGTTTGTTTGTCAAACATATGGTTGAGAAACGCAGAGGAGCACAATGCGCGAGTCCTCAACCTCTCCTTTCAAACAACCACCCATCTGCATCTATCGTCTACAAAATTCACCAGTAGTGTCACGGCACCAAATTAGATGAGTAGGCAGTGTATGCAACCCTCACGATAGCCGGTTCTACGTTCCGTAGTTGACCCGGATTTTATTCTACCAAGGGCTGCTACCCTTTCGGGGACCTATCCCCGCATAGATTATAAGGTTACTCTGGCCTAAGTTCATCAACGGAGCAACACCTCGAAGTAGGGTTGTTTCAAATCCTTATCATCAGTGCTGCCGTCGATGACAACCCTGGTCCGACGGCAACCAGTAGCCTTAAGACACATAGGAATGTGATATCCACCAAGTGCAACTCTTGGCTGGTCCCACTTTCGGATTACCTGCCTAGTGCCTGCGCCCTACCCGTTAGTGAAGTTACATGTACGCTGCCCCATGCTGTAGTAATCTACCCCGCCTACAACTGCAACACCGCCGCCAACCACCAGCAACGTGCGGCATTCCATCCACTGGATTACGCAGCAGCAACACATAAGCCCGTATTACGAACGTACCCCTGAGGCAGATTAGACTGTTACACTTCAACTGCAATGGTCTCCTGATATCATCCGTAAGGACTGAGAGCGACTGTGATGGAGGCTTGGCCTGCTTAACACCGTGCAGTATCGCCTCATCGACGGTCACAACGGCCCTAGAATGACACGGCATATCTATCCGGTCAGGCGATTATGAGCTCGAAATATTTAATATATACATACATTCCTCTAGTTACTTGCTACCATCGGGACCATCCCAGCAGACATCCACTTGAGGTTGAGCTACCACCTAGGCACAACAGAAAGAAATTACTCGACTAAACGGTCCCTATTAAACACCACATACAAGAACCGCTTGACAGGGCGGTGTACCAACACTTTCTTGGAATCTTTTCCATTGAACACCGTTCTCGGAATCCAATAACCATCCCTGCAAATGAAATACGTCTTATTATAAGCGAAATACCCACTTCCACTATAAGAGCGGTCTTAGTTTTTGTCCACAAATAATGTAATTATGTCAGTAGTACATTGACTTTAAAGGTTGGTGTACCTAAGCCGAATTATACGTAAATAATTCATCAACCATGCGGAAATGTTGCTAAAAATATATTCAAACACATGAAAGTACACCAAAGTAATGCATGTGATATCACGTGAAAACGCCATCGCGTGGAATGTTAAGTGAATGTAATTATTATGTATGCTCATAGTTATGCGTTTGATGAATTATTAATTTTTCATATCACGTCTAATATGTCACAAGCCATATATTTTGCCAGCTTTATTAGCGAAACGTTTTTTTCGAAGTTTGTTATGTGCCAAGAATATTTAAAGTTTGTTCTTATAAATTATTTAAATAAACTTCTATTTTAATTCAACCTTTAATTAAAAAAAAAAATGATATAAAATAAAATAATTGTGAAAATGACGAAGAATATATTTTTAAAAATTGAAAAACAAATCTTATTAGTAATTAAATTACTATAACAAAAGAAAATTAGAAAATGTATAGATGAAATTCCTTGGTAAATTTAAAGTAGGTGCAAATGAGTAATTCTAAAATAATAAATAATAATAAGTACAACCATTTAAATTAATTATAATTTTGTAAAGCCACAAATTATATTAAATTCATATTCATTTAATGTGTAATTGTTATTTATAAAAAATTCAAATAAACAGCGTAAATAGTATTTAATTGCGCTTAAATGTAATTACTAAAGCAAGTGCTTTCGTAATTCACGCAAAACGTTTAGGATGGGTGCTTGGGTAGCAAAAAAAAATAAAATTTATTATAGGTAAATGCCCGGAATTTGCGGGATTTTACATAACAAGACGTTGGGAGTTCATTTTAACCTAAGTTGTAAAAAAATGGGACTTTTAGCTTAATTAATATTGCAAAATATTGAAACGTTATTCTGTGAAATTAAAAGAAAACAACAATTTTAAGAATAATATTTCACTTAATTTAATTTAGTTTTTAATAATTTTGCTTCATTTTATTTCATTTATTTTAATTAATTTATTATATTTTTATTTAACTTTATTTTAATTCAATTTATTTAAATTAATTTAAATAAAATGATTCTTTATTTAATTTATTTAATTAAGTTTTCCATACTATTTATTTTTTTTTTTTACTTTATTTTATTTTAATTTATATTATTTCATATATTTCAATTTATTTTATTCGCCTTTATTTGTTTTAATTTATTTTATTTTATTTCAATTAATTAATTTCTATGTTTCATTAATTTTATTTTATTTTGTTTTATTTATTTTATTTTTATTTTAAATAATTAACTTTATTGTTTTATTTTATTTTATTGCAATTATTTTTTTTTTCATTTATTTTATATTTTTATATTTCTTTTTTTTATTTTAATTTATTTTATGTTATTATATTTTATTTTATTTTTTATTGAATTTTATTTTATTTTAATTTAATTTATTGTAGAATAAATATAATACTAATTTCGATTTTATAAAATTATTTAATTGTATTTTATTTGATTTTATTTTATTTCATTTCGTTTCATTTTATTTTTTTATTATATTTTGTTTTATTTTACTAGATTCTACTTTGGCGGTCGCAGTAGCTGTGTAGTTAGCATTGCGTACTGCCATTCGGAAGGCCAGGATTCAAATTCTGATATTACCAACATCCAAAAAATTATAGGCAATTAATATAAATAAAAAACTAAGTTAAATTTAATAATATCAACCACACCGAGTGTGCTTCTCAGATGAACATCAAAAGCCCCTCATGAAAAAAAACATCAGCCATTCGGAGGCGGCTTAGTATAAACTGTAGGTCCCACCGATTGTTGAAAAAACATCAAGACGCAAAACCACAAATTGGAAGAGGAGCTCGGCCGAAAATCGCTTCTGCGCTTCCAAAGCGCCAGTTTACTTTATTTTATTTTATCTTACTTATTTCATTTATTTTATTTTTTTTATTGGATTTTTCTTGACATTATTTACTTTATTTCATTGAATTATATTTGATTGGAAATAAAGTAAAATATTTTACTGTTTTAATTTTTATATTTTATTTTTTATTGATATTATTTTTATTTTATGAAATGTTTTATTTTTTATTTTGTTTTACTTTTTTTTTGTTTTATGTTACTTTAATTTAATTTATGTTTTTAAATTAATTTTATTTTATTTCTTTTATTCTATTCTATTTAATTTTTTGTTTTATATCATAACATTTTATTGTATTTTTCTATATTTTAATCTTTTATGCTATATTATTTTTTCTATTTCATTTTTAGTTCATTTAAGTTCAAGATTTCCATTCAAACGTGAGAAAATATACACGAACTGTGCATTTAGCAAGAAAATTAACACATTTTCTAAAATTGTACACGCAACTACCGATACCTGCGTCAACTGAGTCATTAATGCTACGTTCATAACATTGTTCGATATACGTCATATGCAAATGATTTGCGTGATTACGGCCTTCCGATAGGACAAAATGCATCCACGCGCATGCGCTGACACATGGTGGAACAGTAACGTACACAGCACACGTCCATTACATAAAAACTTGATTAAGTTTTCATTGTAAGTGTTGTATGTAATTTTGCTTGAATATTTTACTTTTTTCTAGTGCAAATTTTTCTATAATTAGCACAAAAAGTTTCTCTACGCTCTAAGATAAAGCAGAAATGAGTTCACATACATAGGTACATATGTACTTATCAGAAAGGCTGAACCAGTTTCGGAGAAGTCATTGAATCGTTGGAAATTTGAATTGTGTCAAATTCAATTCACGGGGGATTTTCTGTGATCTTAGAAAAATGTGCTTTTTTGGGTTTCAGGTGTGTCATGCGCTCAATCTAAGAAGATCGTATACACGTAAGTTGTTGCATCTTAGTCACATGGAGTTAGCTGCATAAATCACTTAACTTTAAATACAAATATCTGAGTTCAGTACTAAGAGTTAAGTTGGAAAATGAAAGGTTGGAACAAATCTTTAACATAATCTTTTCAAAATTGTTTATTTTAGAAAAAAATTCTCAAAAGATTTGACCCCTCAAGTGTTTAATTGGCTTGAGATGTCTGCTATAAAACTGCATCTATGTTTTGAAAAGGCATATTCATGAATGCCAAAATTAGTTATATTTTTCAAACAAATTAATAAGTTCTTCAAAGAAACTCGAATTCCAAAAGCTCACTGGGTATGTGCCCAATCAACTTGTGTGTCTATGTAGTTAGGCGAGCTCGCAGGCTTGACACTAGTTTCAACGTCATTAGCACGCCTTGGCTTATAAGAATTAGTATTTATTTGTATATCTTTGTTATATCTGCAGAACATTCTCTGGGTAAATTTTCTCCAGACAGGTTTTAATTTGTTGTGGTTTCTTATGAAACAAAAAAAAACTTTAAGAGTTGAGTTGATTGAGAGAAAAAACCGGCAACGTCATCGACGAGTATGGAGAACAAAAAAAAAAAGGCGGTGAATTCACTGAATATTTAAGCGTGCCGCCTTCGGCACGGTAAGAGACACGCGCATGGCACATGTCTTGTTTTGCTACAAAAACAAAAGCAAAAAAGAAGAAAACAAGATATTAAAAAAATCGTTAAATCATTTGAATTGATTATTTACAAGTTAAAAGGCGGTGTGCTTTTTGTGCGTGCAGATAAGTAAATATGTATATGTATATACGTTTGAACTAACATACATACGTACATATGAAATATGTAAATATATTATATATATGTATATTTTTGTATGGAAGTGGGCGTGCTAATACATTAATTGAACCTATGAATATGTATTTTATCATACGAAAATTATTTCTAGTGTTGTTAAGATATATGTACATATGTATATATACAATTTAATAGAGAATGGAGGGTACATGTATTTCTACTATTTATATGTAGGTATATGCAGCCACGTACTTGTGACACATCACGCTTCTCTAATTACCTTTTCACACCGCAACCGTTTACTTTCATTTAATTTGTTCAATGCAAATAATTATACGAAAGTTCTTGCGTAAATATATTATCAAGTCAAAATGGCAAATTGGCAAATTGTAGACATGCGAGAAGATCACTAAACAGTAGTTTACACGTAAGAGTTCGCAATTCGCACTTAATTCGCACTATCACCTACCAAGCTGCTGCATAATCGATCAACTAAATTGATCTCTAATTGGGATTATGTACACGCAGTGATGGCTCTGCTGATTGCCAGCTCAAATTACATTGCAAATCCATGTATTGGGGTGAGTATGTGTGTGAGAAGATTTACCCAGCAAGAATTTGATGTACAGTGTGGTACATTGAAGCACCTCTTGGATCACTCATTGGATCAAATCACATATCAATGATCGCAATTAGCAAACGAAGGCTCAATAAGTTTTATAACATTCACCACTGCGGGTAATTAATCTCTGATTCTGTCATGAAACTGTTTGGGCCTTATTAGTGTGGTTTCAGACCTGATAAATCTATCATTCACCTTGCGCCAAATCTTAGAAAAGAACCGTGAAAAGAGTTTTGACATACAGCAGCTTTTCGTCGATTTAAAGCCTTCCCCGACAGAACGAAGAAGAGCTGCCTTTGCACTGCTATGCCTACTTGGTATCCCCGCAAAACTTATATGGCTAAGTAAACTGACGTTAAGCAACACCAATAGCTATATCAAGATCGGGAAGAACGCTTCCGAGCCCTGCGAAATCAAACGAAGTCAGAGATAAGGTGATTCCTTATCGTGTGATTTCTTTAATTTATTCTTGCAGAAAAAAATAAGAGCTGCAGAGCTGAATTGAAAAGGTACAATCTTCTATAAGAGTGTACAGCTGCTGGCGCATGTCGATGTTATTGACAACATTGGCCTCGACAATCGTGCCTTAAATACTGGTTTCATCAGACTGAACAAGCAGGCGAAGCGTATGGTAGTGAACGAGGGTAAGATGAAATATCTCCTGTTATCAAACAGTCGACTCGGCTCCCACGTCTCTGTGGAAAGTCATAACTTTGTAGTCGCAGTATAAAAATCAACAACAATGTCAGACTTCAAATCCAACGCTGGTGCTACTTTGGACTGAGTAGATAATTGAAAAATAAAGTCCTCTCTCGACGCACAAAGACTAAATTCTATAAGGCGCTTATCGTTCCCCTCCTGATACTATACGTGTATATGGTGCGAAGGCATGAATGAGTCGCCGTTCAGAGATTTCGAGAAAAAGGTTTTTCGTAAGATTTGTGGTTTTTTCGCAACGGCGAGTACTGCAGCCGATAAAACGATGAGCTGTACGTGTAATACGATCACTTTGACGTATTTCAGCGAATCAAGGGACAGTAGTTACGCCGGTCAAGTGGTCCGAAAGGATGATAACATTCCAGATTTGAAAGTAGTCGATGCAGTACCCACCGTTGGAAATAGAACGAGAAAAAGACCTCCATTCTTTTGGTAAGCCCTGGCTGTAGTTGGTATTTCCAATTGACGCAAAACATCGAAAGGAAGGACTGAATGGTTGGAAACTGTTGTTGCCTCGGCTATTATAGCGTAAGCGGTATCTACGCCAGTAAAGAAGAAGAAGAAGAAGAAGAGCAAGAATATACATAGACATTTATTCTACCAAAGACGATTGTATTGGAGTCTAAGTAGCATGTTCTGCCCTTCAGGTACTGCATGGAGTATCTTTCCAGTTCTAGGATATCGTAATGTTAGTTTTAGGTTAGTTTCGGAGTACTCTCTTGCCCTCAATGGAGTATATATTTCATGCGTGCATGGAGAACTCGCGGTTTTCGTACTTGGGTGCTTGAGCATGTGCATGTGAAATTGCTTTCCAATGAGCATCTATCCACCTTACTTGCAATCTGTTATGTTGCCAATAATTGTGCTTTGACAAGCAATCTATTGCTCAGCGGTGCCTTTTTAATCGAATGAATAATGTTGTTTGCGTTTAATAAATGAATATATTGCATGAAAGTGATAACTCAATTATTTTTTCTTAATACAGAAACATTTTTATAAGTTTGTAAATTACTGTTAAATACCCATTTAAACAAAAAAAATAATAATTTTCTTACAAAAATGCAACAAATTTCTATAATTTTTTCTCAACTTTTAAATAATTCACATTTTTACTAATAATTTATAGACTTCAACTAGGCATATTCCACATTTTTTGAAACTAGTAATTTTAAATTGTGTAACTAGCTTTTTTGTCACGTACCTATTAGTGGTCAATATTTTAATTTTTTTTGTAAATTTCTGTATTTAAAGTAAATTTATAGTTTTCTACAATAAATGCCACTTAAAAATTTGTATAAATTTATTGTTTTGTTTATCAATATTTTTCGAAGTAATTCGTTGTTGTTTTTGTTTTCATTTTTAGTTGTTATACAGTGAAACCTGGTTAAAAAAGTTGAAGGTACCGTGACTTTTTTTCGCACATACAGATTGATCATTCATCTGAGGTTTTAGCTTGTAAAGTCTTAGTAGAAGTCGGTCTCACTTAGAGAGGTTTATTAATAATATTTTAAATATTTAATTGTAAACAAGATGGGCGCAATTTCTTAGAGTGATAAGTTGGCAATGAGTAGAAATAGTCTTAGTAATCGTTTGGAAATTGTTGGTGCCAAGTCTTTCTTTGCAAATAGTAATTAAAATTTAAGAGTGAGTCGATTTTTTTTTTGGAAAAATTAGACAGAGAACAACGCACAACAGTTAATTCTGGGTAGTGCAATCATTTGTTTTCCGGTTGTATTTCAAGCATTCAGAAGACGAATGACTCAAAACATCGATTTGATGTGTCAGCCACCGTATAGCTCTGACTTGAAACCGAATTACTTCCTCTGTGATTAATATTTGTTTCTGTTCTCTAATCTCGTATTATAAAGGCAACCCTCGTATACCATATAACGTAGGAACAAGTAAGGCAAACCAGTGGTAGGTAGATAGAAAATAAGTATTATGAACAATATTATTACACATTAACAGACCTAAAACCGCGAACTAATTGGATGCTTTTATCTAATTAGTTTCTAGGGTAACCGATCAGGTTATGCGCTATTGCAAGTCATTTCTACGCGTATACCAATGTATGCATACGAGTATTGCGGTTTTCTAAGAGAGGGCTCTACTAGTATTACTTCGCGTAGTGTTCATCTGTGGCTATATTCATTTCAAAGGTACTGTTATTTTGCATTGTTTTCAGTAGATGTCATTTGTTTTAGCGTGAACAACAATTTCTTTCATTCATTTGAAAATATCGAAATTTGTACCAGATAAAGTGTTCTTGCGGGGAGTTCTTCTTCATTATTTTAACATGAAGAAAAGTGCTACCGAAAGCCATCATATTTTACTGGAGGTTTATGGTGACCATGCTTTAGCCGAACCAACGTGTCAAAGGTGGTTTGCACGATTCAAAAGTGGCAATTTCGACTTAGATGACGGACAGCCAAAAAAATTTCAAGACGAAGAATTGGAGACATTGCTCGACGCAGATGCATGACAGACGCAAGAAGAACTTGCAAAAGGTATTAGGAGTTGATCAAGACAAATTTTTCACAATAAAGTCTTAATTTTCGAAAAAAATCCGCACGTATTTATGTATGGTATACACCCAATATATAAATGTACTTTCCGAAAGAGAAGATAATTGTCAAAAGATATAGGTATGTAGCTCTTTTCAGGCAAAATTGTACCGACTCAGCTGATACGGCTAATCTTATGACGGCGCCATGTGTACAAAAAAGTTATCAATATTTGCCGCTGCAGCTCTTAACGGCGTTTGAGAAAATTATTTAGATATTTTCCGTAAACAGCTGATGGTTAGCAGAAACGGAATCATTTTTGCCAAGAGGTATTAGTTTGAAATGAGAAAATTATAGTCCTTTTCGACGAACAAAGCTGAAGCTTGACGGTTTTTCCATAATTTTCAGGCGGAGGCCTGAACGATGACAATAGCTGATGAGCAGGCTTTCATGAAAACTATACCAGACATATGGCGATATTAACATAGTTCAACGAATCAAGAGAAGTAACTACGCTGATTAAATCTTGTTATCCGCGTGGGAAACAACATACTCGTATCAGCTTTGAAAGTTATCGACGCTGTACCTATCGGGGCAAGGAGAGAAAGAGGAAGACCGTTACACCGTTGGAAAGATAAAGTGGCTTCACTTGGTATCTCGATTTGGCGCTGAATTGGTTAAGAGAAGAAATCACTTGCGCGCTATTGAAAAGTACTTGCGACTGTGTATATCGGGTTAGGCAGTAAAACAATGCCACGGTTCTTACTTATGGTAGAGACTCAGACTTGTTAATATGTACACTGTTGTTGTTCTTGCTGCATAAAAATTGAATTTTGAATATCAAGATTTGTAATTCCGAAAACTATAGCTGAACTCTCGTATAACTATTGATCTTTACATTCTAAGGAATTCTGGTTAGCGTAAAGATCTTCAGTTCTCGTACATTTACAGCATTTCTTTACGTTGTTATTATAATATTTGTAAGACGTAGTAAGTACTCGAAGTACGTAATATAATATGTATCAGCCGAAGGAATGCAGACTGAACATATTATATTTATTGCATAATTTACATATACATATGCATGTATGCTAATAAATCAATAACAATTTTGAGCTAACTGCATGCAATGTAGGTAAATAAAATAAATTTGCATTAGAAAGAAGAAAAAAAAACATTAGTAAATGCATGATTATACCCAACACATCAGGCCCAAAGGGGCTAATAAGAAAGTGTTGCCCGGATACACGTACTTGGGGCTTTTTGTATTTTCTTCAACTTATGTATCAATGTTACAATTGGTACTGCAGTGTGGGCCGCACACCGTTCGGGGCTTTATTATTACCTACTTAAGGTGATGTAATCAAAGGTTAATTAATTAACTTGCACCCCTTGTCCATTTCTGGCATTTGCTTGTCTAAACAAATAGATATTTTTTGTAAAAAAATTCCAAAAAATTGAACCATACATATCTCAAAGATCGTTATCTGGTCCACTTCGCGGAATTTCAAGTAAACAGAATCATAAGCTAAGCTAGACTTGTTTCAGGTACATTTTCCAGAAGAAAAAGTGGTTTTTAACTTAATTTAAGCAAAAAGCTACCAAAATGTACTAAATTTCAAGTAAATCGAACAATAATAAAAGGTTGAGGTAGATCGGCTCCAGTCTGCTTTCTGGAAGGAAAAGGAAACCAGCTACCTATGTACATACCAAATTTCCTTTACATTACATCGAACCATAAATACGATATTTTTTTAATAGGTCGATCCCTGGCACTAATCTAAGTTAAAATCCAGCAGGTACCAAATTTCAAGTAAATCATATTTTTGTTTTTAATTTAGGCAATGACGAAATATGCCAGTTGCCCCATAATATTTGACTAAACTCATATTATACCATATATACCAGTGGAGAGCTAGAGACTTAAGCTAACTTTGAGTGAAGGAATAAAGCTGATACCATTTCTGGCAAAAAAAAAAAAAAGAAAAATTGTAACCGGTTTGGGACACCCTTAGAAAAGTCGCTAAAAATTGGAAATGCCATTATATTATATATTACATTAATATATATACTCGTATATGCTACATAACACAATAACTTTAAACTATACATAAATCACTAAAATTCAACTAACGAAACGACGCCATTTCCTTTTGTTAATGAGAAATATAAATTGAATGAAATGATTTTGTTTAGTTTCGGAACGAAATGAAATTGCTTATTGTTGAAACCGCCTAAACTCATCGGGAGCGTTAATTATAAAATGGTTGCTTGTCATGGTATTAACAGCACACTTTAGTAATTTTAACGTTAAACATTAACGGCAGCACTTCGTTTGGGGTAAAATAGAAATAAAATTTATTTTGATAAGCATTTTAACGATAACATTTCTTTATCGTTACGATGCACCCTTCATGAAATGCCATTCGTTGGGTATAAAATATTTAGTAATAATAACAGCTTAAGCTCAGTTATCGCTAAGTATTTTGCTTATCCATTACCTATCAAGTTATTCAAAACTTTTTACTACGCAAAGCACGTGAGTGTTATTTACCGTTGTTACTATAAATATGTTAAATGTTGTCTAACCTAAGCGGTGCCATGTACACCATTTTGGTATAAAACATTAAGTTTCTAATTCTTAGTTTTATCTTTTTTCTGCAACGTAATTAAATATGAACACAAAGTTATGCAATGTTAAAAAATCTCTCGTCATATATTTTGCACCAGCTCAATGCTCACTAAGAACCATTTTCAAGTAAGGCAAAACCATAAATTGAAAGTATTTTCCACAACAGTTTGAATATTTGCCATATTTTGAGTACGGGTATTTATACCTGGCCAGTCATGTGATGCCAGGTGACCTTGAAAATGCTAAAATAAACTTTTAGAATAATTTTCTTAATTGTGGAATGGTGTTTCTTACTGACACAACAACATAATTTTTAAAAATAATTTCACTTCAATTAGCACAGTTCCTTTTTTGTTTTGTTCACTAATAATTTCTTACTAATGTTAACAATTACTGCTCCACATTGCTGATTTATTGTATTTAACACACTACAAAAAAATATTTTTTATTATTTATGAGTGTAAATTAATAACACTGTATGCTGTACTTTGCAATTATAGTGTTAATACTTAACTATATGTTTACTACACATATTATATTATAAATTACGTATATTAAACATTTTTCAAAAAAATTGTTAAATGTCAACTTAATTCAAAAATATTTATGCTGCCTATAACTGATTTAATTATATCATGATATTACATCACGGATCTCGAAGCCCCTGTCAGTCATTTTATTACTGTAGTAACGATTTCCGCTCCGTAGTTTTTTTGAAAAAAAAGTGATTTTTTTATTAATTCGAAATCTGTTCTAGAATAATTCCATACATTTTATAAAATTTTATTGCTTTTCAATTAGCGCAATTTTTCCCATGTTCGTTTTTTTTGTTCAAAATCCCAACCACTCGTGCTCCGTTCAACTCGTCATATATTTTGTTAAGTTGGCTAATTATTTATCGCTCAGGTTTGCACTGTCATCCCGAAGTGTGCAATCTGTCGATTTAAAGTCGTTTATAAGCATTGGATTGTGTAATTGAATATTAATGTGATGTGTGAATGTTTACTACGTTCATAGTTCAATAAATTGATTGATTAATTTTTATACTTTTAAAAGTGAGCGCAAGTTTGTCGTCATAGAATGTCATAGATTTTAATTAATTTAAATTAATGTAGAAACGTGCGCTTACACTTTTTTCGCGCTGACAAGTTTTAACACCAGCTGTGCCAGTCGGTTCTTATTCTAAGTTTGAAAACTCATTTAAATGTATGAGATTTAGTTAATTCTATAAAAATAAATGCGCTCGCAGATTATTAGATTTATTATAAAAGTAACTGACTACGTTGGCTTTATATTGCCTATGGGGTTGTAGCCTGGTGGCCAGCACTTGAGGGAAACTGAACTATCTCCAAATTCGATAAAGTATAGAGGACAGCGCTCCGGTGCATCCGCGGAACACTTCATATCACACCAACTGTGGCTTCGAATGCTCTCTTACATCTACTCCCCATTGACATAACGGACTGCACTATGATGCTTGCGACGCGGTAAGGCTACAATGAATGATGACTGAATGGATAGTTATAAGCCATGGGCATACTAGCATCTTAAGAAAATTTCGTCTACCAGAAAAAATGGATTACTGAATATAATTCACTGATTTCACAACAGATTTCGAGGTAGTTATCCCGGATAGAAATCTTTCGGATAGGATAATACCAGCAAACACAGACTAGATCAAATCGACGGCTCAAAACTTGATAAAAGGGTCGGTGTCGGAGTTTACTCAAAGGATCTTGGCATCTATAAATCCTTTCATGTACCGTATAACTTTAGTGTTTTTCAGGCGGAATTGGTGGCTATAAATGGGACTATCTTAGCTCAATAGTACTTTCGGATAATCGCATCCATATTTTCTTTGCATAACCAAGCTGCATTACGAACCTTGTAGTCTGTCACAGTACAATCTAAAAGCGTAGAGGACTGCGGTAGATCACTTAACGTGATGGCTAAGCAGTTCTATCTGAATCTGGTATGGGTACCTGGACATAGTAATATAACGGGTAATGAGATGGCGAACGAGCATGGCAGGAAGGGAGTAATTCAGAAGCAACACAGAAATGTAGCAAGTCGTAGCGAAAGAATCGGCTATAAGTGAAATGAAAACACTCTTTAGCGTTCAAGGTGATTCAGGATACACCAAGATTGTTGCTTGTCAACTTCCACTTGAAGTGCAATGGAATCATTCAGATTTTTGATTACTGAGTAATACTGAGCATACTGAAGAAACTTCGAAGTAATGAAACAAGCACCGATATCATTGGAGAATAAAATAAACAACAAGGAGCACAAAACGCTTGTCTATCTTGTAATCTGTGATTATTTAGTATTGGGCAGACAAGGGCTTTGCTACCTTGGTGCAGAAAGGCTGAAGGACCTTTAATCGGCAATGGCCAAAGAGCGAAAACAATAAGTTGAATTTGCGAAAAGAAAAGCATTGTTCTTCATACTAGAGATACTATTGTATAAAGAGTGTAGCAGTGCTGCTTGGCCGTATGTAGTGTGTTTACCAAAACTATGGACGTAATATGGTCTTTGTGACTCGATGGTTAATAACCTAACTTGTTGTTATTTTTGAATATCGAGTATCTATGTTAAAAATTAGCGTTAGAGCTTCAATCGTTTTTTGAAATTAATTACTGCAAGGCCATCTATAGTCGTGCATAGATTCTGAGTCTGAAACGAAGTGTGGGCGGAGGTTTTAGCAGTCTCTTCAAGAGTCTTATCAAGCTTGTCGCTATAAAAGACGGAAGAAGGAATATCAGAACTCGATTTCTACATACATATGATGGATGATTGACGCTACAAAATACACTTAAAGCAAAGCAGAGTGTGTGAGAATATTATAAAGCAATATGTACATTCAGGAATGGTAATAAATTTTATCTATGACGAGATCACTAAAAAATGCTGCTCGCAAATAAAGTGCAAGTGTTTTTATTCACAAATTCAAATCAATTTGACTCCAGTAAGTAGGCATTTCAGTCAGATTATACAAGTTGGTTTAAAAAGTGCAAATATGTAAATATATACACAATATTCATATTAGAAAATGTTAACTCGCTAATTCCACTTTCACATTTACTTGAAAAAAAAAATTGCCCTTGTTTTAAAAGTTGAGTTCAAGTATATATTCTGGACAAACATTGAAATTCTGAATGGAAAATGATCAGAAAGGGCTGTTCGTATATTTACATATTTATGTATATAAATATTTATGCATATCACGATAATGGACCAGAAATCATTAGAACAGTACACACTCGTTTTTGCTTAATGTTTGTTAGGCTCATTCTTCGAAACGAAAATTACACGACTTTATCACGTGCCATGTTGGATGAAATACTTTATCAAAATGATCTAATATGCAAATATTTATGTAATGCATAATAACATTATTATTTTCTTTGAACATTTGCACCTGTGTAAATCAATTGTTTTAGCAACTTTAAATGCCCTTTCAACGAGTTTTTATATAAGATGATATGAAAGTGTACAAGCTCAATGAAATTTTTTTAACATGAAGTAATCCTGAATTCTCTACAAGCAGCTGCAAAAGAGACTATTGATTATCGAGAGGGTCAAAAGAAAAGGTCTTACAATGAGGGAAGGATTGCCGTGCCGCAGGGGAAAGTGAAACATATTTTTAGGCAGAACACAACAGGAGAGCTGTCCATATCACATTTATAGTATTTCATTTTAGGATGTGTGTAGAATACCAAATTTCATGTTCTTACTATAGATACTTTATATAAGTATTTATGACCCAAAACAGACGGACAGTCATGACTGAATCTCTTCTTCTTTCTTGTATTTACATACTGCGGAATCAAGTTAATGTACCATTTAATCTTCATGAAAGGCTTAAAAAGCGCGAACATGAAGAACGTGAGAAGCTGTTCGGCAGGGTTTTCACACGAAAGTTCTGTGAAAAAATGCGTTGAACTGGAGAAGGTTTGAAAACTAATGTAAGATCCAAAGACGTGATATAGTGACTTATGTGTGTGAGTTTATGGAGAAACCACGTCCTTGGCCTGCTGAATGTTAGTGAAGGTCAACAGCATTCGATCTCTATTCCCCAAGCAAACACGATAACATGACGCTTTGGTGTACGTCTATGAAGAAGTCCGAATATCAATTGCCTTTTTTAAAGAACAACAAAGCCGCATAATTCACATGCGGTAGTTTCAATTTAAAATTTAGTTAGATCTGCACTGTGTGAAAGGCTCAATCCAACTGTCAAGGAACTAGTAAATTTATAATAGACAAGATATTTACTATGTGCGATATCTTGGGAAAGTTGGGGATGATTTAACACTGCATTCGATGCTACGAAAAGATATTGCCTATAAGCCGCTATATTAGAATTGGGAATCCCCACGAATCTTTTACGTAGAAGCGCAGACAGAATTGGAAGGATTTCTTGGAGAGAACCAGAAGATGATTCTGACAGGCTGCACCTCTATACTGCGACTTCTTCAATGCTGTAGAAAATAGTAAGAGCTGCAGATATTTTCTGCATTTGAAGAAGATTTTCGTAGTTTTGTTTTCGTTGTGAAAACCTATTTGGCAACCTTTTCGCATTTGTACTCGAGAATTTGAGCCTGAACGCAAAGCCTCCCTAAAAATATTATAAATGTGAGCCAAAGTGTATCATCAGCCGAAAGTTCAGTACTTCGGTCTTCTATACCAATTTTATTTTCTAAACTCAATAATTGTTTTTATTTTCTTTCTGTCCTCTTCGTACATTCAAAATAATTTTGTTCCCACTTTATTTTTTAATATTAAATATTTTAAATTTATAACTAAATTTTATCATTGCATATATTATAGTATGCTTTTGTAAAAATATTAAATTAATAATATTGCCAAATATTTATAGTTCTAATAAATTATTCAAGACGATTTTAAAGCCACATTTGTCTAGACATTTTTGCCATTCATTGAATAGCGAAATTTTTTCGCATTCTGGTTTCTTTTCGATTTTAGGAATTTCGCATTTAAACAGGTTGAATTATTTAATTGAGTCACGGACAAGAAGTATTAAACTGGTTGATAAAAAGCAATTGGTAAAGAATAAATAAAAAAAAAAAACATTTTTATACCATTTGAATATAAATATGTGATATAACTTTATCTGATGTATGTACATAAACACTAAATGGAGAGAAATCTATATCATAAAGCTGGCTTATAATTGATTTTTGCTGTACAAAGTTTTGTGAAAAATGTATGAATTATTGTAATTCGTGTCGTGTATGTCTTTTCACAAGTGATTATTTTCATATTTTTCAATAAGTTGGCTTCCGTTCAAGAAAGGTATACAGACTTAAGCATACCTGAAGACGGCGGTTTTCTTTTGTTATTATGTTATAAATCCATTAAAAAGTGAGCAAAGTCATAGACGAATTTTGTTAATTTTACGGCTTTTAAATTTCTTCTTTAAAAAAAAAAACAAAATTTAATTGTCTATATATTGGATGAGTGCATAAGTTCGTGCCCTTTGCGATTGGCCAAAATCGGACGTTTTTCATCAATTGCTTTCTTCAATTCGACCAATTGCTGACAATACTTGTTGGCAGTGATCGTTTCTCCAGCTGGCAAGAGCTCAAAATAGATCACGCCTCGGATATCCCACCAAATGCACAGCAGTACCTTCATCGGATGCAATCCACCTTTCGACATCGGTTCCGCCCCTTCGTGTGCCTGTTTCCATGTTCTTTTGCGTTGAACATTGTTGTACAGGACCCATTTTTCATCACCAGTCACGAGCCGATCCAAAAAAGGTTCGTTTTTGATCCCTCGAAGCAAAGAAATTGCTGTTGACATACGGTCCACTTTGTTCTTTTCACTCAACTGATGTGGCACCCATGTATCGAGCTTCAAAGTGTACCCAACCTTTTTTAAACGATGAAACGCAGTTGATTTGTTGACGTTCAATTCACTGGCAACCTCTTCCGTCGAAATACGTGAGTTATTCGCAACTAAAGTCCTTAGAACATCGTCATCAAGCTCAGAAGGCCGTCCACTGCGAGGTTGATCTTCGAGGTTAAAATCTCCAGTACGAAATTTCGCGAACCATTTCTTTACTGTGCGGAGTGCTGGAGCACGGTCCAAATAAACTTCGCGAATATCTTTAGTTGCAGCGCCCACTGTTTTTCCTTTGCGGAATTCGTATAACATAATATGACGCATATGATCTTTTTGGTTGTTCATCTTCCATGCGTCTTTTCACTAAGCAACTCAAATCAAAATGAAGTTATTTTATGCTTGATTTACAGTTCGGACTGTCACCTTTCCAACGATATATATGTAATATGTATATATTTCTTTCACGAGCGCCACTCTCAAACGATTCGTACGGCATCCAGCGGAATCGGGCACGAACTTATGCACTCATCCAATACATATATTATATATAAAAACGTTTGTTCGTATGTCTTTTCCAGTAAACTCCGAAACTAATTGTCAGATTATATTGAACAATTTCCCAGCTTAATTCTGTGGTTCGTGGAAAGATTTGCACGAAAATTTTTTTTTGGAAAGTGCTTGATGTACTTGAAATTTTGAAAATACATAGATGGCTTTTTACTTAGACTAGCAGAAAGGCTTCCCTCCTCTCCGGGAAGTCAACCAGGGGCTGAACTATTCAAATATCATATTATGGTTTGATTTACTTGAAATTCGGTACATAGGTGGATTTTTCCTTAGATTTGCTTTTTTCTTAGATTGACTCTCTTACCACGGGGAAGTGGACTAGAGACTGACCTATTCGACCTTTTGCGAGAAACTTGTGTATATAATTTTTTTTTATTGAATTTCTCTTTTTAAGGGAAGTGGATGGATCAATTTAATAAAATATTTTTATTGTATTCGTGGTTCGGTAATGGAATACATTTTGTCTCCTGGAAATGAACCAGAGACCTGGAGCCAAGTTTCATTTGCTTGAAATATTAATAATACTATCTTTACCGGAAAGGACACTCATCCACATAAATTCGATTTGCAACGGCACACGACTTGCAGTCGAATACTAATAGCGGAACGTAATGAAACCAACAATTCTGACCGAACCCTTTAAAAGCGAAGACGTCCTAATTTCTCGAATTCTTAACATTCCGTCCATTACCTGGTTTCAATTCAAGCGACTATAGTTCCCTGTTCTATTAGCGTTTGGTAGCAATTAAATATTGTTTTGCAAGTTCATCTGAGTTGCAAATATTTCTCACGCATTTTTGGATGCAAATTAGGCGCTTTTTAAAGACGTTTGTTTTTCATCCATGCCTTTTTTTTGCTTAGTTTCACAAAGTTTGCATGCCATTTCGTTTACTAATTACTAGCGATGCGTTGAAAAGCAGCAAAGGAACGCATATTTATTATAATTATTTCATTATGGTTAATTACAATTATTTATTATATTTATTTTTATTATTGTCAGTTACAATTACTACTTATACTAATTTTAAATTTGCTATTACTTTTGCAATTTAAGTAATTATTTGAACTACAACCACACCTACAAATATATTCCTACTTATAATGTATTCACAGTTTTTTTTTTTTGCTTAAAGAAATAATAATAATAAAATATTATGGACCTAAATAATTGTGCATTGCACGCGCCAACCAATGTCAATTCATGAGGAATAAAATTAGAATCCATACAATTGAAAATTAAATGCAGAATACTTAGCATTTGAAAAACGTTAATTTTCAGTGCCAACTGAAAGTAAAAAAGACTGCACAACAGCTGTTGGCAAAAATAAAAATAATGATAATTTGCGGTTTTTTAATTTATTTTGTTTGATTCACACCCTTCTCTATTGCAAGCAGATAGTAACTATGTTTTGTTTTGTGAACAAAAAAAAATCAATTTGATTTAATTACTCACAAACAATTAAAATAACGAAACGCACTTAAGTAGTACGGGAAATATATATGTATGTAAGGCAAGTGTTTTTATGGGAACGGTGCGATCGGAATGCTTTTGCTTGGCAATTTTTTGCTTTTACGAGGGTTGCCTTTTATATTATTTCTGGCCATTATTGTTTTTCTAAATTTGCTCCATTCAGCTCTACATACTTTTACAACCAATTGTCGAAGCACTTTTGCCCCTTTGGTTGAGACATCTCCGAAACATGCCTTCTGAATGCATCACCGCCTCTTCAAGTGTGGAAAAACGTTGACCCCATTAAACTGATGTTTGGAGCGCTGAAAAATGCAGGTCTTTTAGTCGATGCTGGCGAACAAATGTTGATGTGTACCACTGAGGATTTACTGTTCTGCGTTGTTCTAGTGGTACGGTTGCGAGATCTCCAGTTAAAAAAACAAGAAAAAAAAATCAAAGCCATATGCTTGGAAGTGCTTCGTGGGCGAACAACTTTTGTTGAATTCGGCTCATCTTGCACCCATGCAGTCGACTGCTGTTTACTTTCATCACGATTCATCACCTGTTACGAAGTCAGAGACGTGTTTCGAAACACCATTTTTGGTAAACATTTCGCTCGAACAAACAACACACGAAAATTTTTGAGCGATTGACAAATTGTGTGTGCGACAGTCAAATGTCGACACTAATGCCTACAGTTTCCATCACTCGATAAGCCGCATGACGATCTTGCAATATCAGCTTGCGAGCAGCATCAATAGTTTCCGGTACTACAACCGATTTTGGAAGAACTTCATTGAATTCGTCTTCGAGTTATCTATGACCTCGATTGAATTCGCCATACCATTGATAAGCATTGGTCCTTGGTGGAGCTTCGTCGCCAAAAATTGATAGCCATTAGCGAGCTAATTAAATTTTTTGGATCTTTCCACAACCGACTTTGAAACACAGAACTTCGAGAAACCTGTGTTTAAGCTTTAAAACGCTGAGCCTACCTGCTTTTAAGTGCGCACCTTCCCAAGGCCGTATCTCAGAAACTTTCATGCGGAACGACTTGAAAATTTAGGATAATATTCTCGAGATGTTCAGGAAATTACAATAATAATACAATAAAAAAATGTGCATGCAACTCATGTAACGCCTTAAAAGAGAGGGTATATATCGTGCAGAAGAAGTTTTGACAAATCACAGTTTCAAGATAGTTTTCATACATCGGAGCATAGTTTTCCCAAATCAGGATTAAGCAACCAGAGTGAAGATAACCTTTTATAATTTATAAGAGCATCAAAGTCGCTGGGTAATGAAGCTTAATGAACGGATCAACATTGTGGCATCACACGCATTCCAAGTATCCCATGCCGTTACCCACTCACTAATACCAAAGAACGTATATGAATAAGAAGCGGCATGACGGTCTCGTAAATTGGGTTTTTCAGAAAGATCGTAAATAGAAGGTCCATTTTCAGGAATTCGCGTCCTCTTCACACCATTCGTAGTTCAGAGGGGCGATATGATGAAGCGAAACCAAATTTTCGCTTGAAGGTCTATCAAAACAAAAACAAAAGCCCAGTTGTATGAGAATTAGCAAAAATTGTTCAATGCAGCTGTGAAAAATGTAAACAACCGAAATTTTGCTAAAATATCTACAATAAATTGTGAAAAATTGAAAAAGTGACATTGGCAATAAAGTGAATATGATTAGTATTTAATTTAATAGAAGGTGCAGTGTAAAAAGTGTTTTGTGTAAGAGTGTAAATTCAATCAAAACCAGTGTACATTTTCATATTTATCAATGTAATAGTTCAGTAAAAAATCTATGCATTTTTATATGAGTGTGCATATGTTTTGTTGACATCAAAATTAAAATACATACATACATATTTATGTGGCTAAAGTAGCAATCGAAATTACATTTATTTCTTATGCATTCATATTGTCCTGTTCAATATGGGTGTTTTAAATATTATTCTAGATTTGTTCAATTGCTCAGTTGGTATTATAAGATGTCACTATTTTCTTTAAAATTACAACATGGTCTTTGGCGTAATGGTTACGCCTACGTGTCTTTTGCCAGAAGTCACGGGTTCAAATCCTTCTTTCGCTTTTTATTTTTTGAAATTGGTAAATTTTGAATTGTAGGTAAGGAATTGCTTGTGGATGACGGGGTACAAAGGAAATATGTTGGCATGCTTTTGTGTATGTATGGGTCTTTCATATATGTACAGGGACATTTGAATGTGTTAGTAATTGACTTCAACTCAACTTAAAATTCTGATTTTTGTAGATTTTGTCATCGTCGCGAAGAAATACTTGTGGATGGCGGGTACAAGGGAAGAGAATAGGCAAGTTTTTGCACATGTGTGTAATTTTCGTGTACACATTGGTCTCTTTAAATGTATGTGTCTTCAACTTCAGACCAACTTAAAATTCTGATTTTTGTAGATTTTGTCTTCGTCGCGAAGAAGTCGTTTGTTGATGATGGGTTGAAAGAGGGAAGGGCATGCGCATTATTAAGATTGTGTGCGTTTTTCGTATACATATTAAAATGCTTAAATGTATGTGTTTTCACTTTGGCATGAGTTGAACATCAATTTCTGATTTTTAGCAAAATTTGACTTCGTCTTGAGGAAACCGTTTGTTGATGAAGAGTAGAAGGGAAGAGGGTTTGCATGCAGTAGTTGTTTTTGTTGCGTTTATGCTTCTTCTTATAGCAAATAGCTTTTTGAATAGAGGAGTGCGCAGAGAAGTAAAGTGAGCTGCGCATATGAAGTTGTTTTTGTGATTTTTAGCATGAATGGCTTGTGTTTATCAATGAATGGAAATATTTGAAGTTATTTGCTTTTAAATGACTTTATGCATGCTTTAGGTATTACATATAAATGCCCATATTTATATGCATTCCTACATAGTACATTTGTATAACATATGTATATAAAATATTTAATTAACATTAAAATAAATATATACAAAAATATTTAATATAAAATAGCTATTTAGTTTTCTAATTTTCCATCATAGTATTTTCCAATTTATTTTATGACTTGGTTTAATAATCAAGCATATTTTATCCACCGCCAAACATGCATATATATGTACATATGTTTGTGTGTACATATTATGTCTTCATTTGTAAACACACATCATTACCATGACAACATACATACATACATACATATATGCCGCCTAGTTGAACTTGCAAAAACCATTCTTCGCATCGTCAACAAATCGTATATATGGCAAAAGCAATACCTCTGCCCGCGCGCTGCTCTTCCACAAGCCACAGCTCACAAAAATCAGAAGTTGAAGAAATTTCTGTACCCGCAGCACACAAACATACTCTCGATAAGGCGAACAAATGTCCTGCAATTCAAAAATTAATGTTCCCTAAATGCCCTCAAAGCATACGATATTAATAAATATAACTTAAATTTAGATCTAAGAGAGTTTAGTAATGATAAATCAATTCAAAATGTAATAAAATTAGGCAATAGTATATCTTTAATTTACATAAACTAATGAGCATGCCTTATTGAAGTCATGTACGCATTGTTCGCCTACACGCGCGCGCACTGTGCAAATTAGCGAAGTCGAATGTGGATGAAATGCTCGCGGGGAGAAAATATTCTTTCGTACATTTAACTGAATAAGAAGAAGAAAAACCAATGTTCTTTGATTCGGTATAAGTACAGAATATGCCATAATTCTTTTATGAAGTGCTGTGGCACAGTTGGTATTTCGCAAGAGTACATACGTTTTTGGTATTTTAGCTTCTGACGCAAGTTCAAATTCCTTTCGAAGGAGTTAATATCATTTATTCAAAATAAATTAATTTTATTTTTTTTTTGTTTCATTTAATATTTTTTGTTTATTAATAAAAAAAAATCATAATGTGATGAACGTAAAAATAAAAAAATATCATTTATAAACATTCTTTTTATGTGAGGCGTAGTCGTTAGCGCGTGCGTATATTTGTATTTTTGCTATTTTTGCTTATGGCTAAAATTAAAATTCCTTTCGAAGCAGCCAATTTCAAATAATTTATTTTTTTTATTTTTATTTATTTTAATCCATATTATTTGAAAATAAAAAAAAAAGTCATAATGAATGAACATAAAAATGAAAAAAAATATTTATTGCAACAAATTTGCGCCTTCTCGTTGTTATATTAAGTTCTCTGATATTATTTCCTACGCATACCCACACAAGTGGTATATTGTCCGTGTAGCATACAATTCTGATATTTTTATTTTTGGCGCAAGTTCAAATCCTGGCATAGAGCTATTATCCAGAATATTTCGTACTAGTGGTTTCATTATTTTATATATTGTACTGTTTTGTAATTTTTTTATATTATTATGAATATTAAAATGAAGATTAAAAAAAAAATTATAAATTTCAAAGTACAAATGTATGTACATATGCATGTGAAATGCAAATTGCCGACGGCAGTTTTGCTATTTTTGAGGTGCATATGTGTGTGATGTGTGTGCATATGTTGATTGAGGACAGGACAGCATACATATGTTCATATAAACATTAAATCATTTATTAAAAATTTGCTTTGAATTGTGAGAATATCATTTGAAAAAAAAAAAATTTAATAAAACTTTTGCATAAAGTAATTACAATTGTAGCTACATTTCTACCCCTTCATAACTTGCAATTTGTTTTCATCGCCGCCAAATGCAAAAATTCAAAGCGAATTGAGCTTATAGTTCCCCATCGTCGACGAAAAATGGTGTGAAGAGGACACGAATTCCTGAAAACGACTCTACCGCATTTGCACAGAGACCGTATGAGTCTTGCCGCTTCTTATTCATATACGTTCTTTGCTAATACTTAGCAATACCTATATCTCTCAAACTTTTATTACAAAAAAAAAAATGCTAATTTGCATCGAGATATTAAAACATCAACTGATAAATACTAATTACAAAGTAGATATCGTTAGATATGAAATTAAATTAGCTTCCATTCATTAATTTCTTAATTATAATTAAACACAAATTCTCATTTTACTAGTTAATATCGACACTTAAAAAATAATTAGTCAATAAAAAACAAATTTAATAGGTGTACATAGCTATAAAGAAAAGTGTGCTTGCACAGTATATCTGTACCAAATTTCGGATTATATTATTTGATTTAAGTTTACTTTGTTGATTTAGGTGTCACAGGACTCTTAGCTAGATTTTAGCTTTCATTAAACGTAGGGCTAAGGAGTTCAATAACCCATACATTACGAAATTAGACTCTACTTCACTTATTAGACCCTTTTTGGAATATGATCCGGTATGGTATGTAATCCACATTATCAATTCCTACTTTTCGCATTAAAATATTATACTGCGGTTGCGAATAACAATCTTCCTTCTTACAAAAGTCGTTTACGGCTCATTAATCTGTGGTAGAGATATACACGGTGTGTCCTAAAAATAACCGAACTTTATATTTAAATCATACTTTCAAACGCACCTGACTTCATGTAAGTCGGATGTAAAAGTGACAGCCATTTCAATAAAACCAAAAGTGTGCTAATGGTTTCAAAAAAAGAAATGGAACAAAGAGCAAATATAAAATTTTGTGTCAAACTTGAAAAAAAATTGAAATTTGAGTTTAAAAAATTAAAAAAAAAATTGAAAAAAATGAAGCAGCCGTAACCGAGGTACTGAAGAACATTTCTATAAATGACATAAAAAAATTTATGCATGCGCTGGTTGATCGTTCCAAACGTTGTGTTGAGTCAAATGGAACCTATTTTGAATAAATAATAACTTTCAAAGATAATATAATGTGTATTTTACTATTTTATATCCAAAAAGTTCGGTTATTTTTGGGACACGCCGTGTATGCTTGAAATTGATAAGAGATGTTATCAATGCCCAATTCCTACCTATGGAGGTTAACTTTACCATACCTTTAAGGTCATATAGACACTTTAGGACCCTTTCATTGTGTTCATGCAAAACCAATTTTGAAATGCACGATCCCTATAGATGTTTGTGCAACGATTTTAATGCTCATTTTGCCAGTATTGATTCCTCCGATTCTCTTTTCCGTATCATAACCTACTTACTGTCAGCGCTAGGTGGGAGTTCGTTGTCGAAATTTAAAATTTAATTACAAATAAAAATATGTAACAGATCTTATTTGTCTTTTAAAAGGTAGTGCGTAGGAAGCACAATTTTTAAACAAAAAAAAAAAATTAAGAAATTCTTCATTCTTCTGAATGAATAACAATAAAAGAATGTTATTGAAAAAGTGCTGAAACTACTTTTTTACATTTTAATGCATTTTTTCTTTTAGACCTTTTTACATTTTTATTTATTTAAGGAATGAAAACGAAAATATGTTTTGATAGTGACGAATTTGTTTATCGCTTATTTTTTGACACATTTCTTTACTCAAATTACTGTGTATGCGAAATAATTGTTTGTTTTGTATGTATGTGAACATGTAAATTAAAAAATATTTATTAACACAATACAAATGTACTCATAGTATGCATAGTGAAGGGGTTAAAAAGGTGTAACCTTGATTGAAGACGCTGAACTGCTTTAGAAATTTAAATAAATATCGCTATCTCCTGCTGACTGCAGAACACGCACGGAACTAATTTTCATTTCTTCGCTTTGTGTAAATTAGAAAGCGTTAAATAGCTGCTAATTACATATATGTAAAACAATTGTAAATTACATCGAAATTAAATATTCCCTACTTTAAGCTACTGTAGAGAATATCGTTGAGACCTAAAAATCCTCAGGAAAGAACTTCTAATTGAATGAGATGCCCAGTTTTATGTATTATTTGGAGACATAAATGTTTCGCATCTATCGTTTATCGAACATCTTCCTCGCTGGAAAGCATCTAGCCAAATACTGCTGGCTATGTGTGCAGAGAATCGACACTCTTGGGGAGGGGAACATTTTTCATCCAGCATTTTAGAAGAAGTTTGCCTAATACACTGAATTCTGCTTGCAAAGATACAGAGGAAGTTGGTCTCAATTACAGACGTTTATTAATAATATTTAAAATATTTAGTTGTAAACAATATAGGTATATTTTATTAAAGTGAAAAATTGACAATGAGAACAAATAATCTTAGCAACTGCATCGTAACTATAAATTTCAGGCGAATCAAATAATTTCAGTTGATTCGGTTGAAACATTTGGAAATGTTTACCCCTAATTAGTTATCAAAATAAATTTTATGTCGTTTTTACTCGAAACAAAAAATTGTCGTTCAATCGTTAACAGGTAATGTTAAACGTTAACATTGAAGTGTGCTGTTAATATCAAATTAAAATTAACGATAACGCTGAGTATGTGTGAGTTCAACATTAATTTTATCATTTCGTTTCGATAACATGGCGCCGAAACGAAACAAAATCATTTCGGTAAGTTTATTTTTCATATTAACAAAACGAAAGGTATAAAGGTAGTTAATTATCTCTGCCGAGTCCTTCTATGCAAATAATAATTAGTTAAGGTAGTTGAATATTATTTTACCAAACTAGAAAAAAAAACAAAAACAAACTAGTTCCTGAAAAATAAAGTTTATTAAATTAAATTCAAAGGTGTCTGGAAAAAAAGTCTGATGAGGAAACGTGGTGGTTTCCGAAATAGCAGCTATAACTTCTACCGTCCAAAACTATTGTTGTAATTTTTTCACTATTTCCAAAAAAATATATGGTCTGAAACAGCTCCATTTAAACGAAAACCTAAAATAAAAATAGCAGCTATAACTTCTACCGTCCAAAACTATTGTTGTAATTTTTTCACTATTTCCAAAAAAATATATGGTCTGAAACAGCTCCATTTAAACGAAAACCTAAAATAAAAATATTTTTTTTTGAAGCCAAATGAATACAAACAACAAACAAATGATGTTTCCGCACTAAAAATATCATGCAAATATATTACGAACAACCAATTAATATATTTAAATCTCAGATATTCAATTAAAATATGTAAGTAATCAAAAGTAGGTGAAACTATTGTTTATAATAAAAACAATTACTGGGGAAGCAATTAATTTATTGAAATGCATGTACACATACGAGTATGTATTTTGCTAGATATTTTTTTTGTTTTATAAATATGCCTGTATTAAATTGGAAAAAATTAAATAAAAATCTCACATTATTTGCAAATAGTGGCGTACAATAAATTAACGGTACTTCTGCAATTAAAAGTAATTATAAATATGGTAAAGGTAGTTATATTATTGTTTATACATATATGCAAATATAAACGAGTTTTTCACATACCCAGTAAGAAAATATGAAAATTTTGTTAGTAAAAGGTTTTAATGCATTTTTAAATCATTTTTTAAAAGAACTTTCTCAGAAGTATACTTTAAGCAAAATAATTTAAAACTGTGGGGCTTCTGTCACTAGATGGTGTTACTTCTATTTCTGACAACACAATTTCGATGATGTCAAATTAACTCTTGTTTGAAAGCTAATATTTAAGCGCTGCAAAACGCTGCCTAAAAATTGGTGGGGCTTACAGTGGGATTGCTATAAGTGAATGTCAGACCCAGGTGTAATTTGCTCGATACCGTTCCGGAAATTTTGATTTCAAAAGATGCACCACGTTCTCCCCAATCAGTCACTAAAAAGGCCGATGAAATTCTGCACCTGGCATGCAAGCAGTCAAGGGATAGCAAAGGCATTAGGTAGCACTCACGTGACAATCAAATCCTTAAAAAATGCTTGCTGCTCAAAGAAGCTCGACTTTAGGTGCCACAAAAATACAAAACGAAACGGAAATATAAGACGAAGAAGAAGAAAAAAATTAATTAATATTTGTCCAACAATATAAAAAACAAAACTCCGCAGTAGCCGAGTGGTTAGCATTGTGTACAGCCAGATCTCGAGTCCTGGTTCGACGAACATCCAAAATTATAGAAACTTAAATCTTCTAGTTGCGGTCGCCCCTCGGCAAGTCCTCTGAGTGAATTTCTTACACTAAATAAAAGCTCTTCATAAAAATCCATCGGTCTTTCGGAGGCTGCTTAGAATAAACTTTAGGTCCCTCCATTTGTTAGAAAAACGTCAAAATATTTTCCAAAGACTTGCGATTAACGCTCTATATTCGTACATATAGGTATTCGAGTCATATGTATACATATATACGAGTATGTGCATATACATATTTAGTAGTAATGTAAAAGTCAGACGCTTCTGCAATATTTAACAGCGAAAAAATTATAGTGTAGAATCAATTCAATTTATGCACCCGTGTAAATTTACATATAAATATTAATATGCCAATTGAAGAACATGCAGCACATACATACATATGTGCGAGTATAATAGGTATATGGCGATTTATGCACAATCAGCGGAAAATGTAATAAAACATATACAAATGTTTATATAAATGTACATTAATATGTATTTTTGTTATATTAATTTAAATTTTATTTTCGATGGATTTATGCACAGTGATCAGTCATTTTAGCTTTTTTTTCAGCTAGATCTAGGAGGGAAAATGAAATTTAGACTTGGATTTTTTTAGAACAATTTTCTGCTGTTTTTTCCTTGGCTCACACGTATAATTGGCGCTTTGTAATCGCTGTAGCGATTTTCGGTCGAGCTGCTCCTCTGTGGACCTACAGAACTTAGCTTGGCTTAGGCTTGGGAAAATTTGGTTTTTTCTCGACAAATTACCACAAAGTTGTACGATGCGGCACATTTATCATTTGTTAACATAACAAGAGTAGATTCCATGCACTCATTAGGTGGCTATATAGAAAAAAAATCGATATTGCAAAGTTTCTCTATCATTAAATATTATTGTACAATTTATGCATCTAAAACACTTACTGTGGGAAAGATGAAAAGGCTATTCGAAACTGCTTTTTTGGTTAATTATAGATCGAATTAAATAATGAATATTTTATAAATATGCGTATGACGTCAGCGTAGAATAAGAAAAAATTTATTTGTTTTGCTTAATATATGGAAGCTCTTTGACTATGTCAATTTATGGAGATATTTTTGTTTGGGACCGATCTACACGAAAGAATCATATATAATTTGAAACATATCAAGCTTTCCGCCTCGGCTGATATGTATAAGACCTCTATTCTTTTTCATATAGTTTCACAGAATATGTTATAAGTTATAATAAAATAAATATCGTAAAAACTGAACAAAAAACATATGGTTTTACATCCGCCGAAGTCGCAGGCAAACTCTAGTAGATTCATATACGAGCTTTGAACGAACGTTGAACGAATAGTTGTACAAAATTTAATTAATTGGGGCATTTATATAAGGTTTTGGAACCATTTAACTTATGTGGTTAACAAACGAAATCCGCAGTCGAAAATGGCTCCAAGATCTGAAAACCACAACAGCATTGACAAGGCCACATTAGAAAGATTATATGAAAGTGTGAAGCAGTTTTGAAACTTCGAAAAAGTAGCATGGAAGTATTTCTTAATATTAAGCACGAGTTTCTTATTTATGCTTCAAGAAGTTATATTATTTATAATATAAATATATTAAGATCATTTATAAATAGATATTTTAAGTGAGCCGCACCTCAATGTACTGATCGGAATATATTGGCGTAGACAAATTTTGCGATATTTTTCTATATAAAAAGTATTTATTTTCAAAAACGTTATTTCCCTATAAGCTGTGAATCGAGAGATCGAATTTTCTTCAATTTTTAGATACATAAAATATTATTTTTTGTTTGCTGGTTTGCTAAAAAGAAAACAACCCTGTAACATTCGCAGTGATAATTATTTCTATGTAAAATAAATTCACTATATAACTATATTTACTTACATATGAGTACATATTTACATGTGTACTTATATATGTATAATATATGTTATAGTCAACTATTAAAATAAAAAAAAATTCTTTAAATAAACGTGAAGAGAATTTTATTTAATTTTTTCTCTCCTTTTTTTTACAATTTTTTATTTACATAATCAAATAAAATGCTTTTACTAATGCCAGTGGAAAATGCTAAGATCGAAATTGATTTAAGTGATTATGCATGCAATAATGTTGATCTCGTGCTTGAAAAGGTTTAAAAAAAAATTAATTTGTATTGTATTCTTCTTAACACGAAAGTAATTTGAAAATAAAATTAAATATAATACATAAAGAAGGGTGAAACTATTTGATGGCCTTCACTTTATTATAAAACTTTGACACGGCATTTGCGGAGTATTGCAGTGAGTAGTTAATTAGGTCGTTTATATACATATGTATATGTATGTATGTATTATATTATAAGAAAAAACAAATAAAATCAAAAAATTTATTAAAATTACAACAAATAATCCAACCACACTCATGTTGAATTAAAAATAAACTCATCCTTAGTCTTTTATTCTTTTTCCCTTCTTCTTCATTGGCGTGGGCTATAATCGTGTATATATTTAATAGAGGAATCAATAATAGCGCGAATCTTCTTTTGAAACCAAGTCTTTCTCCACCTCATCTTTGCAACGCAGTGGAATTTTTCCTTTTCTTTTGCATCCACCAGCGGTTACTACATCGAATAATTTCAAAGCTGGAGCGCTTTTATTCATTCGGATGATTTAATCTAGCCAGCGTAGCCGCTGTCTTTTCATTAGCTGAATTACATCACGGAGAGGTCCTTCTCAATTCTGACTGCACTTCTGGTGTTGTCTAGCGCGAATACTTGGATTTTGGTATGTCCGTTCCAAGCATTCTTTGACTCCATTACTCTTGATAACACTTTTCCAATAAGGAAATCTCTAGATGAAACCGCCCTAGTTCGTCACTGGCGATACTGCTATCATTGACTGTCTCAGACATTTCAAAAACTTCAAATGTTGTTTAAAATCGTGGAACTTAAGAGAACAAATCATAAGAGAAATTAGTATTCCTGTAGGGTACTGATGGGGCATCTAACCCTATCATCTCCAAAAGCTAGGTCACTCAGAATGGGTGTGGAGTAAAGCTTGCACAGAGGAGGAAGAAACGATGGCGCATTACCTTTGCGAGTGTCCGGCCTCCAGTTAATTGAGACGTGAAATCTTCCACGATGCTCGAAACTCCAACCGTATGAAGATGGATGCGCATGTTTGGAAAAAATATAACAATTTATTAAATTGAAATATGCATAAGGTTTGTTTCGATATTTTGATTTGAGTGATTATTACCAATTTCCAAGGAGGCACGCCCCCTTTTCCAAATAGTAAATTTCATGAACTATTTGCATGATATCCCATATGGTACATGTTCCGTAAATTTTGTTGAATTTTGTGTAGGCGTTCTCAAGCTACCAAGTGGCAAAACAGCCGTTCACCAATTTGTCTTGTAAAGCGTTAGTCTTGTCGGTCGAGAGAAGGCTTGTAACGTCGAAAAATATCAATATCATCGGACACTTTTGTAGAAGTGCCATGAAGACATAAACCGCTTTTGCGGAATATCTCTTCTATCACGAAGTTGAAGAAGGTCGCCTTGTCTGAAACGATATTGAACGGTTCGGGGAGATACCTTCCTGCCCTCACAGAAATGGTGCTGTTGCTTGCTGCCATTCTGCAAAGGCGCGTAAAATTCGCAGGAATACCGAACTCAGGCAAGATTACGTTTTCCTTCGGCATGACCTTGTATGAGATGACAATAAGGCTGATTCCCCGGTAGTTGCCGCACATCGTCAGGTAGCACATCTTCAGGATAGAACAGTAAGTAATATTCCAACAATTAAGCATGCTTTCCACTGGCCAAAGTTAGCAGAGGAGCTGAAGTCATCGCCCGCAAGCAGCATTGAGAAATTATTCCGCCATAACCTCAGTGAGCACTTTGGCACTATTTTCATCCCAACAGTTTGATGTTTAGATGTCTACCTAGTGTATTTCACTAGGAACCTTGTGACCGAACTTTCGAGCGACATTTCGGCCACATAATATTTCAAGTTCCTCACTCTTGCGCCTTTTCTGCTCTCGTTTTTTCGTCTGAAAAGCCACCTCTTTTCGTCTGAAAAGCCCCCTCTTTTCCTCCCCCTTTTCTCTGAGTTCGGTTGACTAAAGCGTTGTTTTGGAGGCGGAGCGTTTTCTTGCAGTTCTTTCACGACAATCCCCGTTATACCATTGATTCTGTGGTGTTAGTCGCTTCAAACAAATACCTCTTTCAGCGACTGCACGCATTCAGTGTCATATGTCGGCGCAGCAGTTACGAGAGATGAGCGGAGTAGGTTTCGATCGCCCGTAGGAGCCAACTTTAAAACATACGAGCGTCCAGGCTGAAGCATGCCTTCCAAAGTCTCCGAAAAAAAAGGCTTTTCACTGTTGTTTATATACCTATATTAAAACTATGCTCCTAAAACCCAATCTGGTCTCTAAGTCATCTAAGTCAAATTAACATACATAAAATTTCAACATTTACTTCGACATTTATTTGGTAAATTCATAATTATATATTATCTTAGTGATTTTTTCCTTGGATAAATGTGTAAAGCGAGAACGCAAATTTTCCAATCTAGAAAAACATTTCATGCTGTAGAAAGGGATTTCTGTTAATTCAAATAAATACAGTTAACTTACTGAAATACTTGTTGCCAAAGTAACACCGAAAAGCTTCAAGCAAGAAAATCGTATTGGGGTTTGAGTGTGCTGCAAGAAAAATAAAATAGTTTTCCTATAACGACGATCCTCTTCAAGCCAATCAGAATGAAAGATGGCATTGGGCAACTGTTCACAATCGGCAATCAGCTGAGAAGCATAGTAGCAACAGGGCAGAATTTGCATAATTTGACAACTGAAGAATGCCATGGGTATGATGTTGTCTGGAAATTTCATGTTGCCGAACCAATTCAATACCGTGGTGGCTGTGGTGGCGAACTGGGTGAAGAGTGTGATGGAAATGACAGGCGCAACAGTGTTCGCAATGCTGGGAAAGAGTAGAGCAAAAAAATTTATTTGCTAAGCAGTGCAACTAACGACGATTCTCTTACCTCAAAATCTGGTCATATGTGTGAATGCAGGCCAAAAGCTCAGCATATTTTTTCTCTCTGCACAAAGCCTTATTCGTACCCAAATGTTTTACACGCTTCACCAACATTTGCATGTGCAGACGTATAACAGAAATAAATATCGGCGGATATGTATCACTGCCTAATTGATGAGCTAGTAGAAAAAACATAATGAATATATCCCAGCCAACGTTGGTCCAGTACTCCCAGCTGGTACGTGTAGCATCCAAATATGGCAGCCAAATAGTCAGAGGTGGCCGATTTTGGTACACCCCGAATGCAATGGTTGACAGCTCAAAACTATAGTAGGGGACACTAAATGCTGCGATTATTTTACAACAGGACCGCACGCACCGCCGTATTCTGTTTAGATATTCGACATGCTTGTAATTCTCATCTAATTTATCCAATATGGCACAAACACTTTGCAAACGCTTCATATACCAGGCTATGACGATGATTTTTATTGGGATGCCCGACACTTGTACGGCATTTTGTATGGCCGAGAGTAATTCATTGGTGTTCAGCACTTTCAGCAGCTTTATGTAGCCCATGTGAAATGAGAGCGGACAAAAAATGCAGCAAATGAGGTTCACCATGAAAGAATACAGATAATAAAGATAATAGTAGACATATGACTGTCCTACTAGCGGATTTGTTCCGACGAAAGTAAAGATATTGAAAAGGTAAGTTAACGCATGACGTGATTTATAAACGATTTGACCGCGACCAAGTAATAAATCGAACATTATTTGCGTATAATTTTAAATAAGTATGTTTTTAATTAAATTAGTTAATGAACTTTTTGAGACTAAAGGAAGCTTGCAATGGCATTCCGCTTTTATATTGCATGCTTAAGCAGGAATTGCGCATTAATTAAACACAAGTGTCATTGTATCAAGGATATAAGAACGTCCCTTGGTGGCATGTGCTTAAACCTTTCGCTGCCAACCATTAGGCCTGGCCAGCTCACTCTAACCAAAGCCAATTCAAAATACAGAAAAACTGTATAACCTGAACCAAGTTAATTATTGGAACATTTCAAACTTTCTTGCATTTTTTCAAGCTCTCTTACTTTTTGGTCATTAAATAAAGAATTTATGTTAAATTTGTACCTATGGACTTTGTACTAATAGACGACAAACTCCATACAAGCTCACTCATCTGCGACGGCCGCGACTTTTTCATTTGGCATATGGTTAATTGTTGGTAATGGAAATGGGCGAGAAAAGGTTGAGTATAAACCGCCTACCTAAAAACGGTGTAGTAGCAGTAGGGTGTTCACCATTTACCAAGTAGCTTTGTATGCTTGCTGCGCTCCTTAAATTTTAAGTTAACAGCCTAAAGGAAATTATAAGACCAAAGCAGCTCTTAATACTCATAATAAATCTTGATTTTGAATATAGTAATCGGTGTTTGATTATTCTTTTCTCAAACAATCTACTATTGGAATTTAACGTAAATATGACATAAAATGATGAAAAACACTGAAGAAAAGATGCATACAAAATTCATTATCTTAAAATTTAAAGTAATACTTTTTTATTTGGACTGGACAACATTAGAAGAGAAGTCAAAAGAGTAGAACTACTAGTCAAGAAATTTAGATAAAATAAAATTAGGTCAATATTAATTAGAAAATTACATAATTATCACTGGAAAAATTCTGCCAGCTAATTAAGCAAAAATGTAAAGCCAAAAACTGCCTAAAAATTATCTGAAAAAAAGTTTAAAAAAAATAAGCTTAAAGTTTAAGGCCAACATTCTATAGTTCCATTCGAAAAAACGCCGAACAAAATACAAATTTCATACATCGTACTCTCGTGGCATAAAGTTTTTGAAAATAAATACTTTGTAATTGAAAAAATATTGCAAAATTAGTCTATGTCTTTTGTTTGTTAACCACATAAGGTATATGGTGAAAATTTGGCATTTTTGAGAAGTTATGCAAAGGACTTTAGAGATACAAATACTAGGAAAATTTTGTAAAAATTAGAATATGAATTTATCAACACATCCCAATAGAATAAAAGGAATGCAAAGACATTATATCAATCTTACTCACTCATTAACACCGTACAGTGATCGGTGTAGGCTTGTAACGTTGAAGTCCATAGACTTTGCAATCTATAATATTTGTTTTTGATATTATTTCTGGATCTATGGATTATTCAAAACTTATTCATCAGATTAGCTTTAATGTTCCTCGAAAATCCCTACCTTCGAATTATTATTAAAGGAGCGCAATTGTGGTGTCGGAATCGTAGTTGGAGAGAGACTCTTTCGCCGAGCATTGCCTTTTGAGAGCATACTTATGAGCGCTATCCCGCCTCGGTACCGAAATTGTGCTTAGCGACTTTAACACTGGGGTAGGAAAATAAGGTAATTTCAGCACTATTATCGGAAAATTCAGGCTCCACATTCATTTATTCTCAAATGGATTAAGGCTAATCGACTACGTCGGGTCCCGAATATAGTAGTCTGTAGTACTAGATTACAGCAAAAGAAAATCCATTAAGCTACTACTCATAGAAAAACTTTCAACCAGAGGGAAAACTTCTCCAGATTGCTAATTGGCAGTGAAAATGATACACCACGAGATGGCAAACCCAATTCCCAAATCGATGACAATGTTACAGATATTATGTAAATATATATGTGTATATGTATATAGTATTCTGTAAGTAAGAGTAATGGATATAAGTTTCCAATAAAAAGTATTTTTTGTTATGCTTTCAAATTCAACCGCAAATATTTTTTTATTTAAAAACTTTGGAGCTCCCAATTTTTCTGTAAATTAACAACATCAATAATTGGTAATTTTTTAAAACTACACTGCTCTTTAAAGTGGTGAGTGAGCGTTACCAAGAGTTGAATACTCATTAATTTCTCAACCACTCAGACGTTTGTTCGACACATTTAGGCTTTTGAACAATTGGAGTAGCATAATAGAAATTTCTTTACCATTTTTATAACTTGAAGATTTTGAAGAAATAAATTTAAAATTATGAAAAAATGTAGAAAAAATCAAATCGTCAAAATATTTTTATTCAAAATATTCGAATACTCTAGATCGTGTTTTCAGTAATTTTGAGTAATGATAGCCGAACAGGTGTGCGAGTAATTCTTATTCAAATATTCAATGTCCGAACAAAATCTTGAGCTGTAATAGCAAGACTTTCCGCAATGGTCAAATGGAGTTTAAACTTTTATGACCTACTTGACAATCTTACATAATCAAACTTATCTTTACATTAGACAATATAGGATTTTTCTGTTTTCCTATTAAAATAATATTTAAAAGATTTTCAATTTTCTTAGGATTGACTGTACTACTTCCGCGGGAAAGTGTATTATTCCCCATTTCAAGAGAATTAACTTGAATTGACTTGACTGCATTCACTTTTTTAATGAGCCAATAGGCAGTTGATACTCAATAAAAATTTGCATAAAGCTAAATAGGTGTTCAACGAACGACGGAATTTCAATGTCGGATGTTGTTGTAGCCATCGAAAAAAATAATCAAAATGTTGGCCAATACACAAGTGACTGGATTAAAAGTGAGAGCATATTGGTGAGTGTTTAAATACACACAAGTAATTAACTTGTTTACCATATTTGTGTATGATTGTAGCCTAAGCACGACTAAGTGATGAGACTTGATAGGCATTTTAACACGAGCTGGTTACATGGAAAAATGTCACGTGCTGAATTGCATTAAAAACGTGTATAAAATGTAAAACTGCTTACATACATACGTGTATGTATTATATGCGCGCTTGTGGAAGGCCGTGTAAAAAAAAATAATTGTGACATTACATAAATTAAAAATTTAAATACTTGTTTATTATTATTGTAAATTGTTATTCAAAATTAATTACTCGTAGCACTTAATTAAATCATTTTGCATATTTTAGAATTTCTTTGCCTATTCGTAGGCGCGTAAGCTTAAGTAAGCTTTCTGTATCATTTCAATTGACACTGTGTAACAAAAATATGAGGAAGAACATCTGTTGAAGTCCACCTGCATACATCTAGTAAAAATAATAATAAAATTTCAAAAGCTATACTATTACTACGTTTTTATTTCATTCATTAATTTTATGGAGTTCTGAAGGATAAAGTTCATTGATCGCTGGAATACTTGAATTAACAGTAAAATACATACAATCAAACGTAAAACAGCATACTAAATTTAGTCATATCTTAATCGAATGACTTAAATGCTTCTGCTGAACCAGTTAGCTGCTCCGTTGGCTACTATTCATCGCTGGAAAATACGTGTATGTGTGTGTGTGCGGCAACAAATAGCAAACTATTACACATGCGTATGCAAGTACAAACATACTACATACACGTATGTATGTAGGTATGTCGGTATGATCAATATAATGTCGCTCACCCGCTTTCATTCATTTATTCGTTTAACCATTCAAATGATAGATAAACAACGGGTTTATACTCTTGATCACAGTGAAGGCGTTAAGGCGCCACAAAATAAATACATACATATATGCTTATAGTAGTGTCGTATTTTCATACATACATAAATACTTACAAAATATCACGTTTTCAAACGATAAAACTTGTCATCCATATTCGTTTACATACATACATATACACATTCATACCTGCGCAAAAAAAAATTAGATAGCAGCAAGTGTTTTAATTAAAATGACACCCTACATACATTTATTTAATATTATTTTATTCATTTATTTTATTTATTTATTTTTTATTTTATTTTATTTTGTTTAATTTATGTTATTTTATTTTATTTCATTTCATTTCTTTTCATTTCATTTCATTTCATTTCATTTCATTTCATTTAATTTAATTTTATTTTACTTTATTTTATTTTATATTATTTTACTTTATTTAATTTAATTTAATTTAATTTCATTTTATTCTATTCTATTCTATTCTATTCTATTTTATTTTATTTTATTTTATTTTATTTTATTTTATTTTATTTTATTTTATTTTATTTTATTTTATTTTATTTTATTTTATTTTATTTTATTTTATTTTATTTTATTTTATTTTATTTTATTTTATTTTATTTTGTTTTATTTTATTTTATTTTATTTTATTTTATTTTATTTTATTTCATTTTATTTCATTTTATTTTATTTTATTTTATTTTATTTTATTTTATTTTATTTTATTTTATTTTATTTTATTTTATTTTATTTTATTTTATTTTATTTTATTTTATTTTATTTTATTTTAATTTAGTTTAATTTATTTTAATTTATTTTATTTTATTTTATTTTATTTTATTTTATTTTATTTTGTTTTATTTTATTTTATTTTATTTTATTTTATTTTATTTTATTTTATTTTATTTTATTTTATTTTATTTTATTTTATTTTATTTTATTTTATTTTATTTTATTTTATTTTATTTTATTTTATTTTATTTTATTTTATTTTATTTTATTTTATTTTATTTTATTTTATTTTATTTTATTTTATTTTATTTTATTTTATTTTATTTTATTTTATTTTATTTTATTTTATTTTATTTTATTTTATTTTATTTTATTTTATTTTATTTTATTTTATTTTATTTTATTTTATTTTATTTTATTTTATTTTATTTTATTTTATTTTATTTTATTTTATTTTATTTTATTTTATTTTATTTTATTTTATTTTATTTTATTTTATTTTATTTCATTTTATTTTATTTTATTTTATTTTATTTTATGTAAGTTTAAATTATTTGATTTAATTTAATTTATTTTGGTTTAGTTTATTTGTTTAGTTCATTATTTAATTTTTTTTAATTTAATTTATTTTATTTCATTTTAATTTATTTTATTTTGTTTTGGTTTTATTTATGTTATTTTATCTAATTTTTTTTAATTAAATTTAATTTAATTTATCGGTTATATGTAGGGTGATTAACAATCATATACATACATAAAATACATCCATTCGATCACATGATGGTCAGAGTTGCATAATTTAAAAGTCACATGATAACTTTATAAGCCACCGAGCGCGTGATTCATGATTGGAGCTGGCAAAAAAATAAGGAATGTATAGAAGAAATCAAAAACAACAAAATGTACATTCATTAATTTCAGCCGAATGGTTTTGAACAAGTTTATACGCCAGTTGATCTTCATTGGCGGAGTGCCCGATTTTGGTAGTATGACCAACCATTCACTATTGACCACTCGATAGTCAACGTTCAGCGAAACAGGCAAATTGCGTGGCATTAGAGGCAGCGACGCTAGAAATCATCAGTACCGGTTGTGGCACAAACGTCTGCAGCAATACATATGTAACACACGTACACACATATGTATTTCCAAAAGTTGAATTTATTGATTGAGATGTACCACGTGATGTCCGCAATATTTGCCCAGGGGGTTTTCTTTTCTACGAATTTCTTTTTGAAAGATAAAAAACCCACAAAAATCCTCTGTCAACTTCACACGCTTAACACTGGTTTGTGGTATGTAACAGTAATTTCAATCAACAAGTGTGGCGATGCGTCGTTGTTATGTTAAGTATGCACATGTGTATGTTAGGAAAATAGATAGTGCGCTAATTTTGTAAGACTGATGTGAACTCGTTAAAAATGCCACTTTTACGACAAGGAAAAAAATGTAAACAAATACTTCATACGAAATGCTGAGAATACAAAAAAAAGAAGAAATTGCACAAATAAACATATTTATGCATATTAATAGATGTACAATACATAAATATATACCGCTTAATATTTATAGCAATTGATTTGGAGTTCACGATGGTCCATGGACTTAATAACGGTGACGCGGTCGCTTTAGGCAAGTGGGTAATGCTGCATAATACGATCCAGATGACCATTGGTGAGTCCTGGCTAGATCTACATAAATAAAAAATGATTGGAAATTAAGAGAATATCAAGCCCTCCAAGCTGCTCTAAAAAGTCGTTTGCAAACGACTTAATATGAACTGTAGGTCTCACTATTTGATGGAAAATCAAGACGCACACCACAAATTGGACAAGGACTTCGATTAAAAATCGCTTCAGTGCTTAAAAGGCGCAAATAATGTTGCCTATAATCATTTGATTAATAAAATTATTAAATTATTGAATTTTTTTTTCTTTTTCAAAAAATAAACCTTAGAGGGCAAAGGATTGTATGAGATAGATATCGAGAATTGAAGACGTAAGCAAGACGAATGCGTAAACAAAAAACGAAAAATGCTGACATGCGTGAGAAGCTGGTAATTCTCAAAAACTCTACGAAAAGATACGGCGGTTTAAAGAGGATTTTAAGACCGGTTCAAAGTAGGGTATATTGAATTTTGAAGGATAGTGAAATGCGTGAGTATGAAAAACTTGAAATATGACGACAGTGGTGATGATCGATAATTCTGCCAAAAACTGAGGTGATTTATAGATGGTTTCATATAGGAACGAGAAAATCCATGTGGAAACCGATGTCCGCAGTATACGATATGACGAATGTGAGTCCAAAGTCACAGACCTTACGGACCTATTTGAGACTAAATCTCACCGTAAACGAACTGATCGAACTTTATCAAAGTGGTTTTAGACCTAGTACATTCACCATAGACCAGTAATTCTCTTGAAAATCATCTCTCAGAAAAGGAACGGCACATAATAGCTCTTCTTCGACTTTAAACCTGAATTAGACAACACGAAAAGTAGCTGCTTGTACTTTGCAACACTTAATTTAACTGACGCTGAGCAAAACCGTAAGTTTCATCTGAAATGAGAAGGTATTCTCTCAGCCGTTCATTACCAATCGACTTTTAGACATGATTTCTTCTATAGTGTAACTATCAATCTAGTGCTGTAGAACTAAGAAGATAAGGTACAATCTTCTTTAAGAGCGTCCAACTGCGAGTGTATGCTGATGATTCTGTTTTCTTCGCGCAGGATAAGAAGATATTCGTAATGAGGATGGATCTGTTGGTGAAGTGGTAGACACTGTCGTCTATCTGCGAACCTGTATTAACACTATTAGCTGTTGGTTTACATCGAACTATAACAATTGCTGCAATTGCCTTGAACTTACTCCGAGGAAAGGGATTGACGGTTAAACTGATTCTTAGGTTTTCCATCAAAAAAGCATTCCGGAGTACGAAGCCTGGTATTATACATTCAAGATCGGAGGACTAGATCACAAAGCCAACGTTCAACCGATTTGCTCAGATGAGAGGTTTTGGCCAAAAATCCGCTATAAGCTGAGAGCAAGAAACTTGGTATTCTTCATAAATATAGAGAATTACACATTAGTACTGAAAATGGTCGAAATCGGAGGTCTACCTATGTCATACAGCTCCTTCAATACATTTTACAGTTGCGAGAATTAATATTAGGTCGAGTAAAAGCTAGTCCATTATTTTTGAAATAAATGGCTTTAGTGATCTGTATTATGTGTTCTATAAGTCCGACTGGGTTAAAGAAGATGGCGTTCGAAAAATAATATTTCATACCAATAAAAATAACGGGAGAAGTGTTTGAACGCGTGTCAAAGATAGACTCCAACAAAGAGAAAATATAATATCGTCGTCAAAATAATGGAAATAAACGAGTCTGGCTGTCATGTGAGCACTGGTTCCTGGTTTGCCCAGGAGCTGAGCATTGTACAAAAATCAGTTTGGAACCACTTGAAAAATGCTGGACACACAAAGAAGCTCGATGGATGCGTGCGACCTGAGTTAACGAGAAAAAAACGTCATGAACCTACTTTCCATCTGTGAATCCCTGCTGAATCGTAAAAAAATTTACTCATTTCTGATGCAGATGGTAACTGGTGATGAAAAGCCAACCGCTGGCAGTAACGTCAAATGAAAACGATCGTGGTCAAAGTGCAGTGAGCCGCAACAAACAGTCTCCAAGCCAGGTTTGTTTCATAAATTTGATATGAAAGGTATAAAGACGTCGGCATTTTTTGTTTAATTTGTGACTTAAAATAATCCTACATACTCATATTTTATATTTATATATTTTATTATTATTATTATTTTTTTTTCGTATGAACCATTTCTGAATTTTATGTGTTTATAACATCTCCAGTAAAGTTTTATTTTGGCTAGAGCCTGACAATTTTGCTCTATCTTGCGAATTAAAGTGAAAAATACGAACTCAACGCTGACAACAGCTTTACGCTAATTGTCATCTGTAAGTCATTGTCAAGGCCGACATTTCTTGGATCATGTAATGCTGGCATATCATACATAAATACATACACATGTACATATAATATATACATATGTACATACGAATTTATATAAGTGCACATAAAACATAAATAAGTACTCTCATATAAATATGCATATATGTATGAAAATATATATGTTTTAATTTACAAGTGTCGTGCGATTTTACACCAGTATTTTTAAGTATTAATTGTGCGCAATTTAAAAGTTTAAATAAAAAAGTGGAAAATATGTATACGAAGAAATGTAAACTTATAAACTCGGTGTGTCGAGGAAGTGTGTCATATAAGCATCATATTCACATATGATAACATACTTGCACATATACATATTTATGTATGTGCGTATTTCTTTAGTAACTTAGAGAAAATTAAATTTAAACATCCGTGCATATGTACATGCATACATACACTCAAACGCTGCCGGCAAATTATTTATGAGTGAAGAAATGAAGAAAAGAAATAATAAAAAATGAAACAATTCGGTTTAAACCAGAAATTTTGAGTTTTAGGTGGTTAGTTAGGTATAGAAGACTCTCTGCATGCCTACCACTTACTTGTAAGCGTCAGATAACACAGGTGAGCTAATCAACCTTTAAGCGGTCACTTGTGGAAATGACGGATATACATACATACAGAGATGGTATAATGTCTATGCATATAAATATGTATTTATCTTGTAATTAGAGCTTAATCTTTTCTGGTATGCGTTTTATAAGATGAGCAACAATAATAATAATAATAACAATAAATTAAAATACGGTAAATATGTTTGTTTATTAAATAGTGGGTTTGTATAGCAAAGTGTGCATTAATATTTAAGGAAGAGAGAATACAAACAAGACAGTCTACAGTCTATAGGAATAAAATAGACATGACAATAAAGTAGGAATATACTTAAACTTCACGAAAAAAGTCACAATTTTAATACACACACATACATACATACATACATTATTATAAAGAAAATTACTCCATAACATTTCGTCACAATTCATGGCACTGAAGATGATATTGTTGACCGGATTTGTTAGTCCAAATTGGCTTTATTTAATGCGAAGGAGCGTTAAGAACAAGTAGCCATTGGCTGTATACAGGGTTTTCTAGAAAGAGGTGTTATTATGATACTCAAAGAAAATGACATTTTTGAGATAAATGATCGGATGTTTATTTCAATGTAAAGAAGCAGACATGCCATTAATAATGTAAAACAATATCAGCCAAATGGCCGTCGTGGCTACGTTTACAGATCCGTATCCTTTCTTTTTAATCTTCCATCACTAAATCGCAAAGTGGCTGCTATATGCCCTCAATAACTTCACGAATTCCATCTTTCAGGTGTTGAATTGACGTTGGTCTATTGGTGTAGGTCTTATCTTTCACGTGACCCCAAAGGAAGAAATCGAAAGGTGTTGTTCTCTCGGTGGCCAATTGCGATCATCTCTTCGAGATACAACACGGTCCGGAAACTTTTCCCTCAACAGATTGATGGTTTCTTGTTGAAAGTAACCGTTGTCTAAATTAATATCATCCAATCCGATAGACACATTTTTGAAAAAGTAAGGTCTAATGACCCCGCCGGACCAAAAAGTGAACCAAAAAGTTCTACTTTGAGGATGCAGAGGCTTTTTAACAATAAATCTTGGGTTTTCCGAGCACCAGATGCGACAGTTTTATTTATTGACGTAGACATCGAGATGGAAATCTTCCTCATCAGTCAAGAATATTTTTTGATGAAATTCGGGATCATTTTCATACATTTCAAGGACCCAATCAGCAAAGACTCGACGTTGTTAATCATCAGCAGGCTGTTGTTCTTGTCTTAATGATTGAACGTTGTGTTTTCAGTAAATAACCATCACCGAAATCATGGATAGACTTGATAAATACTTTGGTGAGTAGTGGTTTACTGAGTTCCTCAGACGAACGTTCAGATCGCCCAAAGGAGATTGTCACGATAGAAGCCGTCGAAAAAAATCCCTGGAATGATATTAAGCCAGCGGAGAATAAAAGTGCGTGAGGTGGCTGAGGCTACTGGCATCTCAACTAAGCGGATACATCACATACATTAATATTTGAAAATGAAAAAGCTTTGGGCGCAATGGGTGCCGCGATTACTGACACATGAACCGTGTAACCGCTTCAAAAAGGAATGTTTGGTGATGTTCATTACCGTAGACCAAACATGGATTCGCCACACCACATCAGAATCCAAAGAAGAAGCAGGAAGACAGCGTGTTTTCCCGGGTGAACGTGTTTCAAATAAGACAAAGGTGGGTCTGTCAGCCAACCAGGTGTCGTTCACAGCGGTTATCTTGAAAATGGTGAATTTTAGATCCTTAGATAGATTCGATACTGATTTGAAGTAGAAACGGTGTGCATGGCAAAAATTCATAAATTGGGATACGAACTATTACACTATTCAGCATATTTTCCAGATTTAGTCCACTGCGACTATATCTTGCTGACATACTTGAAGAAATGGCTGGATGGTAAGAGATTCGGATCTAACGAAGAGGTCATCACAGAAAGAAATGCCTGTTGTTGATGTTGTAGTTGTTTTTGTTGTAGTGGTTCACTAACCCCGCTTACGAGCAGGCAAGATCAGTCTAAGTCTTCGAGATCATCTTGCGGGAGATACAGGAAACAAGCTTTTTCGACGGGTTCGGGCTTCGTTGGGTAAACAAGCACCTACGTTAATGGTCCCGAAAAAAACCATTATTTGAAAGGAATGCGAAAAGTGGAAAAATGTTGGAATTAAAATATAGAGCTAAAAAGAGACTATGTTGAGAACAAAAGCGCTTCAAGTCCGAAAAAAATATTATTTATTCAAAAAGTTACTGACTTATCAAATCACCCTCGTCTCATACTTATTTGTGTGAAAAGAAAAATTAAATTAGATAATTATTTTTATGAAAATTTATTTTAAAAGCAAAAATAATTTCCAATTGTTTCTAAAATATTGTTTATTATTAGTATAAATTTATATACAATACTATTAAATTTATTTAAAATTTCCAGCCATGATGGCGGCTGGTTGGGAAGCCCGCAGCGGGCAGGCTATTTCGTGGAACAAATTCTGGCTTCACTGTTGTTGGCATAACAGTTGACGTTTATTTGACAATCACACGTATTTTTTGCGTAAGGTCAGGTGCTGCTCTTGGCGTGTTGGCGTGCTTGGCAACATTTTTCATGAAATAAACACCATTCTTTGCTTAAATAAATAACAAAACTATAAAGTTCTTAATACCATCGTAAACACATTTTTGGAGGCGCTTAGCATGTTTTCCTTTTTCTTTAATGTAAATATTAAGAAGGCAAAAAGGCTGTTGATCTTATCATCGCGCAAAGTAACTACATGGCGAAGGCAAAGTTTGTCGTCACGTGCCAACAGTTTAATAGACGAATAAAGTTGAATTTATTTACTCAAGTATTAACTTTAATTTAGTTTGTATATCATATTTTATGACAGTAATTAGAGTAAATATAAAAAGTTGCAAACACTTGTAAAAAATATGAGGGTTTTGTTAAAATTAATATGTAGGTACATGATAATTACTGAAAGAGGGTTCAAATGAAAGCGTTCTTCTTCAGGTGAATTGTTATAAAGTTCTTATTTTTTTACGGACACTTAACACTTCCCGCCCAACTGACCGAGGGGTGCGACTGACGAATACTTCAAAAATCCAACAGATCGGTGACCAGTGACGGCCTGGACTGCACTACTCGAGTGACCTATCACGGAAAGTAAGGCTCCACTTGCTCTGAATAGCTACAGATCTGCTCAGCTGCTGCTATAAATTGACATTACATTAAAAAGCTGTGAACAACAGAAGGACAAGGAAATTACTTACCATATATATTTAAAATAGACTTTTATTTATTTATTGCTAAAATAATCGTTCGGTACACGCTGTGGTCTATATTCGGTCTACATAATCGCCCAGTAGAGTCGGATGTGGATTGCACCACATTTACTCTAGTGGATAACGCGCTTCCTCAGAGACGCCGTACAGTGCGCACCGTATACGATATTGTTGCTCTGCCCATCCCAATTATGGAAAATTTTGCTGAACGAGCTTGGTTTGCAAACTTAGAAAATCAAACTGGTGCAAGAATTGAAGCCGAACGGATATCTCGCACGTCGCACGTTCGGTTTATGCCCCACCTCGTGCCACCAATCCCGATTTTCACAAGAAAATTTTGCTCAACGTTGAAGCTGAGTTTTGGTTGAAAGGGTACGTTAATAAACAAAGTTGTTGCATTTGGAGTTATGATAACCATAATGATAACAAGTCATTGTTGAGACGTCGTATCATCCTCGAAAAGTCACTGTTTGATGTGCTCTATAGGCACTGGGAAGCATTGTTCCATATTCTTCAAAAATGAAGCGCATTTCCACGTGTTCTGAGTCTGTTGTACTATTTTTTGTGGATTATGTGGATAGCCCAATTCGATTGCCCTCTTGTTTAGAATTTATTCGAGCCGGCCGCGGTGGTCACTTGGTGGAAATAATCTTGAAAACATAATGGGAGACCCTTAACATTGTAGTAAAACTAAATCCCCGGTCATAACATATATATAAATAATTGGCACTTTCTAACCGCTGAAGCGATTTTCGGCCGAGCTCCTCTTCCAATTTGCGGTTTTGCGTCTTAATGTTTTTCCAACAACTGGAGGGACCTACAGTTCATACTAAGCCGCCTCCGAACGGCTGATGGTTTTTTTACGAGGAGTGTTTTATTTCATGTCCGAAATACCCTCGGAGGGGTGGACTTTCCCTGCCGAGGGGCGACCGCAACTAATTTAACTTTAACTTAATTTTTTATTTAAATTATTTTTCCATAACTTTTGGATGTTGATTGCACCGGGATTTGAACCCGAGTGGTATGCCAGTGCGTAATGCTAACCATTCGGCTATCGCGGCCGCGGCGTGAAAAAACCCTTTTATTAGAGTCTTTGAAGGACTATAAGGATGATGTTGTTTTATGTTTTATGTTTTGTTAATTAAAGTCTACACGGCACTCGTCGTAATAAAACAAATTTATGACTGAAAGGTTTATTGGACTACAAAACAAAGAACAACCCAAAAAACAAAAAAAATTGAGTTTATAATCTCTTCTAATCATCTTCCGTGTTTTCATCTTCCTACTAGCAAGTACACGCCTTTATACTCCTATGTATGTATGTAGATATGTAGGTACGTAAATGTGCAAAAGTAAGGTAAGTAAGATAAACGTAATAGCAGCAGATAAAGTCACAATGTATATTATATTATTGTGTATGCGATAATAATTGTTACCGCATTTTATGTTACAACAACAAATGTTAATATGTATATACAAGTATAACTGTAAATATATATGAATGATATAGAAAATGAACATATCTTAGGTATTTTGAAGAATGTTGTTTATAGAAAACTTGAAATTTCTCACGTTTAAAAGTTAAAAGTAAAAAATTTAAGTATGAAGAGATACGAACGAGTAGTACACGTGTAGTAAAAATGCAGCTTTTCAATTTAAAAACAAGAAACAAGAGTTGTCTTCGGTCATGCCGTAGTCTTTATACCTTTCATGAACATATTAAATTTATGGGTATTGCATTTTAGGGTTCAATATTAGTTTTCATATCTGAATTAAAACTAATTATTTAAGAAGGGATACCAAGTTGATATCGTTTATACGGCTTTTTCCAATGCCTTCGATACTGCTATGCAAAACATTTTATTACGATAGCTCTAGTGCCTAGGTATACGAGTACATTCTTCTTTTCTTGATTTAGATCATATCTCTCCAATAGATTCTTTTTGTTCAAATAATGAATAGGAGATCTTATGTCTTTGAGGCCATCTCTGAGGTACCTCAAGGTAGCTTTCTTGGTCCTTTTTTTAAATCTTATTTTTATAAATGATGTTGCCTTAAAAATTCTAACTATTGCCTTATGCAGAGGATTGTATTTCCGATGTTTTCAACTTTTTAGCGATTTAGCTAACTAAAGCATTAGGAGCAATTTACCACTAAATATAAATAAAAGTGTTTTAATATAACCTTTTAAAAATGCATAAACTTGCTCAAATCGTTCTTAATAAAGTTTTTCCTTATAAGGAATTTTTAGATCTTGATGCGGATTTTACTTTCACATTAATTGAACCATTACTAAAGCTTATTCTAACCTTGCTTTCTTACGGTGATATGATGGTGATTTTGAAGAACTCTACACACGTAAACTTTTATATAGATCCTTGATTCGCTCAAAACTGGAATATGTCTGTTTGGACTGACTTGGACTCGAAAGTGTCCAAGGTAGATTTATTCGTTTTGCTCTCGCTCCACCTCATTTCACTGATCCCCCACCATCTTACACTGCCCGTTGTATGCTTATATATCTAAAATCATTTTTTTTTCGACGATCTTTGCAGTATTTCTCAGCTTTACCAGGAAATTGTGGCGAATTTGGGAAGCGATCAAATATTTCATTGGAAAGGTTTCACATTTCTCAACAATAATTAGTGTGCATTAGCGTCTGTTTCTGACAGTAGCATTGTTTTTGCCTCTTCGAAAATGTCCGGATTTATGCTAAATAAGCACCATTTGTGAGAAGTTTTGATTTTCTATTTTTATTGAAAGAAAAGATGAGCAGAAGCCTTTAAAATGCTTGTTGAAGTGCACGGTCCGATAAGCCAAGCTTCAGCAGTGGTGATTTTAGCACCGAAGACAAAGAGCGTCCTGGCAAACCTAAAATGTTGAGGAGCTAGAAGCTTTACTGGATCCAGATTGGTTCCAAATGCAAAACGTTGGGACTGACTTAGTGGCTCAGCAAAGCAATTCGGATTTATTCAAAATCAAGGAAGTTAGTTAGCGTACGTGTTGAAGCCGAGAGATGTCGAAACGCGATTTTTCACCTCCGAACTGCTTCTTGAAATACATTAAAGGCAGAGATTTTTCCACCTGATCGTGACGGGAAATTAAAAGTGAATATACTAAGATAATCCCAAGGAGAAAAAATATTATGCCAAGCCTGGTGAACCCGTTCCATCAACGTCTACGTCGACGCTAAAGAAAACCATCCATGGTTCAAAGGTCATGTTCGGCATATGTATGTATATACTATGAGCTGCTAAGATCAGGCGAAACCATTGATGCGAACCGGTATCGACTACAATTAATACATTGCGTAAAAAAAGGCCATTAACGACCCAATGTGACAACTTACCCCACGCAACGTATCCTTCAGATCTTGGTGCTTACGACTATTGGCTTCATCGGCGGATGTATAACGATTTATCTGGTCACTGGTTTGGGTCTTTTTAAGAAATTGAAGAATGGCTCAATACTTTGATCGAGAACAGAGAGAACTAATTTTTTAGAGCTGTTATTCGAAAATTACCAGAGAGATAAGAAAAATTAGTCTCTTCCGGCGTATAATACTTTGAATAATGTATTTTTTATATTTTTTTCTCCAATAAAAGATATTTTTTTTTGAGCACAATGAAATGGACCGAAGTAATTTGTACTCCCAATATATAATATATATTAGTCACTACCTTGTTATCTCTTATCTGTAAGGTTTATAAAATCATAGGTTCAATAAATGAATAAATTTTGAATGCCACAAATAAAAAAAAACATTCAAAGTGCAATTCTGACTCACTTTTATTTTAAACATCACACATTTTTAATAAACATGTGTTAATTGTTTATGTTTATGTTTATGAAATAGAGAATATAAAGTAATAAGTGATCGGTCAAAAATCTTTGAAAGTTATTTCATTAAAAAAAAACCATTTAACCTTTATTTATCTATAAATTATCACAATCAATTAGCGTGTTTTTATTATATTTTGCACAAAATTTGAAAAATTGTTGAATTCAAAATAAATCTTTCCATTATTGGTTTTGGCGCCTTGAGTCATCCAAAATCACCTAAAACCAATGTATTGATCCCACAAACAAGGTAAACAATCGATCAGGAAATACTATATGTATTATAATATTTAATATTCACTGTTGTTTTTGTCGAAAAATCTCAAGCGAAATTCAGTGGATATTCTTTATTTACGTAAATATCATTTAAATGTTAAATTTCGCGCTAATTCAAGGTGCAAATAGATAAAGACGGTGAGGCGCGTAAAGTATAAACTATGTGTGAATAAATTTGTATTAGACCATTCATAAACACATTTTAATCAGATGTGCGAATTTCTAAACTTTTGTAGTGGGTGTGACTTATGTATAACCGCTTTGGGTATTCCAAATATGAAAACGGCAAACACTTATCAATGGTTGCTCTTTGCTTCTTTGGTATTCATAATTTTAAACTATCCAAATATCTGTATTTATTCTTTTCAGTGACTATATTTGAAAATACCTGTTAATCGTTTTAATAATTTCTCATATTTAAAGTTTTTTTAGATTTGATTTGAACGCATGCGAATACGATGAAATTGTCACGTACACGTATATGCATTTGCATTATAAAGGGTGCTCTTTTAGGGGTTTCGAAAAGAAATCTAACGCACATAGTATTATGTTAAGTCCAAGAATTTAGCTTTATTATAAAGATAAGGGTTGACATTATGTTTTAAAAAGAACTTTGAGCAAGTGTTCGCCCCGTCACAACAGGCAGCCGAAAAGTTTTCTACTCGACTTGCACACTTGCTTGTTGAGAACAATCATCAGCAACTCAATATACGGAAACTGTAGAACGACATCTCAAACTTCCTACGTATCGCTGCTAAGAAAGCAATGGGCTTCGGCAGTGCGAGAAAAAGAGCTGGTAAAATGAAGGTTGTCGAACTACAATAAAGATTAAAAAGCTTGCCTACCTCGCGACGTTGAGATTGACCAGAACACTTACGATGTGAGATAGATACCGAGAGCTGAAGAGGGGGGTTAGACGCATTTATAGTCTTCCAAATTTCTATGTGGCGACTTACAGACAGGTTTAAAGACTGTACCATACTCATGTAGGAAGCATGAAGGTAATCTGGCGACCTATGTCCAGGGTATATTTTGTGTATGGAGGGAACACTTCACCAGCCTGTTGGCCGAAGAGGTTCGCTTTTGCGTTTGTCCGTTTAAAGAACAATAAAACGGCTGGATTCGATGGCCTACCGCCCGATATCATCGGAGGAAAGCTTACCCGACAATAGGAACTTAGGTGTGCTCTGCGCAATCTATATCTATAAAAGGGATTGAACCAATTACCATGCCATAAGCCTCCTAAATATCTTGTATTGTGTGAAAGATTAAAGACCACCTTCAACAAAATGGTTGGACCTTATCAGTATGGCTTTTAACCTGGTAAATTCTACAATGACCAGATATTCACTAAGCGACAAATCTTGCATAAGAACCATAAGAAAAGAATCGATACACACCACCTGAAAAACTGTCGCTAGGCTATATTAGAAGCGCAGTTAGATTTAGAAGGAGCACTCCGTGCCAACCGGTATCAAACGAGGTTTTCAGAGCTGTAGAGCTAAATAGACAAGAAACGCTGCTGGCCTTCGGCAATGATATTAACATCATTGGCCTTAACATCTACGCCCTTCAAGATTGACAAAGAAGCAAAGCGAATGGATCTGGTAGCGGCGAAATATCTCGTGTCATCCAATAAACAGTCGGCGCACTTAGGTGTTGTCTCCCACGTCACTGTTGACAGTCATAACTTTGAAGTTGTGGATAACTTCGTTTATCTTGGAACCTCTATTAACACCAACAACCATGTTAGCCTCGAAATCCAACTCTTGCCAACAGTTTCTACTTTGGACTGAATATGCAATTGAAAAGTAAAGTCCTTTCTCGATGAGCCAAACACTACAAGTCATTCATCATTCCCGTCCTGCTATATGGTGCGGTGGCATGGGCGATGACAACAACTGTTGAATCGGCGATGGGAGTTTTCGAGAGAAAGGTTTTGGGCGTTGCTCATGGTGAAACTACGAAATGTGCGAAATATAAGGCGTCATTTATATACGAGTAGATTAGCGAATCAAGAAAGAGCGGCTGCGCTGGCCAGGGTATGTGTTCCGGATGAAAAAGAATTTGAATGTTTCCAATGTACCCGCCGGTGGAAGCAGAGGAAGAGGAATACCTCTACTACGTTGGAAATATCAGGTAGAAAAGAACCTGACTACATTTGGTATTTCTAATTGGCGCCAAACTGCAAAGTAAAAAAATAAATGTTTCTAATAAAACTCGTTTTTTTTGCTTTTTCAAAAAGAAAAACACCAAAGGCATACATACATATTCCTAATCTGCACGTCAAAATGTCCATAGATCAACAATCAAACCGAAAAGGAGAAAATAAAAGATAAAGTTTTCGGACAAAGCGTCATAAGAATCATTACTTCTGGTACTTGTTTTTTAACTAAATAACCAAATAACGCATCCAATCTATTCATATACCTATGTATTTACATACGAGTACATACAAAATCTAACTCAGCCAGATTAGCTAACTTTCTGCATCTATCTTTACCTGGACAATAATTTAACATCACCTCAGTGGTGCCAGTTTGAAAGAACGAGCAGTTAATATTTCTTACTTCTTCATTAAATAAAACAAAATTACCAGCTGTGTGCTCTCCTTAATTTGTTTGTTTTTCATTTTAATGAGTCGGAGAGTTTACGAGAGTCAGTTATTCAACTCTCTTGAATTTTTTTATTACTCCGTATGTATGTATTAGCCTTTTAAATTGACACAAACAAATATAGTACAATGAGCAATTAAAAAATTCTTCAATTATTTTTAGTACAGCACTTTTTGCTGATATTAAAAAATAATAATAATAATAATTAATGTATGTATATTAATTCTATATTTCACATTTTTAATTAAGTTTAGTAAATTTTTTTTTAATTGTTGTGCCCTATTTTTTTTTTTTGAATTTTGCTAATAATGGCAAATATTAATCCCAAATGAACGGATATGGCATTAAAAGAATAATACTACTTTTTACTAATTGAATAAAACTACGAAATAGGTAATCTGTAAACAACGTTCTTTTAGAGAAGTGAGTTTCAAGTGAAAGCAAAGAAATTAGCTTTATTATAAAGATTAGTGGTTGCCGCCGCGGTTGGCTCGAATAAATTCCAGACGAGAGGATACATTTCTGCAGCAATCGGGGCCGTATGTCAGCAATAACTCGGAGAATATTCTCTTTCAAGACTTCAATCTTCTCGGGCTTTTCTGCATAGACAAGCGACTTCACATAACCTGACAAAAATAAGTATTGCAGTGTTGAATTTGGAGGCCACTCCACAGGCCCACGAGATAATGCGCTCACCAGAAGTTTTCTTCAATAAATTAATTGTTTCGTTGGCTGTATAGCATGTAGTGTCGCTTTGCTAGAACCGAAGTTCGTCCACCTCAACATGCTCAAATTCAGCGAGGACAAAACATTAATCATGGCACTATAGCGTTCCCCATTGACGGTAACATTATGACCGGCTTCATTTTTGAAGAAATATCGACCAAATGATTTCTTTAAATACGACAATTTTGTTTATTAACGTACCCATTCAATCAACAAAAAAAATTTTCTTGGGAAAGTAGGAATATGTGGTTATTGTTTTGGATCCATTCAACAAACGTGCGACATGCTCGGTGGTCGATCTGTTTCAATTCGTGCAAGAGTTAAATTTTGTAAGGTCACAAACCAAGATTTCCCCGAAAAATCTTCCAAAAAGTGGATAGGTACAGCTCCAATTGTAGCGCGGATATACTCATTTGGATCTTCTTCTATATTCTGCTCCACAGCAGCTATAGCGTCTTCGGTGCGCATTGTCCGACACCTTTGAGGATGCGCATTATCCAGTAGAGTAAACGTAGGGTGAGACCAATTCATGGGTGCACGAATTACCGACTCTGCTAGGCGAATATGTCCACTGAATATTGAAAAAAAACGCGCGATACGTCGGGTAAACCGAAAAATTAATAAATTTACACGATTTTCAAACGTTGTGCCGGAGTAAGTCTAATCATTATGGCATGGCAAGTCATACTGAATTTAAATCAAGTAACAGCTGTCAAAACAACCAACTCCGAATAAAGTATTGTCCCATTGAAAAGCACACGTCTAAAAAGAAACACCCTTTAATAAAGTAGAAAATAAAAAAAAGGCCAAAAACATCTAATCTAAGTGGCAGAAGATTTATGTAGTAATTGTTAGGTCTAAATTGTATCTTTTGGATGTAGGTACACCCTAATGTACGTAAATAGCAATTAAAGCAATCAAAAGTGGAATTATAATTCATGTTATTTTACCAGTATCGTTATTATTTAATTTATTTTCCTTTTCGCTTTCCACTTTTTCTATATGCAATGCATCTGAGCTGTTTGGTTTCGCATCAGTGAACGCTTCGGAATGCTACATTTGCAGTTGTGACGTCACAGACGTGTAAAATACTGTTAAGCAATGGTAACAGATATTGCATACAAAGCAGGGAGAGAGAGAGACAGAGAGAGAGAGTAAACAAGGGAAATAAAAACAAAAATTGTATATAACATACATACAATGCTATTGAGTTGGGAAAATTCACTTTATTGATTTCCCTAATAAAACCTCATACTTTAGGGTCTGTCGGTTAGTTAGCTTCTTAATTCAAAATTCACTTCCGCTTTGCTACAAGTCATATACATGTGTGCACATGTACATACATATATATGTACCTCCATCTGAATATACACCCACTCACGTAAAAATTTGATTATCGCAACGGAAGATGTCAGAAGATTTTTGCAAGCATACATTATTCATTTAGTACTCATCCGATGCTGGAAAGACTTTATGAATAGACTGCGAGAGAGAGATTTTTTCGTACACATAATGGGGTTTTAAAATCCTGAAATGTATTCTAATTGAAGATAGTACGCTGAAATGGTAGTTCTGAAATCCTGCGCGGTAGTTTCAAGGGTAACTCAAAAGACTTCCAGGCAACCATTTCTTAATCAGGAATTATAGAATGCAAACATTACGCCCAACAATACCGTCAAACAAAGTTATAAATTTTGATAATAAACTGATTTTTTTTTTACTGACGTCGCACTAACAAGGTTATACAAGGTAAACTTATAAAAAATTAAACTCTAATAGGTCTATAGCGATTGAATTTAGCTGGTTGGCGTTAGAATGGTGATATTTTGTACTGCAAAAGACAACTTGTGTGTTTGGTGGGATTAGCAAGGAATCAATCACTATGGTCAAACTAGTAAATCGTACCTATACTATCAGCGATTGGACCGTCTGAAGGCAGCCCGGCTTTTGCCAACATGAGGGGAATTGTGTTTCATCAGGACAACGCCAGGGCATACACTTCGATAAAAAGCTCCGAGTGCTTGTTTGGGTGGTTTTTAGCTTCCACCTTATAATCTGGATCTTGCACCAAGCTCTTGTCTATGACGAAAGAATTGATCTTTTTTTCTTTTTTATTTTTTGGAAGGTTATATCCTATATAACTGAACTTTTTTGAAAGTACTTTCACGCATTTAACCCCATAATGTTTAGCACACACTCGTATACACATTTATAGTTTATTGTATGATAAATCAAAACTTGAAACAGTTTTCCTGAATAAATTGATTATCAGACTTAAATGGTGATCACAAGCGCATACCGATATACTCGTAATGCGATCGAAAACGACTTATAAGATTTGCTTCTTTGCTTGGCTTTTTGTCTAGTGCCTGCTATCGGTTTTGTTTTAGCCACGTTTTATTATTTACAATTATGCGATTGTTTTTTTTTGCTACCGACTATTGCACGCTTGGAGCGAAGGTACAAATGCCTGAGAAATTACAATAATTATTTTCATATCTACTCACTTTGCTCTGAAATACATAGACGATCCGTTAAGAAATTTTGGTACCATTAAAAATATATATTTAAATATAAGTACATATGTATGTATGTATACATTGTTTTGTGATGGCTTTTATCATATCATTTATCAATAATCTTTTGCACATCTATTTTTTCTAGTTATAAAAATCTAGCCAAACCGCACATCACAAACAACAAACAAATGAAAACTAACAAATAAATTCGCAAACGTTGCGCAGCAAACCACACAAATGTAAACACCGTAAGCTGTTGTTGTTATGATATGCCTGGCTTAACTGTGTACATACATACCTATCTCTTTTTGGGGCTTTCATTACATGACTTGCATTCACATTTTGCTGAGATCTCAATAAGAGTGTGTTGCGTGTGCCATTTACTTTTTTATGTACCTATATAATGGTGTGTACATATGTATACCAGAGCAGAGCTTTAGTGCAAAGTCAAGCACAAGTGATAATTATTCGCTTAATTTTGTCAAACTCTCTTCCGATAACTGCCTTACGCATTTCATCCCAAAATGTTTACAGCGGCAAATGGCGCGAAAAATTTAGCAAGTCTTGGCTTTTAAATTGTTGTGTGCTTTTAGGCGCTTCGCAAGATGTGGTAATTGTGCATTGAGCAGTGTTGTCATTTTGCCGCTTTTGGCGCCAGATTCTCACTTGTAATTGACCAAAAACTTCCTAGTCTTTTCATAATTTTAAATTAGTTCTTAACTAGTTAACTTAGAGTCATGATCCAATGGATTTCAAAAAGAACGATAGTCTGCGTAAAATTCGAATCAACAGTTCTCCGTTTTTCGATGAACAAAATCGCAAGATAAAATAAAAATAATAAGAAGGAGGAACGGTTTTGTCAAGCCGAAGTCTTTATACTTTTCATGACCATATCCAATTTATTGCAAATTTTTTTTAATGTTTATTTATATATAAGTGAGTAGAATACAAAATTTCATGCCCTAAGTGTTTTTTTTTGGCGGATTTTTGATCCTAAACCTCATTTATGAGCAAATCGGTTAATTTCGGATTTCGATGATTTTCGGTGACAAATTAAACATTATATATTCTTGTGCAGAATGCAAAATTTTTTGCTCTTAAATGTTTATTTGTGGATTGTGTGTGAATACCAAGTTTCACGCTATTAAATGCTTTTTTGACGAATACAAAAGGTATAAAACTTAAAAAACTAAAACACCTTTATTTGGTTGTCGTCTGCTTCCAATTTAAATTTATGAATAAAATTTAACAAAAAATGGGGTATAAAGTTAATAATAATCGGCGGAAGAGTGGATTATTGTAAAAATAATTTAATCAAAGTGAAAGTCTTTTAGATACACATACATATACTCTTATTGGGTTTCCTCTGCATGTAATTAAGTATCTATGGATAAATAGCTTTTTAAATCCTTTAATGAAATACTTTTGGTTATATATTAATCATTTTACAATCCAATCGTAAAAAAAAACATTTTTTCTAGCAAAATGCGCACAGAAAAACATTTAATAATTAATTATTGTTATCTTTATAGGAATGCCTGAATTTTCACGTTTTAATGTAAGCGGATTATTTTTGCTACAAATATTTTGTAGAGTAGAAATGAAAGATCTTTTAGTTAATTGCAAAGAACGTATATGAATAAGAAGCGGCATGACGGTCTCGTAAATTGGGTTTTTCAGAAAGATCGTAAATAGAAGGTCCATTTTCAGGAATTCGCGTCCTCTTCACACCATTCGTAGTTCAGAGGGGCGATATGATGAAGCGAAACCAAATTTTCGCTTGAAGGTCTATCAAAACAAAAACAAAAGCCCAGTTGTATGAGAATTATTAAAAATTGTTCAATGCAGCCGTGAAAAATGTAAACAACCGAAATTTTGCTAAAATATCTACAGTAAATTGTGAAAAATGGAAAAAGTGACATTGGCAATAAAGTGAATATGATTAATATTTAATTTAATAGAAGGTGCAGTGTAAAAAGTGTTTTGTTCGTGGATTAAAAGAGTGTAAATTCAATCAAAACCAGTGTACATTTTCATATTTATCAATGCAATAGTTCAGTAAAAAATCTGTGCATTTTTATATGAGTGTGCATATGTTTTGTTGACATCAAAATTAAAATACATACATACATATTTATGTGGCTGAAGTAGCAATTGAAGAATTTACATTTATTCCTTATCCCTTCATATTGTCCAGTTTAATATGGGAGTTTTGAATATTATTCTAGATTTATTCAACTGCTCAGTTGGTAATATAAGATGTCACTATTTTCCTAAAAATTACAATATGGTCTTTGGCGTAATGGTTACGCCTGCGCGTCTTTTGCCAGAAGTCGCGGGTTCAAATCCTTCTCTTGCTTTTAATTTTTTGAAATTGGCAAATTCTGAATTGTAGGTAAGGAATTGCTTGTGGATGACGGGTTACAAAGGAAATATGTTGGCATGCTTTTGTGTATGTATGGGTTTTTCATATACATGCACTGATATTTGAATGTGTTTGTAATTGTCTTCAACTCAACTTAAAATTCTGATTTTTGTAGATTTTGTCATCGTCGCGAAGAAATGCTTGTGGATGGCGGGTACAAGGGAAGAGAATAGGCAAGTTTTTGCGGATGTGTGTGTTTTTCATGTACACATTGGCCTCTTTGAATGTATGTGTCTTCAACTTCAGACCAACTTGAATTCTGATTTTTCTGAAATTTTGTCATCGTCGCATGAGCATTATTAAGATTGTGTGCGTTTTTCGTATACATATTAAAATGCTTAAATGTATGTGTTTTCACTTTGGCATGAGTTGAACATCAATTTCTGATTTTTAGCAAAATTTGACTTCGTCTTGAGGAAACCGTTTGTTGATGAAGAGTAGAAGGGAAGGGGGTTTGTATGCGGTAGTTGTTTTTGTTGCGTTTATGCTTCTTCTTCTTGTAGCAAATAGCTTTTTGAATAGATAAGTGCGCAGAGGAGTAAAGTGAGCTGCGCATATGAAGTTGTTTTTGTGATTTTTAGCATGAATGGCTTGTGTTTATCAATGAATGGAAATATTTGAAGTTATTTGCTTTTAAATGACTTTATGCATGCTTTAGGTATTACATATAAATGCCCATATTTATATGCATTCCTACATAGTACATTTGTATAATATATGTACATAAAATATTTAATTAACATTAAAATAAATATATATAATAATATTTAATATAAAATAGATATTTTATTTTCTAATTTCATTTCATAGTTTTTCCAATTTATTTATGACTTGGTTTATATGTTATATTTATTTATAACTTTTAGGAATTATTCAACCCAAAAATTAAGCATATTTTATCCACCGCCAAACATGCATATATATGTACATATGTTTGTGTGTACATATTATGTCTTCATTTGTAAACACACATCATACATACATACATATATGCCGCCTAGTTGAACTTGCAAAAACTATTCTTCCCATCGTCAACAAATCGTTTGTATGGCGAAAGCAATACCTCTCCCCGCGCGTACATTTAACTGAATAAGAAGAAGAAAAGCCAATATTCTACTTCTTTGATTCGGTATAAGTACAGATTATGCCACAGATTGGTTGTGAGCTGTTGTGGCACAGTTGGTATTGAACAAGCGTACGTATATTTATGTTATTTTTGCTTCTGACGCAAGTTCAAATACCCTTCGAAGGAGTCAATATCATTTATTCAAAATAAATTAATTTTTTATTTTTTTTTGTTTCATTTCATATTTTATTTATTTAATATGTATACGAAAAACGCACACAATCTTAATAATGCTCATGCCCTTCCCTCCTTCAACCCGTCATCAACAAACATCTTCTTCGCGACGATGACAAAATTTCAGAAAAATCAGAATTCAAGTTGGTCTGAAGTTGAAGACACATACATTCAAAGAGGCCAATGTGTACATGAAAAACACACACATCCGCAAAAACTTGCCTATTCTCTTCCCTTGTACCCGCCATCCACAAGCATTTCTTCGCGACGATGACAAAATCTACAAAAATCAGAATTTTAAGTTGAGTTGAAGTCAATTACAAACACATTCAAATGTCCCTGTACATATATGAAAGACCCATACATACACAAAAGCATGCCAACATATTTCCTTTGTAACCCGTCATCCACAAGCAATTCCTTACCTACAATTCAGAATTTGCCAATTTCAAAAAATTAAAAGCAAGAGAAGGATTTGAACCCGCGACTTCTGGCAAAAGACGCGCAGGCGTAACCATTACGCCAAAGACCATATTGTAATTTTTAGGAAAATAGTGACATCTTATATTACCAACTGAGCAGTTGAATAAATCTAGAATAATATTCAAAACTCCCATATTAAACTGGACAATATGAAGGGATAAGGAATAAATGTAAATTCTTCAATTGCTACTTCAGCCACATAAATATGTATGTATGTATTTTAATTTTGATGTCAACAAAACATATGCACACTCATATAAAAATGCACAGATTTTTTACTGAACTATTGCATTGATAAATATGAAAATGTACACTGGTTTTGATTGAATTTACACTCTTTTAATCCACGAACAAAACACTTTTTACACTGCACCTTCTATTAAATTAAATATTAATCATATTCACTTTATTGCCAATGTCACTTTTTCCATTTTTCACAATTTACTGTAGATATTTTAGCAAAATTTCGGTTGTTTACATTTTTCACGGCTGCATTGAACAATTTTTAATAATTCTCATACAACTGGGCTTTTGTTTTTGTTTTGATAGACCTTCAAGCGAAAATTTGGTTTCGCTTCATCATATCGCCCCTCTGAATTACGAATGGTGTGAAGAGGACGCGAATTCCTGAAAATGGACCTTCTATTTACGATCTTTCTGAAAAACCCAATTTACGAGACCGTCATGCCGCTTCCCTGCAAGACGCCCTGCAAGACGGGTAGCTGTTGCCTAACATGTTATCCGCCTGTTACTTTACATACGTGCATTTGTTATTTGAATTGTTACTTTTCTTCTAGCCGTGGGAAAAAAATAACAAATTTCCCCGCTTTGTTTCACGTACGTGTGATTCTCTTTTTCATTCACTCGCATTGTATTTATCGGTATGCGACATATATTCGCCTTTTTTAATTTTCGTATATTTTTGTTACCGTATTTATAATACATCTGTTATTCAAAACAAGCACGTATGTTACTCGATCTGGCAGCAACTGGCTATTGAAAACAAACGTACATGATATCGTATCTGCTACCCATGTGTTGTTGGAAACATAATCATTTGTTAGCATATCTATGGGCGGTGACTTATTCAAAAGAAATGCATTTGGTAGCGGACCTGTCACCGGTGACTTATTCAAAACAAATGCATTTGTTAGCGGACCTGTCACCGGTGACTTATTTAAAACAAATGTCTTAGTTATCGGACGGGTTACCCATATTGACTATTGACCTTTTACCTGTATTTCCTTTAAAATGAAAAATATAATTTTTTAAGTTTATTTTTGTTTATTGAAAATATAAATAATAAAATATACATATTTACAAGTTTGATTTAAAAATTAAGTTTGTTTTTATCAAATAATTAAATTAAAAATGTTAATTTAACTTCTTTTTACATATACATATGCTTAACAAAATTAATTGTACATTCATTTCTAATACTTAATAGACAATGGTACTAGAATTTTGACTAACTAAAAATAAGATTTAGAGTAATTAAAATATTCAGACAGCCGCTTCAGAGAAAGACCTCCACTCCGTTATAAATATCATGCTTAGTAAGACCTGGCTGAACAGGCGGCATTGTTCACTTGGTTTTAATCGTGACAGCTATCTACGCCAGAAAAGAAGAAGTATACCAATGGAATCTGAAATATACAAAAAATAATTATTATGATGTATTTTATTGATTTTTTATCTTTAAATCGCAATAAAAGCTTTACAAAGAACATAGCTATTTGCATACATTATTTGTGTATGCTTGGTACATACGTAACAAAATTGTAAAATTTTTACGAAAAAATAATTTTTTTTTAATAATATATAACATGAAATAAAAGATAATTAAATAAACTATCTTCCAAAACTCATTTAAACAAATTTAAGTTAAATATTCAAACAAAAAAAGAACTTTTGTTACACCATTGCTTTTCTACACCCGGACATATGTAGGACTGGCACATGCAATACAAAAAAGCAAAATTTTCACAAAAAAATTAAATTTTTTTAAAATAAATTTCCTCAAACTAATAGACAATTAAATAAACTTTAATTTAAAATTCATTTTAATTAATTTAAGTTATTTTTTTTTAACAAAAACAGAACTTTTGTTACAACATTGCCAATTTGTACATACATACGAATACATGAATGACTGGCACATGCACAACAAAAATGCAAAATTTTCACAATAAAATAAAAATTTTTTAAAATAAATTACATCAAACTAAAAGATATTTAAATAAACTTTATTTTAAATTTGAGTTTAACTAATTTAAGTATAATGTTTAAACAAAAAATTTACTTTTGTTGCACTGCTAAATTTGTACACCCGCATATGTGTATGACTGGCACATGCAATACAAAAATGCCAAATTTTCACAAAAAAAACATTTTTTTTTTTAAATAAGTTTGATTAAACTTAAAGAGAATTGAACAAACTTTCTTTTAAATTTAATTTTAACACTTTCGCACTAAGTTATATACATATACATTAATAAATGAAAAACTTACGTTTTGATTATTTATGAAGGACGTTTTCCGATGATAATCTTTGATATTCGTATTAATACACTTGAAGCTTGCGTTTTTTCCAAATCAAATGCTGTGTTGTGGTGGCTGATTCGATGAACAACGCTGAAATAAACAATATTGTTATTCTCATAAAACCAAAAATAAAATGTAAATATCATATGTACATACATATGTACATATGCGCACATTCGTCTTTATGCACGTACGTATATATACACATATGCATATGTTGTTATCTTACCTTATTTCTTGATCTAAAGTTGCACCCACTCTGCTACAGCTAATAAAGAAATTATTAAGAAACAAATAATTAATTATTATTTACAAATTTATTTATATTTTATAAAATAACACATCTCACCTCTTAGCGTCTTCGGTTCAAAAAGTAAATGGCGGAAATTTTCAAAGGCCATATTTGAAAATGTGTATACATACATTTCTTTCTAATGTACTAGACAATCGTTATCGATATATGGTACTCGTCTTACTACAGAAACTGCCTATAGGAAGGAAAAAATAGTTTTGTGGATGTAGTGGTAAAGCAGCATAATTTTACGATATTAGTTGCGAAATGGTTACCCCCGTCAAAGAACGTATATGAACAAAGAACGTATATGAATAAGAAGCGGCATGACGGTCTCGTAAATTGGGTTTTTCAGAAAGATCGTAAATAGAAGGTCCATTTTCAGGAATTCGCGTCCTCTTCACACCATTCGTAGTTCAGAGGGGCGATATGATGAAGCGAAACCAAATTTTCGCTTGAAGGTCTATCAAAACAAAAACAAAAGCCCAGTTGTATGAGAATTAGCAAAAATTGTTCAATGCAGCTGTGAAAAATGTAAACAACCGAAATTTTGCTAAAATATCTACAGTAAATTGTGAAAAATTGAAAAAGTGACATTGGCAATAAAGTGAATATGATTAATATTTAATTTAATAGAAGGTGCAGCGTAAAAAGAGTTTTGTTCGTGGATTAAAAGAGTGTAAATTCAATCAAAACCAGTGTACATTTTCATATTTATCAATGCAATAGTTCAGTAAAAAATCTATGCATTTTTTTATGAGTGTGCATATGTTTTGTGGACATCAAAATTGAAATACATATATTCATATTTATGTGGCTGAAGTAGCAATTGAAATTACATTTATTCCTTATCCCTTCATATTGTCCAGATTAATATGGGAGTTTTGAATATTATTGTAGATTTATTCAACTGCTCAGTTGGTAATATAAGATGTCACTATTTTCCTAAAAATTACAATATGGTCTTTGGCGTAATGGTTACGCCTGCGCGTCTTTTGCCAGAAGTCGCGGGTTCAAATCCTTCTCTTGCTTTTAATTTTTTGAAATTGGCAAATTCTGAATTGTAGGTAAGGAATTGCTTGTGGATGACGGGGTACAAAGGAAATATGTTGGCATGCTTTTGTGTATGTATGGGTCTTTCATATATGTACAGGGACATTTGAATGTGTTTGTAATTGACTTCAACTCAACTTAAAATTCTGATTTTTGTAGATTTTGTCATCGTCGCGAAGAAATGCTTGTGGATGGCGGGTACAAGGGAAGAGAATAGGCAAGTTTTTGCGGATGTGTGTGTTTTTCATGTACACATTGGCCTCTTTGAATGTATGTGTCTTCAACTTCAGACCAACTTGAATTCTGATTTTTCTGAAATTTTGTCATCGTCGCCAAAGAACGTATATGAATAAGAAGCGGCATGACGGTCTCGTAAATTGGGTTTTTCAGAAAGATCGTAAATAGAAGGTCCATTTTCAGGAATTCGCGTCCTCTTCACACCATTCGTAGTTCAGAGGGGCGATATGATGAAGCGAAACCAAATTTTCGCTTGAAGGTCTATCAAAACAAAAACAAAAGCCCAGTTGTATGAGAATTAGCAAAAATTGTTCAATGCAGCTGTGAAAAATGTAAACAACCGAAATTTTGCTAAAATATCTACAGTAAATTGTGAAAAATTGAAAAAGTGACATTGGCAATAAAGTGAATATGATTAATATTTAATTTAATAGAAGGTGCAGCGTAAAGAGTTTTGTTCGTGGATTAAAAGAGTGTAAATTCAATCAAAACCAGTGTACATTTTCATATTTATCAATGCAATAGTTCAGTAAAAAATCTATGCATTTTTTTATGAGTGTGCATATGTTTTGTGGACATCAAAATTGAAATACATATATTCATATTTATGTGGCTGAAGTAGCAATTGAAATTACATTTATTCCTTATCCCTTCATATTGTCCAGATTAATATGGGAGTTTTGAATATTATTGTAGATTTATTCAACTGCTCAGTTGGTAATATAAGATGTCACTATTTTCCTAAAAATTACAATATGGTCTTTGGCGTAATGGTTACGCCTGCGCGTCTTTTGCCAGAAGTCGCGGGTTCAAATCCTTCTCTTGCTTTTAATTTTTTGAAATTGGCAAATTCTGAATTGTAGGTAAGGAATTGCTTGTGGATGACGGGGTACAAAGGAAATATGTTGGCATGCTTTTGTGTATGTATGGGTCTTTCATATATGTACAGGGACATTTGAATGTGTTTGTAATTGACTTCAACTCAACTTAAAATTCTGATTTTTGTAGATTTTGTCATCGTCGCGAAGAAATGCTTGTGGATGGCGGGTACAAGGGAAGAGAATAGGCAAGTTTTTGCGGATGTGTGTGTTTTTCATGTACACATTGGCCTCTTTGAATGTATGTGTCTTCAACTTCAGACCAACTTGAATTCTGATTTTTCTGAAATTTTGTCATCGTCGCGAAGAAGATGTTTGTTGATGACGGGTTGAAGGAGGAAAGGGCATGAGCATTATTAAGATTGTGTGCGTTTTTCGTATACATATTAAAATGCTTAAATGTATGTGTTTTCACTTTGGCATGAGTTGAACATCAATTTCTGATTTTTAGCAAAATTTGACTTCGTCTTGAGGAAACCGTTTGTTGATGAAGAGTGGAAGGGAAGAGGGTTTGCATGCAGTAGTTGTTTTTGTTGCGTTTATGCTTCTTCTTCTTATAGCAAATAGCTTTTTGAATAGAGGAGTGCGCATATGAAGTTGTTTTTGTGATTTTTAGCATGAATGGCTTGTGTTTATCAATGAACGGAAATATTTGAAGTTATTTGCTTTTAAATGACTTTATGCATGCTTTAGATATTACATATAAATGCCAATATTTACATGAATACATACTTAGTACATTTGTATAATATATGTACATACAATTTTTAATTAACATTAAAATAAATATATACAAAAATATTTAATATAAAATAGCTATTTAATTTTCTATCATAGTATTTTCCAATTTATTTTATGACTTGGTTTAGGTATTACATATAAATGCTCATATTTTCATGCATACAACCATATGTACATATGTATAATATGTATAAAATATTTAATTATCATTAAAATAAATATATATAAAAATATTTAATATAAAATAGCTATTTAATTTTCTAATTTTATTTCATAGTTTTTTCAATTTATTTTGTGACTTGGTTTAAATGTTGTATTTATTCATAACTTTCATGATTTATTCAACCCAAAAATCAAGCATATTTTATCCACCGCCAAACATGCATATATATGTACATATGTTTGTGTGTACATATTATGTCTTCATTTGTAAACACACATTATTACCATGACAACATACATACATACATGTATGCCGCCTAGTTGAACTTGCAAAAACTATTCTTCGCATCGTCAACAAATCGTATGTATGGCAAAGCAATACCTCTCCCCGCGCGCAGCTCTTCCACAAGCCACAGCTCACAAAAATCAGAAGTTGAAGAAATTTCTGTACCCGCAGCACACAAACATACTCTCGATAAGGCGAACAAATGTACTGCAATTCAAATATTAATGTTCCCTAGATGCCCTCAAAGCATACGATATTAATAAATATAACTTGAATTTAGACAAAAAGAGTTTAGTAATGTCAAATCAATTCAAAATGTTATAAAATTAGGCAATACTACACCTTTAATTTACATAAACTAATGAACATACCTTATTGAAATGATGTACGCATTGTTCGCCTACACGCGCGCGCACTGTGCAAATTAGCGAAGCCGAATGTGGACGAAGTGCGCGCGGGGTGAACATATTCTTTCGTACATTTATCTGAATAAGAAGAAGAAAAGCCAATGTTCTACTTCTTTGATTCGGTATAAGTACAGATTATGCCACAGATTGGTTATGAGTTGCTGTGGCACAGTTAGTATTGCACAAGTGTACGTATATTTATGTTATTTTTGCTTCTGACGCAAGTTCAAATACCCTTCGAAGGAGTCAATATCATTTATTCAAAATAAATTAATTTTTTATTTTTTTTGTTTCATTTAATATTTTTTGTTTATTAATAAAAAAATTCATAATGTAAGGAACGTAAAAATAAAAAAAATGTCATTTATAAAATTTATTTTTATGTGTGGCGTAGTCGTTAGCGCGTGCGTATATTTGTATTTTTGCTATTTTTGCTTATGGCTAAAATTCAAATTCCTTTCGAAGGAGCCAATTTCAAATAATTTTTTTTATTTATATATTTTAATCCATATTTTTTGTATATTAATAAAAAAAAAGTCATAATGTAATGAACATAAAAATGAAAAAATATTTTTTGCAACAAATTTCCACCTTCTCGTTGTTATAAGTTCTCTGATATTATTTCCTACGTTTACTCACACAAGTGGTGTATTGTCCGTGTAGCATACAATTCTTATATTTTTATTTTTGGCGCAAGTTCAAATCCTGGAATAGAGCTATTATCCCGAATATTTCGTACTAGTGATTTCCTTATTTTATATATTGTAGTGTTTTGGAATTTTTTTATATTATTATGAATATTAAAATGAAGATTAAAAAAAAAAAAAACATTATAAATTTCAAAGTACATATGTATGAACATATGCATGTGAAATGCAAATTACCGACGGCAGTTTTGCTATTTTTGAGGTGCATGATCAGCAGACCTAATTGTACATATGTTAATATATACATCAAATCATTTATTTAACAATTAACTTTAAATTGAGAGATTATCACTTTATATAAATTAATTTAATAAAACATTTACATAAAATGATTAGAATTGTAGCTACATTTCTACCCCTTCATAATTTGCAATTTGTTTTCATCGCCGCCAAAAGCAAAAATTCAAAGCGAATTAAGCTTATATTTCCCCATCGTCGACGAAAAATGGTGTGAAGAGGACACGAAACCCTGAAAATGACTCTACCGCATTTGCACAGAGACCGTATGAGTCTTGCCGCTTCTTATTCATATACGTTCTTTGTCGTCGCGAAGAAGATGTTTGTTGATGACGGGTTGAAGGAGGAAAGGGCATGAGCATTATTAAGATTGTGTGCGTTTTTCGTATACATATTAAAATGCTTAAATGTATGTGTTTTCACTTTGGCATGAGTTGAACATCAATTTCTGATTTTTAGCAAAATTTGACTTCGTCTTGAGGAAACCGTTTGTTGATGAAGAGTGGAAGGGAAGAGGGTTTGCATGCAGTAGTTGTTTTTGTTGCGTTTATGCTTCTTCTTCTTATAGCAAATAGCTTTTTGAATAGAGGAGTGCGCATATGAAGTTGTTTTTGTGATTTTTAGCATGAATGGCTTGTGTTTATCAATGAACGGAAATATTTGAAGTTATTTGCTTTTAAATGACTTTATGCATGCTTTAGATATTACATATAAATGCCAATATTTACATGAATACATACTTAGTACATTTGTATAATATATGTACATACAATTTTTAATTAACATTAAAATAAATATATACAAAAATATTTAATATAAAATAGCTATTTAATTTTCTATCATAGTATTTTCCAATTTATTTTATGACTTGGTTTAGGTATTACATATAAATGCTCATATTTTCATGCATACAACCATATGTACATATGTATAATATGTATAAAATATTTAATTATCATTAAAATAAATATATATAAAAATATTTAATATAAAATAGCTATTTAATTTTCTAATTTTATTTCATAGTTTTTTCAATTTATTTTGTGACTTGGTTTAAATGTTGTATTTATTCATAACTTTCATGATTTATTCAACCCAAAAATCAAGCATATTTTATCCACCGCCAAACATGCATATATATGTACATATGTTTGTGTGTACATATTATGTCTTCATTTGTAAACACACATTATTACCATGACAACATACATACATACATGTATGCCGCCTAGTTGAACTTGCAAAAACTATTCTTCGCATCGTCAACAAATCGTATGTATGGCAAAGCAATACCTCTCCCCGCGCGCAGCTCTTCCACAAGCCACAGCTCACAAAAATCAGAAGTTGAAGAAATTTCTGTACCCGCAGCACACAAACATACTCTCGATAAGGCGAACAAATGTACTGCAATTCAAATATTAATGTTCCCTAGATGCCCTCAAAGCATACGATATTAATAAATATAACTTGAATTTAGACAAAAAGAGTTTAGTAATGTCAAATCAATTCAAAATGTTATAAAATTAGGCAATACTACACCTTTAATTTACATAAACTAATGAACATACCTTATTGAAATGATGTACGCATTGTTCGCCTACACGCGCGCGCACTGTGCAAATTAGCGAAGCCGAATGTGGACGAAGTGCGCGCGGGGTGAACATATTCTTTCGTACATTTATCTGAATAAGAAGAAGAAAAGCCAATGTTCTACTTCTTTGATTCGGTATAAGTACAGATTATGCCACAGATTGGTTATGAGTTGCTGTGGCACAGTTAGTATTGCACAAGTGTACGTATATTTATGTTATTTTTGCTTCTGACGCAAGTTCAAATACCCTTCGAAGGAGTCAATATCATTTATTCAAAATAAATTAATTTTTTATTTTTTTTGTTTCATTTAATATTTTTTGTTTATTAATAAAAAAATTCATAATGTAAGGAACGTAAAAATAAAAAAAATGTCATTTATAAAATTTATTTTTATGTGTGGCGTAGTCGTTAGCGCGTGCGTATATTTGTATTTTTGCTATTTTTGCTTATGGCTAAAATTCAAATTCCTTTCGAAGGAGCCAATTTCAAATAATTTTTTTTATTTATATATTTTAATCCATATTTTTTGTATATTAATAAAAAAAAAGTCATAATGTAATGAACATAAAAATGAAAAAATATTTTTTGCAACAAATTTCCACCTTCTCGTTGTTATAAGTTCTCTGATATTCTTTCCTACGTTTACTCACACAAGTGGTGTATTGTCCGTGTAGCATACAATTCTTATATTTTTATTTTTGGCGCAAGTTCAAATCCTGGAATAGAGCTATTATCCCGAATATTTCGTACTAGTGATTTCCTTATTTTATATATTGTAGTGTTTTGGAATTTTTTTATATTATTATGAATATTAAAATGAAGATTAAAAAAAAAAAAACATTATAAATTTCAAAGTACATATGTATGAACATATGCATGTGAAATGCAAATTACCGACGGCAGTTTTGCTATTTTTGAGGTGCATGATCAGCAGACCTAATTGTACATATGTTAATATATACATCAAATCATTTATTTAACAATTAACTTTAAATTGAGAGATTATCACTTTATATAAATTAATTTAATAAAACATTTACATAAAATGATTAGAATTGTAGCTACATTTCTACCCCTTCATAATTTGCAATTTGTTTTCATCGCCGCCAAAAGCAAAAATTCAAAGCGAATTAAGCTTATATTTCCCCATCGTCGACGAAAAATGGTGTGAAGAGGACACGAAACCCTGAAAATGACTCTACCGCATTTGCACAGAGACCGTATGAGTCTTGCCGCTTCTTATTCATATCAAAGAACGTATATGAATAAGAAGCGGCAAGACTCATACGGTCTCTGTGCAAATGCGGTAGAGTCATTTTCAGGGTTTCGTGTCCTCTTCACACCATTTTTCGTCGACGATGGGGAAATATAAGCTTAATTCGCTTTGAATTTTTGCTTTTGGCGGCGATGAAAACAAATTGCAAATTATGAAGGGGTAGAAATGTAGCTACAATTCTAATCATTTTATGTAAATGTTTTATTAAATTAATTTATATAAAGTGATAATCTCTCAATTTAAAGTTAATTGTTAAATAAATGATTTGATGTATATATTAACATATGTACAATTAGGTCTGCTGATCATGCACCTCAAAAATAGCAAAACTGCCGTCGGTAATTTGCATTTCACATGCATATGTTCATACATATGTACTTTGAAATTTATAATGTTTTTTTTTTTTTTAATCTTCATTTTAATATTCATAATAATATAAAAAAATTCCAAAACACTACAATATATAAAATAAGGAAATCACTAGTACGAAATATTCGGGATAATAGCTCTATTCCAGGATTTGAACTTGCGCCAAAAATAAAAATATAAGAATTGTATGCTACACGGACAATACACCACTTGTGTGAGTAAACGTAGGAAATAATATCAGAGAACTTATAACAACGAGAAGGTGGAAATTTGTTGCAAAAAATATTTTTTCATTTTTATGTTCATTACATTATGACTTTTTTTTTATTAATATACAAAAAATATGGATTAAAATATATAAATAAAAAAAATTATTTGAAATTGGCTCCTTCGAAAGGAATTTGAATTTTAGCCATAAGCAAAAATAGCAAAAATACAAATATACGCACGCGCTAACGACTACGCCACACATAAAAATAAATTTTATAAATGACATTTTTTTTATTTTTACGTTCCTTACATTATGAATTTTTTTATTAATAAACAAAAAATATTAAATGAAACAAAAAAAATAAAAAATTAATTTATTTTGAATAAATGATATTGACTCCTTCGAAGGGTATTTGAACTTGCGTCAGAAGCAAAAATAACATAAATATACGTACACTTGTGCAATACTAACTGTGCCACAGCAACTCATAACCAATCTGTGGCATAATCTGTACTTATACCGAATCAAAGAAGTAGAACATTGGCTTTTCTTCTTCTTATTCAGATAAATGTACGAAAGAATATGTTCACCCCGCGCGCACTTCGTCCACATTCGGCTTCGCTAATTTGCACAGTGCGCGCGCGTGTAGGCGAACAATGCGTACATCATTTCAATAAGGTATGTTCATTAGTTTATGTAAATTAAAGGTGTAGTATTGCCTAATTTTATAACATTTTGAATTGATTTGACATTACTAAACTCTTTTTGTCTAAATTCAAGTTATATTTATTAATATCGTATGCTTTGAGGGCATCTAGGGAACATTAATATTTGAATTGCAGTACATTTGTTCGCCTTATCGAGAGTATGTTTGTGTGCTGCGGGTACAGAAATTTCTTCAACTTCTGATTTTTGTGAGCTGTGGCTTGTGGAAGAGCTGCGCGCGGGGAGAGGTATTGCTTTGCCATACATACGATTTGTTGACGATGCGAAGAATAGTTTTTGCAAGTTCAACTAGGCGGCATACATGTATGTATGTATGTTGTCATGGTAATAATGTGTGTTTACAAATGAAGACATAATATGTACACACAAACATATGTACATATATATGCATGTTTGGCGGTGGATAAAATATGCTTGATTTTTGGGTTGAATAAATCATGAAAGTTATGAATAAATACAACATTTAAACCAAGTCACAAAATAAATTGAAAAAACTATGAAATAAAATTAGAAAATTAAATAGCTATTTTATATTAAATATTTTTATATATATTTATTTTAATGATAATTAAATATTTTATACATATTATACATATGTACATATGGTTGTATGCATGAAAATATGAGCATTTATATGTAATACCTAAACCAAGTCATAAAATAAATTGGAAAATACTATGATAGAAAATTAAATAGCTATTTTATATTAAATATTTTTGTATATATTTATTTTAATGTTAATTAAAAATTGTATGTACATATATTATACAAATGTACTAAGTATGTATTCATGTAAATATTGGCATTTATATGTAATATCTAAAGCATGCATAAAGTCATTTAAAAGCAAATAACTTCAAATATTTCCGTTCATTGATAAACACAAGCCATTCATGCTAAAAATCACAAAAACAACTTCATATGCGCACTCCTCTATTCAAAAAGCTATTTGCTATAAGAAGAAGAAGCATAAACGCAACAAAAACAACTACTGCATGCAAACCCTCTTCCCTTCCACTCTTCATCAACAAACGGTTTCCTCAAGACGAAGTCAAATTTTGCTAAAAATCAGAAATTGATGTTCAACTCATGCCAAAGTGAAAACACATACATTTAAGCATTTTAATATGTATACGAAAAACGCACACAATCTTAATAATGCTCATGCCCTTTCCTCCTTCAACCCGTCATCAACAAACATCTTCTTCGCGACGATGACAAAATTTCAGAAAAATCAGAATTCAAGTTGGTCTGAAGTTGAAGACACATACATTCAAAGAGGCCAATGTGTACATGAAAAACACACACATCCGCAAAAACTTGCCTATTCTCTTCCCTTGTACCCGCCATCCACAAGCATTTCTTCGCGACGATGACAAAATCTACAAAAATCAGAATTTTAAGTTGAGTTGAAGTCAATTACAAACACATTCAAATGTCCCTGTACATATATGAAAGACCCATACATACACAAAAGCATGCCAACATATTTCCTTTGTACCCCGTCATCCACAAGCAATTCCTTACCTACAATTCAGAATTTGCCAATTTCAAAAAATTAAAAGCAAGAGAAGGATTTGAACCCGCGACTTCTGGCAAAAGACGCGCAGGCGTAACCATTACGCCAAAGACCATATTGTAATTTTTAGGAAAATAGTGACATCTTATATTACCAACTGAGCAGTTGAATAAATCTACAATAATATTCAAAACTCCCATATTAATCTGGACAATATGAAGGGATAAGGAATAAATGTAATTTCAATTGCTACTTCAGCCACATAAATATGAATATATGTATTTCAATTTTGATGTCCACAAAACATATGCACACTCATAAAAAAATGCATAGATTTTTTACTGAACTATTGCATTGATAAATATGAAAATGTACACTGGTTTTGATTGAATTTACACTCTTTTAATCCACGAACAAAACTCTTTACGCTGCACCTTCTATTAAATTAAATATTAATCATATTCACTTTATTGCCAATGTCACTTTTTCAATTTTTCACAATTTACTGTAGATATTTTAGCAAAATTTCGGTTGTTTACATTTTTCACAGCTGCATTGAACAATTTTTGCTAATTCTCATACAACTGGGCTTTTGTTTTTGTTTTGATAGACCTTCAAGCGAAAATTTGGTTTCGCTTCATCATATCGCCCCTCTGAACTACGAATGGTGTGAAGAGGACGCGAATTCCTGAAAATGGACCTTCTATTTACGATCTTTCTGAAAAACCCAATTTACGAGACCGTCATGCCGCTTCTTATTCATATACGTTCTTTGCCCCCGTCTTGCAGGGCGGGGGTAACCATTTCGCAACTAATATCGTAAAATTTTGCTGCTTTACCACTACATACACAAAACTATTTTTTCGTTCCTATAGGCAATTTCTGTTGTAAGACGAGTACCATATATCGATAACGATTGTCTAGTACATTAGAAAGAAATGTATGTATACACATTTTCAAATATGGCCTTTGAAAATTTCCGCCATTTACTTTTTGAACCGAAGACGCTAAGAGGTGAGATGTGTTATTTTATAAAATATAAATAAATTTGTAAATAATAATTAATTATTTGTTTCTTAATAATTTCTTTATTAGCTGTAGCAGAGTGGGAGCAACTTTAGATCAAGAAATAAGGTAAGATAACAACATATGCATATGTGTATATATACGTACATGCATAAAGACGAATGTGCGCATATGTACATATGTATGATATTTACATTTTATTTTTGGTTTTATGAGAATAGCAATATTGTTTATTTCAGCGTTGTTCACCGAATCAGCCACCACAACACAGCATTTGATTTGGAAAAAACGCAAGCTTCAAGTGTATTAATACGAATATCAAAGATTATCATCGGAAAACGGCCTTCATAAATAATCAAAACGTAAGTTTTTCATTTATTAATGTATATGTATATAACTTAGTGCGAAAGTGTTAAAATTAAATTTAAAAGAAAGTTTGTTCAATTGTCTTTAAGTTTAATCAAACTTATTTAAAAAAAAATGGGTTTTTGCGAAAATTTGGCATTTTTGTTTTGCATGTGCCAGTCATACACATATGCGGGTGTACAAATTTAGCTGTGCAACAAAAATAAATTTTTTGTTTAAACATTATACTTAAATTAGTTAAAATCAAATTTAAAATAAAGTTTATTTAAATATCTTTTAGTTTGATGTAATTTATTTTAAAAAAATTGTATTTTATTGTGAAAATTTTACATTTTTCTTGTGCATGTGCCAGTCATTCATATATTCGTATGTACAAATTGGCAATGTTGTAACAAAAGTTCTGTTTTTGTTAAAAAAAATTAACTTAAATTAATTAAAATGAATTTTAAATTAAAGTTTATTTAATTGTCTATTAGTTTGAGGAAATTCATTTTAAAAAAATTTGTTTTTTTTGTAAAAATTTTGCACTTTTGTATTGCATGTGCCAGTCCTACATATGTCCGGGTGTAGAAAAGCAATGGTGTAACAAAAGTTCTTTTTTTGTTTGAATATGTAACTTAAATTTATTTAAATGAGTTTTGGAAGATAGTTTATTTAATTATCTTTTATTTCATGTTATATATTATTAAAAAAAAAATATTTTTTCGTAAAAATTTTACAATTTTGTTACGTATGTACCAAGCATACACAAATAATGTATGCAAATAGCTATGTTCTTTGTAAAGCTTTTATTGCGATTAATTATATTATATTATATGCTAGCAATAAAGATAAAAATTCAATAAAATACATCATAATAATTATTTTTTGTATATTTCAGATTCCATTGGTATACTTCTTCTTTACTGGCGTAGATTGCTGTCACGATTAAAACCAAGTGAACAATGCCGCCTGTTCAGCCAGGTCTTACTAAGCATTATATTTCTAACGGAGTGGAGGTCTTTCTCTGAAGCGGCTGTCTTAATATTTTAAGAACTCTAAAACTTATTTTTAGTCAGTCAAAATTCTAGTACCATTGTCTATTAAGTATTAGAAATGAATGTACAATTAATTTTGTTAAGCATATGTATATGTAAAAAGAAGTTAAATTAACAATTTTAATTTAATTATTTGATAAAAAAAAAACTAAATTCTTAAATCAAACTTGTAAATATGTATATTTTAATATTTATATTTTCAATAAACAAAAATAAACTTAAAAAATTATATTTTTCATTTTAAAGGAAATATGGTACAGGTAAAAGGTCAATAGTCAATATGGGTAACCCGTCCGATAACTAAGACATTTGTTTTAAATAAGTCACCGGTGACAGGTCCGCTAACAAATGCATTTGTTTTGAATAAGTCACCGGTGACAGGTCCGCTAACAAATGCATTTGTTTTGAATAAGTCGCCGCCCATAGATATGCTAACAAATGATTATGTTTCCAACAACACATGGGTAGCAGATACGATATCATGTACGTTTGTTTTCAATAGCCAGTTGCTGCCAGATCGAGTAACATACGTGCTTGTTTTGAATAACAGATGTATTATAAATACGGTAACAAAAATATACGAAAATTAAAAAAGGCGAATATATGTCGCATACCGATAAATACAATGCGAGTGAATGAAAAAGAGAATCACACGTACGTGAAACAAAGCGGGGAAATTTGTTATTTTTTTCCCACGGCTAGAAGAAAAGTAACAATTCAAATAACAAATGCACGTATGTAAAGTAACAGGCGGATAACATGTTAGGCAACAGCTACCCGTCTTGCAGGGTTCTTATTCATATACGTTCTTTGGTATGAGTCTTGCCGCTTCTTATTCATATACGTTCTTTGGTTAATTGGTTTTCATAACTTATTTTATATAAATAAATTTTTTATTTGAAGAATTTTAAATCCTGGCAACCCCTGTAAACAGTCAAATAGGAAATGGAACAGTGGGAAGGAATGAAGCAAGAAAGGAACGAAAAAATATTTACGCAAAGCAAAATTAAGAGCAGCTGAGATAAAATTTATAGTAGAATTAGCGCATAAAGTTGTATAAAAAGTAAAATATTTAAAGTGAAATTTTTTAAACAAAAGTATAAGTTAATTGTCGAAATAGTGTAAAAATGTGTGGGGGATTCACTTGTTCGAAGAACGCGCTAATAACGCTTAATATTTTGTATGTGGTAAGTGCGAAATGAGCAGTTTTCTATAGCCCTCTGTCGCTTTGGGGCAATACCCTCAGGATCTTGCTATTCATATTGTATGCACGGAAGTACCCAAAGGAATCCTTCAAACTATTTATCGATTTTGCAATATTTTACTGAGTGCGTACATGTGTATGTGTATTGTTTTACTATATGCTTGCAGATGGTGGGATTCTTGTTGATTGGCGTTGGCGTTTATGCGCGTGCAGCTTCCATTGTCACAAATCTACCAATTGTGGGTGGCATTTTAGCCTGCGGAGTTATACTTATATTAATTTCAATACTCGGTTTGGCCGGTGCAGTGAAACATCATCAAGTGATGCTATTTTTCGTATCCTTTTTGAAAAAAAAAAAAACAAACAAAAAAAGAAAGGTGTTTCAAGTTCTTCCGCGATTACTACAAAGAGAATATTTATTCTTAATAGATAAAGAAAATTTATATAACTAGATAAGATTAGCACGGATTTACTAATCTAAATAAGTAGTATTTATGTATTATGACAAACTAATTTCAGCTAAGGTTGTATGCCAAAAAATATTTTCTCTTTTTACTTTAAATTTTTATTATATGTGAATTTAGTTTTGTATTGAATATACTTTTCAATTTATTTTGCGATTGTGATAACCATGCCGATGGTCGCTAAAAAGGTTATCGCTTCACGTGACCTTTACTTACATACGTAATTTAATTTAAATTTATACGTCGAACGCTGCACAAAAAATGTATATTTGTTGTACGGCAATTTCATTAAGTACAATCGAAATGTTTGGTATAAGCAATTACTCGAGTTGTGTTGCAAAGCGCTAATAATTTAATAATATCATACAATTTTATATGTATTGTAATATATGAATGGGTTCCTTAACTTGTGAAATAACTTTACAGTACATGATCATACTCTTCATGCTCTTCCTAATACAATTCTCCATTGCCAGTTCATGCTTAGCTGTAAATTCAGAGCAACAAAAAGAATTTGCCGAGGAAGGTTGGAATAATGTGCCAGACACCATACGTCACCAAGTGCAGGAGTCTTTCCTTTGCTGTGGCTTTAATACCACAAATTCGGGTACACAATGTGAAGTTGTAAACACTAATTGCTGCTCTGCTGATCTCATCAATTGCTCCTGCCCACCATGTCTACCTGTATTGGAGGATAAAATCAATTTTGCTTTTAAGTTATGTGGCGGTTTGGGTATTTTCTTCAGTTTTACTGAGGTGAGTATTACCATATTTTAAGTGCCTTTCAATAAACCAAAAAAAATTAACAACAAACGATACTAATAAAATTTTCAATTTATACATGCATACGTGTAGTTTATTGGTGTTTGGCTAACCGTGCGTTATCGAAATCAGAAAGATCCACGCGGTTTACCCAGTGCGTTTCTATAAAATATCGGCACTGAACTGCAGGAACACAATCATCTAATACATAATATATATAATAGATACTAACAAACATATATTCATACCTAACTTGAAAACTATTTAAACTTCATTAATCGTCTTATAAATGATTAAACAAATAAAACAACCATCGTTTTAGGTTCTAATGCATTTATATATATAACATACCTACTATACATAAAATACAATATTACATTATATTATTTATGGAAGTGTTCCGTATTTTACATACATAGACACGTATGTATATTGAGAATGAAAACATTTATAATAACGCATATATTGGAAATGAAAATATTTAAAATTTGTAAAAGTAAAAAAAAAAAAAAAAATCGTAGAGTTTTACTTACTCGAGTCAAGTATCAAACTCATATCTAACTATTGTACCAATATTAACGCTGTCCACTAGTAACTTGCCATATAATACCACCTTAGTATACACAAAACTTTATAATGCATAACATTTTACACTGCAATTTGAAGTGGATTATGCAGCCGAGTATTCCACCAACGGCGTTATGCCTGTAATATTCTTAAATACTTCGGTGAGCTATAATTGTTGAAAATTCCTCTAATTCATTTCTTTTGAGCTTTTCTTGATTTCAATTGTTTTTAAAGTTTTTTTTTTTATTTCATGGCATTTTCAATAAAATTCTTTTTTTGAGTTTAAAATACCGCTTTACAATTTATTAGGAGTTATAACTTTTTTTTATTATTTGTGTTTTTATTAATTTGTATTTTCCGATTTTTTTCTACTTATTTGTTCTTATTCACCACAACTCTATCATTTCAGCAATACTAATGCATTTTACTCAAATTTTGCAGGTACTGGCAGTCTTCTTGACGCGTCGCTATCGCAATCAGCATGATCCACATTATCCACCAGCGCGTGCAATTTTCCCACACAATTACCAGTATTAGTGAAAAATTATAAAAATTTATCATCTTGATTAAGGCAGCTAGCACAAGCTTCTAATATTATGCTTCAAAATTGGCAAAAAAGGAGCATATTTTAACATAGAATCGAAGAACAATTGACGAACATTACATACACTTATATAAAATGCAAATTAATATGTCAAATATTTCCAAAATTTATATTATTAGATGCTCTGTAGTTCTTTCCGATTTCTTCACAGTTTATTTTTGTTGCATTACTTTTCTTATAAACAATTTTGACTCTACATATTTGCATACAATTATTTATATTGTTGTAATATTTGTATTCGATTTATCACAGTTGCTTGCATTCATTTAGTTAAATTGTGCAAATTAATTTTTCAATTATGTAGCTTTTATAGTTATATTGCATATTCTAGTTATTGCGAATTGTATGTATATTTTGTTTACAATTTGTTTTCCTTAGTAAACTTATTGAGATTATTTTTTATGAAACTAAAATTATTATATTTTTTAAACTAGCATTACAAATATATAAATGGGTTGCAGAACAAATTAAATTGCTCAATAGCCTTAGTTCCAAAATATGTATTTATGTAGATTTTTAATGTAAATGTTCCTTTACTTTTAAATCGACTTTCCAGCACTAAAGGCAATCATTTAGCGAAAAAAAAATATATTACAAACCGAATGTTAAAAAGATAAAATTATAACCAATCATAGTTATTTCTATAGCAGCTTACTTTCAAATGGGTGCTTTAATTTACACTATATTCTAGTTTCCGAAACACATGTATTGTCCCACACATTGACGAGTTTCCATAAATCAAACTTTGTATGTGTATATTTTACAAAAGAGCATATTGAAGACCTCTGTTGCACATACAATATACACACATATTTATAAAATGGAACATTCTTCATATTACATGTAGGTTTGATTACAAAATACTAATTACATATAAAAATATATACGATAAAGTACGATAATATTCTCTGTATTCTGTGCTGTGATTGAAATAAATATGATCTTTAAACTGTATACCAAAAAGTGAATAATTATATACCTATACATATGTACTCCTATGTACTTATCTAAAATATATGAATTTATCTGTATTGTAGTTATACTAATATCAAAGACTTGAAGAAAAATATGTTAGAAGTTGAATTGTTCTCTGGAAAATTTTTGCTGTACAATCTTCTCTGCCTAAGTTTTAAATCTTATGTACGTACTTAAGTATTTGTACATACGCATTTATTCATTTTAAAATCACATTTTCCATGGTTCATGCCATGATTTACATAAATAAGTTTAGCTGAATGAGTTTTCTTATTATTCAACAACACTTGAAGAATTTTTTTTCCCAATAAGCTGTGCAATAACAAAAACCAATGGCAAGACGGAAAATTACTTGATATCAACGCACAGTGTTGTTGTTGACATCATTAACGTTGTTTTTATGCAACTTGTTTGCGTCAAAAAGCTCTGCAGTTCGTATATACACATATATACATATACATATGTATACATTTAGATCAAATGATATTTAATGGGTGTATGGGTATATTAGTGGAGAATAGGATTTGCCCTAATTCAAGTGTAATAGATACTTTGGTGACATAGCCAGCAAGCTGTTGGTTAGGTGATTTTTAAATTTATTGCGTGGTCTAATCATGGCAAATATTGGCAATGGGAGAACGCATAATCTATATATTTACATAAATATAAAAAATATCGCCGCGCTTGATAAACTTGTATTAATTTGGAAGTAATGTTGATTTGTTTTTGTAATCGTTTTAAAAATTCTAAAGTATCTTGGAGTGTTTTGAACCATTTCGGCAATTAACAAAAATTAATCTTTACATACATACTCACTATGCTGGTATTTAGAAAAAGAGATTAAAGAGTATTTTAAAAAATCTGTTAATAAATTTTGAAATCTTTCATGAGCAAGAAATAGTGCCAGAAAGAAAAGAGAGACCCATCAAATTTTATACCGTTCAAATCAAAACGACGAGATAATTTGATATGAACGTGTCTGTCTGTGTGAACGCAAATTAGTTGCTCAGGTGCTGAGATATTCCCACAAACTTGGTGCAGATGTATTTTTATATAGTATTGATCATTTGGCCGGATCGGACCACTAACTTATAATAATAATAATAATAATAATGTTAATAATGTTAATAATGATAATAATATTAATAATGTTAATAATATTAATAATGATAATAATGTTAATAATTATAATAATATTGTATTAATAATAATGATAATATTAATAATAATAATTACTGAAGCGATTTTCGGCCGAGGTCCTCCTCCAATTTGTGGTTTTTGCGTCTGGATGTTTTTCCAACAGATGGGGACCTATACTTTATACCAAACCGCTTCCGAAAGGCTGGTGGTTTTTTTCATGAGGAACCTTTATTTCATGTCAGAAATACACTCGTGAGGGGTTTACATTCCCTGTCGAGGGACGACCGAAATTTGAAAATTTAATTTATTTTTTATATAAATTAATTTTCTATAACTTTTGGCTGTTGGTCGTACCAGGATTTGAACCCTGGCCTTCCGAATGTCAGTACGCACCACTCGGCTACCGCGGCCGCCATATAGCCGTCTAAATAACATTTTAGAGATAATGATCAAAATTAGAAGACTATGTTATTGTTATTGTAATCTCAAAAATATTCCTCGAAGTAATTTTTGGGGAATGTTGCGGGAGTGACAGTCCTTGGCCGGATAAAAATTCCGGGTCCGGTATAAAGACCCGACTGTCGCGTGAACTATTAGATTTTAGTAGCTTCTTACGACAGGCATGCCTTACCGAGGGTAAATTTTTGAACACCTAACCCGCGGAGGGAAGACTATGTCAAAAAAGAATATCATGTTCCTGATATGAGAATAAATATTTAATCGTAAAGCACAATACCATAAATTTGATATGTTCATGAAAGGTATAAAAACTTCGGCATATCCGAAGACAGAACTCTTCTTGTTTTAACTTAGTATTGCAATTTATTAAAAAAAAAAAAATGTGCTCAATATTTACATTATTTATCCAGCAGGTTATAAAGCAGAAAAATATTTGAATTAATTATTTTTCGGAAATAAAAATTCTTGAATATCAAAAATCTAGATTTACTTGAGGTATTAAAAAAGAAAAACCAGGAGCAACAGTTAATTTAAACAAAATATGAAACTTGAAGTAAACAACTGAAGAAAATTAACTATTGGTAAGTACCAAGAATTGAATAAAGAAAAGTACAATATTTAATTTTCTGCTAAATTTTTAAGCTTGAGCTTATTGATACAAAATTAATTAATTAATTAAAAAAGTGAACATTAAACAAGTAAGGAATACTGAGTTTGCATATTTAAATTATCTGATTTTAACTGCAATTTTTGACATTTTAAGACTTTTTAATTTTAAAATTATCGTTATATGAGGAGCAGTGCTCATAATTTTTTATTCTCGATACCTTAGTCCGGAAGTAAATTGACAATCGTTCCATTGTGTTCATTTCTAATACACACCTTTAAAAAAAAGTACATATTTTAAAATATAGGTATATATATATTTTTTTTTTTTGATGATAAACCCTACGACGTCAACTAATAAATTTTAAAAGTACAGCATCGATAGTGAGGCTTGGCACCGATTTTCACTTGAAATTTGTTCTGGTTTGCGCTAACGTACTGAGATTGGAAATTCTATCACATACATAAGTTGTAGAAATCAGGGAAGGTTGAAAAGGTGGAAAACAATATCCGGTAAGTGAACCAGGTAGCGATTTGTTCCAAAAAATTATCGCTCGATTTACGTGTAGCTGTTTTCTTAGGTTAATGTACATATATGTGTATCAATTTAATTTATTTTTTTTTTATAACTATTTTTGTACGAAGATATCTTTTTGAAAAATGTGATTTTTTAAAAGGTGATTTTAATGGACGCAATACTTTTTTGGAGTTGCTCTTTTTGACAGCTGTTACTTGATTCAGTTTGACTTGCCATACCATAATGAACAGATTTATTCCGGAACAACGTTTGAAAATCGTGTAAATTTATTATCAAAATAATGGTTCCGTTTGCTCGACACATCACGCGATGCGTCCAATGTTCAGTCGATATAGAAGAGAAGAAGAGCCGAATGAGTCATACGTCATTGTGTGTAACAATTGGAGTTGTGCTCATCCACTGTATAGAAGATTCTGCTGAAGGATATTGGCTTTAGGATGTACAAAATCCAACTAGTACAAGAATTGAAGCCGAACGCCCATGAAACTCGTCTCACGTTCGGCGAATGGGCCCAAAACGAGATGGCCACCGATCCCGATTTTCCCAAGGAAATGTTGTTCAGCGCTTAACCTCACTTTTGGATGAAAAGGTTCGATAATAAAAAGAAATTGGTGCCCTTGGACTGATGATAATCCACAACCCATTGTTGAGATGCCGTTACATCCTCAAAAAGTCACTGTTTTGTGTGACCTACAGGCCAAGGGAATCATTGCCTTTTCGTATCCGAATAGAGAATGTTGTTGTGGACGACCATTGTTTCCATCAAGATGGCCAACAAACAATCAATTTATTGAAGCAAATTTTTTCTGATTGCACTATCACGCGGCGTGTCCTCCAAGATCGTGCGATTTAACTCCGCAAGACTGTTCCTTGTGGGGTTATGTGTAGTCGTTTGTTTACGAAGAGAAAATTGACGCCTTGGAAGAGAATATTTGGCCCTAATTGCTGCAAAAAGAAGTCGAAAATCAAGCCTCTCGCCTGAGATTCATTCTTCTTGACCATAATATTAAATTATATGCGTTTTATTTCCCCTTAAAATTCACTTGTCTAAAAAAAACATCCTTTAGTAAAATTATAAAAATTTTCATACGTTATGTTGCTACAAGATATATTAATTTCTTGCGTTCAACGAAAATTTACATCTGAGTTGAAGAGAATTTCAGTAGATCTAACTGAGAGGAGTTGCTCGGAGAGTGAAGCTATGTCGGTAAAAATTAGCCAGTAACGAAATCGAGAGAGTAAGATGTCTTACTTTTTTTCTGCTATTAAGTATTTTAATAAAATTGGCAATTATATAGCATTTTAAATATAATAATTTTATTTCAAAATTGATGAAATTCTACGATAAAGATAAACGCCAATAATCCTCTAAAAGGACGAGGGTTGATGTAGAACTTGCTTTGCACAATTTATCGTTTAGACTTTCAGGAATGATGACTTTACGAAAATCAGATTGAAATTCTTTTTCCGTGTAAGCCAGCCATATTAACTTAAGATTCTGTTTAAATAAAAACCAAGCAAGAGCTTTATTTTTCCTTCTAAATGCTACTAATATTTCATTTTGTGCATCGTCGTCGCTTCCGGAAGCTTAAGAAAGCATTATCCTGTGGCCGTAGCAGCAATTTTGCTTGGAATTTGTTATACGGTTCGTGTGGTCGCCACTGCTTTTTGCTAAATTATGGAAATCCAAAATCAATCGTTGTTCTAGAAATAATAACATGTTCTAATTCTATGCCTCACTATCTTTTAATTTCTCAACGCAAGGTGGGTGGTGTGCGGGTGATGATTCCACTCCACTGCCACCACATTTTTCTTTAATGAGTGCCTTTACTATAGTTGGAATCAGTTAAGTTAAATTAAACAACATTACAATTAACCAGTTATTTTGTTGACAAAAATTCAATCATATGATCACAAATCAGCTGTTTTTCATACTTCCTTGTTTTTACTGAGTAAAATTTTCCCAGCACGAATTTGCAACTTTCTTTCCATACTAAACGCCAAAATTAAACTCTCTCATTACCAATTTTACAGAGTTTTTGGCTGGCTCAACGTACACGATTCAGTAAAGTTTGGTAAAAATTGTTACTGCCCTTCTGATCAACGAACAGAACTATTATTTTCAGTTTTCCAAAAAAAAAAACAAAAATGAATTCGAAATTGAGTGCTTTTCGAATAAATGCTTTCTCATGAGTGTTGAGTGGATTGATTTGCACTCAAATAAAGCTTTTATTGAGCAAGGAAACTCATATCATGTGGTGTTGTCATACAAACGTCTGCAGCTGCCAACAACTACAATAAAATAGTATTGTATTACATTAACATACATATCTACAAATAAGGGACTGTGAGTGTCAACATAAAAGTTCTAGCCCAACATTTGTACATAATTGTCACTTTATAACCGCTTAAGAGATTTTCGGAAAAGCTTTTCCTTTAATATGTGATAGTGTCTTAATTTTTTCCACAATTGCAAGGACCGAGCATTCAACATCGTCTCTGAGTAGCTGATGGACTTTTTGCAAGAAATTTAATTTTATATTAGAAATACAATCAAAGGTATTGCATTACTCTGCTCTTGGTTTTAGCCCATGAGGCTCTCTCTCTCTCTCTGTCTCTCGGTATCAGCGGTCACAATTTAACGTTGTTATTATATAACTGCTTTCACACTTTGGTCCGAAGTATGTAAGTACCAGAAGGAGAATTTATACCGATGGAGTCGAGTTGAGTTGATTTAGCTATGCCCGTCTGTTCCTCTGTTTGTACGCAAACTAGTCCCTCAGTTTTTGAGATATTTCTACCAGGCCTGACGAATAGACACTCTGGTACATTTAAATGATCAATTGTCGGAACCGGCCAGATCGGGCAACTATAGAATTTTCAGTTCCCCGATTTAAAAGCGTGATCTAAGATAGTTAGATATGACATATGATATCGTTACTGTTAATACTAAGTGTGAGACTCATTATTAGTATAAATAACATAACTTTTTTTTCCCGCTATTCGAAGCACCGCGCTGTGACTAAATTCCTTTTAATAAAGGAAGTGTGTCGAAGGAAATTTTTAAAGAGATGTCATCGGTTTTTCATGACTGCTCTACACATACGATTGTGAAAAAATGGGCTCGGCTATTTCAACAAGGAAAAGAGAACTGTGAAGCTGATCCCCGCCTGGGGCGCCCAGTGGCGGTACGGTAGTAACCGAAAATGTTTAGAAAGTCGAAAAATTAGTACTGGCTGATCGAAGAATTAAATTGTTGAAGATAGCAAAAGTATTGCAGATTAGCAAAGAATGAGCCGGAGAGTTTTTTCATGAACATTAGAATATTGAGAAAATTAATGCGCGGTGGATATCGGGAATGCTCACGCCGCTCGACAAGCAACGACGATTGGAGAGTTGTAAAGATTTTTTGGAGTTGAGCCAAGATGATTTGGATGAAATTTGCAAACCACATTGTAACACTTAATCATACTTGGACTCCTCAGTATGATCCTAAGTCCAAACTGGAGTCGATGCAGTGGCAGTCGGACAGAAGAGCAGTTAGCGCTGTTTATTGAAGGCAACGCACCCGTTCACACTGCTCGGGTTACCAGGGATGCCTTAAAAGCTACTGGATTTACACAAATTTACCATCCATCTTACAGTCCGGACCTGGCTCCCAGTGTCTTTTTCCTTTTTTCAAATATAAACAAGGAGTTACGGGGGCGGAGGCCCTTTATTTGTTTGAAAAACATCAAAACGCGTACCACAAATTGGAGGAAGAGCTCGGTCGAAATTCGCTTCAGCGTCATCAGAAAATATCATCCTATATGCCCCTCCAACCGATTTTTCAGATATGAAAATTAATATTTAAACCTAAAATGTAATACTATAAATTTGATATGATCATGAAAGGTATAAAGACCTCGAAGTCAGCTCTACTTTTTGTTTTTTTCCATTGTCCATGGCAACATCGACAGCAAAAATTTTTCGACGGTTTCGACCGATTATCTGTTTTGGCTGTTGTCTGGCTTTATTGTGTGAGTGTATAGTGCAGTGCACTTATGTATTGTATGTATACACGAGATAAATATAATATTACTAATCTAACCGTATATATGTATAATACCAATATATATTTAAATAAAATATAAGTTCATTTGTACATATATATTTTTTATACTTTTATACACTTTACATATACTCGTACATTTATATATTATATTCACATATACCTATTATATAATGCTTCTTTTACTTATTGTTGTGCAGAAAACAAATAAATTTACATGAATGAGTGATTGTTAGAATAGTGGGCGTGGCAGTTGCGCCTGCTTACTTAAGTTTTGCTCTAAGCTTTTTGTTGTCTTGCTATTTGCAGAACCCTGCCGGCCGTTCGACTGTTATACATACGAGGACATACAAGTATGTCTCGCTAGCTACCCTCGTCCGTTTTGTCTGCTTTTGCTCATTTTTCCTCTTATTTTTTTTTTGTTTTGCCTTTTTGTGGTGGAATTCTACGCTTATCTACAACGGAATTTCCGGCTTTTGACGTGCTTGAATGGACACTTTCACACCAATGTAAGGCTTTTATATTTTGTAGATTTTAAAATTATACACCTCCATGCAATCATTTGCGATTATATTTATGTTTAAAGATTTTCATATATTTAGGTATATTATTTATCATTTTACTGCAACATTTCTGCCATTAAATTTTATTTTGCTTTAAAAGAGGATTATTACATATTTTAGACCGCCTTGTAATTTATTTCTTCTCCTCTTTTATTTCGGCTGCCTTCCCATACTTTTCCTTTTCCTCCAAAGACAAACATCATCAGCTGTCGCTGTCACTGGCAATTTGAATAACAAATTCTCGAGTTTCTTCCTTCCATATTCATGTAATCGGTGCCAGCTGTGTTGTTTAGGGGCTGAACTGCAGGCGCCATAATAATCAAACAGTTGCCTACCAAGTTAAACACGTTTATGGTTCTTATGGGCTTTCTCACTACTGCTCGGAAGGCCGTGGATGGAGCATGAGAAGGAGTTGTGCGTCACACTTTTTATTATTATTACTTTCTTTTCTTCTATCCAACAAGTGAGTCGATGTGCAGTTGTATAGCAGACTTTTGCTCATGATTTGCGCGCGACGCTACAGGCAAAGTGTACATTTATGTATGTATGTACGTACGTTTTGTTTGTTGCTGTCACTCACTCAATAACGACGCAAGGACATGCAGTTATTTAGCAAGTTTGTGTAGTTCATTGTACGTTTGTATAAAAGTTGACAGTAATTTGAATTAAATTTAATACTAAGTATATTTAAATTAAAAATTTAAATATTTTTAATTTGAGGAGCAGAATTTTTTTGTAAATATTATTTTTGCATCCACCAATTCACCTTGATGGATTCAAAAGCTCAAAAAGGTCAAAGCAATTTTATAAATTATAATTTATATTGTAAATTTACACTATATATAATATATATATACATATATTTGGCAATATTTTATGTTAAGCAATCTTTTATGGTAAGCAACATTTCGTATTAATATTAGCCGTATTTCGTGTTAAGCTAAATTTTACGTTCAGCAAGATTTTATGCAAAGCAAGATTTTTTGTTTAGCAAGATCTTATGTTAAACAATATCTTATGGTAAATAATATTTTATGTCAAGCAAGATTTCATGCTATGCAACATTTCATGTTAAGAAATATTTAATTTTAAGCAATATTTTATTTTTTGCAAGATAGCATTGCGTACTGGAACTCAGGCGGTCAATCATGGTACGACTCACATACAAAAGTTACAGAAAATTAATTTAAATAAGAAACTAAGAAAAGTGATTGTTAAACGTCTACTCCAGAATATTAATTAATACTTACATTAGTTTAACAATTTATAAATTTATTCCTTTATTTTTGGCTTTGTTAGATTTTTGGCGGTTTTATTCTTTTTCGAAAGCTTTTATTATTTGTTTAAAATTCAACAATTGTGGACTAAATTTTCCTGCCACACGTTTCATACTCAAAACATTAGAAAAAAAATGATCCAATCTATATGCCAACAACTTCAGTGACTTCTTTAATTGCGATTTTTGGATTGCTTATTATCATTTTCTTCAATTTTCTCAAGCTTTCGTCTGTCATTGACCGGCTGTAGCGTCTGGGTTTTTCGTTATCTTCATTGCCTTTTTGAAAAAGTTTATTCCACGCGTAGACGTAGACTCTTGCTTTACTCATAAAGTGTTGGCTTTCGGGGTTGACATTATTATTAGTTTGTAGATAGACGAAATAGTCTAAGGTATGACTGCCAACAGTGTGACGTGACAGTTCAAATGTGAGTAAGCTTTTGTTTTAGGCCTTTCCGAATTCTGATGGAGCTTTTTTTTGTTAATGGTTAGTCAGTTTGCACAGTGTTATAAGTCTTTCAGGTATACCAAATTCAGATATAGTAGATGCATTAGCATTTTTGATCACTAGTAAAACATCATAATAGCTTTGTTTATTGAGCTGATAAAGGCTACGTCACATAGCTCTTGTATTTGATGAAAATTTTTTGCTCGTATTTACTCTACTTTTTATTTCATGAGTCTGCTCTAAGCAGAAATAGAGCAACTTAGAAAAAGATTTTCTGCTATAGAGTAACTTAGAGCAAGCAAAAACATTTTTTGATAGGATCGAGGGCAGAATATAACTATGGAATGCGCACCGGACATAGTAAGCATCTTGAGTACAAATGAAAAGAAAAAAAGAAATGATTAATTTTATAAAGAAATAAAAACTACATTCTTAAATTTTTGATATTGCCTTTACAACAGAAATGTCAAACAAAAAAATCCGAGTTACTCTAACTCAGTTTATTATTATTAATTTCTTTTGAAAGCTGCTCTCTTATGCTTGAACTTGAGCTGCTCAAGTCGAATTTCAGTTTTATTAAACAAATCTATTATAGTTCGCAAATACAATTAAAATAAATTATATTTTTCGTAATACTTCATTTCGAATACCCATTAAATTGGCTCAAAGTATGGATTTCATTTCGAGCCAGTGCCAGTGTTTGAGCACCAACGTACTTATAGATATATTTATCTTGGTACTTATTTATATATAATATATACGTATAGAATTTCCTTTCGAATAATCACACAACTATTACTCACATATATAAATATACATAGTTGGCATCAAGTTGAAAATGTGTCGCATTGAGCGAAGATTTCAACGCAAGTGCCAACCTTACACCCACATAGTCTACCGCCTTGGCGTATGAGTGACCTAATATCAATGCATTACGAATATTAGTTGCTTATACGCACTGGTGTGAAAAGTTTCACTGATTTATTGATTTGTGTATACATTATTTACAAATGAATAAATAAATTATGCATATATGTATATGTATATGAACGCTTATACCATATACTCTGAGCTTGCACACTGAAGTATTGTATATTCAATGGTATACAAATTTAATTATAAAGGGTGGTTAAATTGTAAGGGCCGATGTTGAATGTGAACCACACCTAAACGCGAAGTTTTTTTCCGAATTTAATTTGACATTTCTCTATTTCAGACTTACTCAATTTGAACCATGGAGAGAGACACAATCCAACAACGTGTTAAAGTTGTCCAGACTTATTATGAAAATTTTCGAAGAAAATCATCTTCAGTGATGAGGCACATTTTCACCTCAGTGGATTCGTCAATAAACAGAATTGCCGCATTTGGGCGAATGAGAATCCAAGAGTGATTGTCGAAAAACCAATGCACCCACAAAGAGTGACTGTTTGGTGCGGTTTATGGGCTGGCGGCATCATCGGGCCGTATTTTTTCCAAAATGAGGCCGGTCAGGCAGTTACTGTGAATGGTGTTCGCTATCGTGAGATGATAACGAATTTTTTATGGCCACAATTGGAAGATATGGATGTGGACGATATGTGGTTTCAGCAGGACGGTGCCACTTGCCACACAACTAACGAAACAATGGCTCTTTTGCGCAACAAATTCAATGGCCGTGTTATCTCACGTAATGGCGATGTCAATTGGCCCCCAAGATCATGTGATTTGACACCGTTGGACTTTTTTCTCTGGGGTTATTTGAAAGAAAAGGTGTACGTCGATAAGCCAGCAACAATTCAAGAGTTAAAGGATGAAATAATTCGGCACATTGACGGCATAGAAACTCCATTATGCCTCAGCGTCATCGAAAATTTGGACCATCGTATGGAGGTGTGCCGCCGAGGTCGCGGCGCTCATTTGGCCGATATTTTGTTACATACATAATTGAGTAATACCAATATATCATAATAAAATAAAATTTCAATAATTTCCTAAATAGTTTGTGTTTTATTCAAAATCAACATCGGCCCTTGAAAATTTAACCACCCTTTACTTTAAGTTTGTATTACCACAAGGTCAATTGGTATCAATTTAGCCAATTTTTTGGGAGAATACTGCCAGATTTTTATTCGAATATACATATACTAAAAATAAATCTTGGCATTGTGTTATAAGAACTTAATGCAATAAGTCGTTACTTATTCAATTCCTTATAGTTTTGAGATTATAGCTTACTAAATAAAATATATACATATATGATATATATCAAATTAACATAGCTCTATTATTCTAATATGCTTACCTTCCATTTGGTATTCGCTATACGGTCAGTAATTTTTTATTGGCCACACGTGCATATATACACTTCATGATTTTTATTACTTTTTGATGTCCTGCTATGAATTTTGTCGTGTAACTGTAAAAAAATACATACCTATGTTATATAATTATATATTTATGTGCTCATATTATATGTACATAATTAAACAAGCACATATGTATAGAGCTGGTTTATTTGCAGCTAAGAAAAAGGCAAAATGTCAACCGTTTACCTGATATGCCTTTGCATTTTTCTTCTTTGCCTGGATGTTTATTCCTCTGAGAATACAATACAACTTGTGTGCTGTGCTTAAAGAGTTTGCACTTGGTGACATTTGAGGACATAATGTAAGACATAGGTATATAATAAAAATAGTTTGAAGGTGCATACCCATATATATGTGCATATGGCCATGGATATAACGCACTGCATATGCGTTGCAGAAGGAAAAATCCGTTATCCCAACTATTATTTAAAATTTATTTTAAAACTGAACTGTTTACCAATTTTTCAACCGGAGCTAATCCCTCAAGCTCCTTCATATACATACATTCACAAGATTTAAAGAAGAATGGTCGTCCCGCACCACCTCTAATTTTTTCTATGGAGTTCACCCCCCAAATCATATTCTCCCTCCTACCCTATCAAGCTTACAAAATTTTGCACGCTCTGATCTCAGATAATTCAACCTCACCTGGGGTTCGAATATGATATTTCAGTAGTAGTGGCGCTGAAAGATCATAAAATCTCGCAATGAGCGCCACATCAACGAAGCAAGCCGGTTCAATCTCGTGCAGAAGTAGTCATTTGAAGGTACCGAAGCCTATTAGATACGTCGGGTGGTACTTTGCAACCGCATAATGTCAATGGGTAAAAGATATGAGTTCCCTCTGTCCTCCAGTCTGAACGAAGATAGGTTACTTTAAAGACTGTCACAAAATCAATCTGTTTTGACGTAAAAGGAGTTCTCACAGCTATCATAGAAGAGAAAAACTTTATATTTAAAGACTGATCAATTAATTAATTAAACCTAATTTTTTATACTTAAATTTTTATAGCTTTTGATTTTCCAAATTTCAGATTTTGTCGAAAATCAGTTCAGCGGTTAAAAAGCTTTAAATTATACATGAATGTATATACATACGTATATATATAGGTACATATGAATACGTATATATACGCATACAGATATATGTATATAACATATTCGCAAGTGGTTTTCATCATAAAATAACTTTAAATTTTAATATATCAAACATTTGTTTGTATGTTTGCTCGACATTTTTGAGTGCAAATGACATTTGTACGGCATAAATTTGCATAACATATTTATTGCATATGTCCATACATACATACATACATAAGTACATAAAAATGTTACGCATACGCCAAAGTGAGCAATTCATGCAATCCGCACTGACAGTGACATTAGAACAGCATTTACATATACGTGAACAAATAGATGTACGCTTGTGCATACACATATGTATATATTTATGTATGTGTGTACATATATCCTAAGCACATTTCAATTACAAGTGCTTGGAGAGCATACAGTATGAGCAGCGGAAAAAAAATAAAAATAAAATAAAAATAAAATAAAATAAATATAAATAAATAAATAAAATAAAAAATAATAAATATGCCATTATGTGTATGAGATGTTTGCACGTATGCATAACTGTTAATGTATAAAGTGCTTGATTGTATTTGAAGATGTAATACAAGCATACATACATATGCAGGTATGCATGTATGTATACTATAATTTTACAAGCTTTAAGGTCTATACCACAATTTTGCCCTAACGCACACATATGTACATACATACTTACATATGTGCGTATATACATTTATTAACATTTGGCTCACCGCTTTGTGACATTTGTTGATACGACCTCCCAACCAACGTCATACCAGCACAACCACTGACTAGTATAAAAGAAGAGGTAGTCGAAGAAGAGGAAACAGCAGCAGTTGAAAACTCATTTAACGTCACTGCTAACAAAGCCAAAATAGTGTTAAACATACATACATATATAATTCAAATTGTGTATTGTATATATTGTATACATACATACATGCAAACATTTGTATGCACTCGTATAAGTAAAGTTCAGTTATCTTGATGCCAACGTCACTCTATATTGCGCGCGCATCTGTGTGTGCGCATATGTATGTATTTTGAGTGCCGTTGCTACAGGATACGCTGTGTGGCGCATATCTTCATGCTCAAACTCACTCAAAAAATACTCAACGCATACTAAAAAATTACTCAAAAATCACTCGAAGTGTGTGTTTAGTGAGAGTTGGTGTACACGTATGTGGCGAAAAGCTTTCTAAAGTTATTTGCATTTTTGATTATTTTTCTCTTTTAGCTTGGTGTGAGCGCAAATGCTTCAGTGATTGAGTCATACACCTTATACAGGTCATTCTTAATTGTTTGCGGCTTACTTTTACTGGTGTATTTCCACTTTTTTGATTCATAATAAATACAACGAAGAGGCCACAAGGCCATTAATGAATGAATCAGCAGCAGTAAAGTAAAAAAAAAATTTTTTTTTGGTATTATCTCATGTGCTGTCATTTATTTGCAGCAAACCTTTTAAACGAATTTCTCATTTTTTAGCGACAGCAAGTATGTACTTCATCTAAATATTGTCATGTTGTGACGTATGAAGTGTTCAAATTGCTTATGGAGCTTTCGCCAGCGCTGCGAGTGAGTGAAATGTTGCATGAGTGTTTTCTCCAAAGAAACTACCTTAGTTGTTTATTTACATTTCACTCTGAGCTACTCAGTTGAAGGCATACATATGTACATAATGTATGGTCATATGTATGTTAGTAGGTATACAGTTATACAGATGGTTGGTTAGTCTGGCCATAAAACAACTGCAGAGACAGTATCAGTTAGTGTTGTACATTTCGGGTTGTTGGTTGTAATTGTGTTTTAGTGTACGTTTGGCTGGAACGTTGCTGTATTTCTCATATGCACACGATATTTACTAACCAATTATAGTGACAAATTGGTAATAAAAAAAAATATATATATAATTGCCATTCATCAGCAAATTATACAACGCTAACCAATTTAAAGTGGAGAATAAAAGCGAAAAACAAAAAGAAAAAAGAAAACAGAAAATAGCAAGAAAACGAACCCGAGCAAATAATTAACTGCAAAAAATAAGCATTCATCGACAAGCGATTACGGTTAAATTAGTGTGCGGCATAAATCAAAGCTACATATATGTATATACATATGTAAATAAAAGAAAATTGCGGTATTTCATCAAGAGTCATCGAATAATAGAAAAAAATTACAAATTTATTGTTCGTCAGAAGAGTTGTTTTGTTGGATTGGTACATTTGGGTCCTTAACTGCCAGACAAACAAATTTGAGTAAGTCAATATACGTGTATATGTATAATGCATGCATATGTTTAAAGGTCAAATAAAATAAATTGCTAATTAAATATAAATATATTTTATTAATTAAATGACCGGAAATCGCTATAGCGTTTACAAAGCGCCAATTATATTTATATACATACCTATAGTATATACATACAAAATCTATGCAAACAGAAACATTATACGTGTATGTATGTATAACAAGCTAAATAAAAAATATTGTGTACTTTTGCCAAACCAATAACCAAGGGTTACGCAAATATTTGCTTACAAACAAAAAAAATAATTTTTAACTGTTGCAAATATTTATATAATCTAAACGTACTTCTCTCGGCTCTTTAATGGCATTCAATTTATAGAACTATTTCCCTTTTCAGCACACATTAAATGCATTAATATAACAGCATACGAGTATATTTCGGTGTGTACATACATACATACATACATATAACTACCCATTTACTTGCCAATGCAAACTCATTACTCATTTTCCACCTAACTTCCGAGTGCAAAACACAAAAAAATGTTTGAATAGTTATTTTTTGTTTTTTTTTTTTTTTGAAAGAAGAAAGCATTATTCATCTCCAGCAAATAAAATAAAATAAAAAAAACAACAACGAACAATAAGCGTCATGTGTATTCCAAAGAAAGCGCCCAAAAAATATGAGCAGTCACAGTCGAATAGACACAACAGAAAAATCAATAGCAAAAACTTTTCTCTTGATAAGTTACCGGTAGAGGGATGAACACATTCAATTGTCTACTCACTCGAATTTTATATAGTTTTTTATAATGATATGTATAACTTTAAAATTTAAATATTCTTATATGTACATTCCTACATTCATTTGAAATGCTCATTCTTTACATATTTATTTTTTCTTTAAAAGTACAACATATATTTATAAACGTACATATGCATATATAAACATGAAGTATATATACATATGTATGTATTTATATATTATATAAAATAATCATTGTAGTAGATTGCTTGAATAGTTGGCGTCCAACTGATAAGTAATTATCTTTAGTTACACGTATGAATATATCGACTCACACCTAGTAGATAAATATTTATATAGATGTCAAAGGTGATCCATTTCGAGGTTTAAAGAGAAAAAAAAACACAGAAAATTCAAATTTAATAGGGAATACCTATCATTCCAAAGTACATTCTTTAGCATTTATTTTTTGAAGATTTTCTCTTTCAAAAGTTGGCCGCGGCTACGTCTCAGATGGTCCAACAACGGTTGAGTCTAATTTTCGATGACTTGTTCGATAGGTGTTGTGTTGCTCTAAAGCTTGAATCGACGCGGAATCGCCCGCATAGACTTTAGACTTTACATACACGTATTCCCACAGGAAAAAGTCTAACGGTTTGATTTCACATGATCATGGTGGCCAATCGACCGAACCAAAATGTGAAATTATCTGCTCAACGAAGTGTTCTCTCAATAAATCCATTGTTTGATGCGATGTGTGAAAAGTGGCGCCGTTTTGTTGAAACCAAATGTTGGCGAGATCGCGAGTTCCAATTTCAGGCATCAAATAGTCGCTTATCATGTTTGACGGTTACGTTCTTACCGGTCTCATTTTTGAAGAAATATGGACCGTTGATTCCATCGGCCCACAAACTACACCCAACGGTTGTTTTTCCTGGTACTACACGTGGTCTATTCGGTCGAATACTATCCAATAATGAATGCTGGATCTGAAGATGTTACGAATAGTAGGCTGATTATATTGACCATAAGTTGAGCGAATTTTCATAATAAAGTTGAATGATTTGTAAACGTTGTTCAGGCGTAAGTCATTCCACGATGAAATGCCAAGCAATACCAAACGAAAATAACATGACAGCTTGACACGACTCAAGTGGGATGTGTTCAACAAAGGCTATTGGAAAAAGTGCCTCTACTTGGATCACCCGTTGTATAAAACAATTATTAAAATTAAATAATATTATTAGTAAGAATTGTGCATGAGTCTTTTATTTATTCGTAAGCTTACACACCAATGAGGGTCACCTGTGGCTTTCAATGATGCAATACTTCATAATCAGTTTGGATTGCCATTATGAACATAGGTACTTACTCCGGAACAAGGTTTGCAAATCGGTTAAATTTATTACCAACTTAACACTTCAGTTTGCGCCAATATTCGCTCGACATAATCGTCCAATAAATTCTGTAATTCTAGCAACCATGTATGCGCATCCTCAGAGATGCATTGAAGATGCTATTGCTGCTGTTGAGCCGGGTGTCGAAAAAGAAAGATGGACTCCATCTGCAATCGTGTGCAACAATTAGAGCTGTACGCTTCTTCTTTATGGATAATTTTGTAGAAGGTTCTTGGTTTGAGGGTGTACAAAATTAAACTAGAGCAATAATTGAAGTCGAGCGATTAGCAAGGGCGTCGCTCGTACGGTAAGTGGGTCCAAAACGATATGCCCACCGAGAACGATTTATGGTACATAAGAAAATTTTGTTCAGCGATGAAGCTGACTTTTAGTTGAAATTAATACACAACATTTTCGTCTTTATAGTGATGATAATCCATAAGTCATTGCTGATTACATCTGCAAAAAGTCACGGTTTGGTGTGCTTTATTGGCAGAGGGAACCATTGTTCCATACTACTTCAAAGATGAAGCCGGCTATAATGTAACAGTCAATAAGGAATGCTATAAAACCATGATTAATGACTTTTTTTAGCCTAAATTGGAGAATGTATGTCAACGATCTTTGGTTCCAAGAAGGTGGTGCTACACGCCATACAGCAATGAATCAATCAAATCATTGAAGGAAACTTTTGATTAGCCCTTCGTTGGCCTGTGACGAGGCCTCCAAGATCGTGCTATTCAAGACCGCTGGAGTTTTTTTTTTGTGGGGCTATGTAAGTCGCTTGTCTATGCCGATAAGCCGCCGAGGCAGAATATTCGACGTGGTGATGACATACGGTCCCAATTGCAGCAAAAAGTGGTAGTTAGTTGGGCTTCTTCGAGCCAGCCGTGGCGGTTACTTGTCCAAAATCATTTTTAAAAATAATGACAAGCACTTATCTTCATAGGTCGAGTGATTAGTAGTGTGGTAAGCCCTTTAGAAGGTCAGGGGTTGAGTCCCAGTCCGACCAATTTCCAAAAAAAATTCTATTAATAATTTAAATAAAATATTAAGAAAATTTTTGTGATTGTGGTCGCCCCTAGGCAGGGAACGTCAACCCCTCTGGGTGAATATTTGTCATAAAATAAAAGCTCCTCATAAAAATCCATCAGCCGATCCGAGGCGGTTTAGTATTAACTGTTGGTCCCTCCATTTGTTGAAACAACATCAAGACGCACATCAAAAATTGAAGAAAAAGCTCGACCGAAAATCGATCAGCGATTAAGGAGCACCAATTATTATTAGCTACAAAACCACCCTTCTTTTTAAAAAAGTGTCTAAAAATATGGAGATTAGTTCTGAAAATCACAGATATATTATATTAAATATTTAATTTTTAAAATCTTGCTTCAAATTTATGCAGGCATTTGCGCAGGCTTATAGAGAAGAAGAAAGGTTACGACAACCCATCCAATTTGGTGCGAATCATCGAAATCGGTCAAAACTTCTTCAGTCATAAGCGTAGTAGCTACACCACTCTCTTACATAAAAATATATACAATAGATATTATTTTTGAACAAAAATTTTAAATTAGCGCACTTAATAGTTGTTCGTTAATAATGAATTGAATAATACAACAGTATATTACATGGCTGATGTTGACGCAGTGGTAGAGCGCTCGCCTATCAAGTCAGAATCCCTTGGTTTGATCCCTGCCATGAGAAGTCTGATGAAGAGATGTGGTCACTTCTATAATTCATACAAACAAACCAGGTCTTTAGCTCACAAAAAACTTATAACAAAAATTATTAGTTCTTATTAGTTCGCAAAAACAATTCCGAAAAATTTTTAAATTCTTCACAACCTTACCATAATAGAGCAAGAGCCAGTTTCAGCCAGGCGCACATTATTTTATAAAACCCGAAAGTTTGTCTGTCCTCAACATTGGTAAGAACAATGAAGTGATTAATAATTTTGGGTATTGCATTGGCAGATATTCCACTTTAAGGACCTCCAAAAGAGGATACCCTAGTAGCAGAACAGTTGTCATGGTTTAAGCCTCCTGCCGGATACCACCAAAATGTGAAAAATTGTTTTCTATTAAAAGTCTCACATCATTCCTTATTTTGTTTGTTTTTTTTTCAGCGCATATATTATTATAATAAGGCTTTACTGAAGTGATCTGCTGATGAGTGGAGCTAAAATAACCGAAATAAAATTTTATATTTAAATTTTATGTGCAATAACGATTAGCTCCAAAGAGTACTTAAACTGAAAAGTTTGGCAAATTGCACGTCTCACTTTGAACTTTGTGCCTTAGCTTTTTGTATATTTGAGGGATTTTATTAGTATTTCGAGCAGCAAGGTAAATAAAAGTTAACTTAAGTACTGTCTATTTAAATATTAATGCATATAAATTTATGCATAAATATGTACACTTAAAATACTGCAGGCATTAACTATCCATAAAGTTTTGGCAAAAGCAGGTATGCAGTTGAATTACTTTTTCAAGGGTACTTTCAGACAGCAGCGAGCAATACTACTATACATACTTACATATCTTCATGAAATAAATTGTTTAGTAAGCCTGCCTGCACGGAAAAGTCACACTAGTAGGCAAAAATTCTAGTTAAATACTAATGTGTTAAAGGTGAAATAATACAAGTTCGACATATGTCGGCACACCAGTACGAGGAATAATAATAATCTCCACCACCACGCCATTGCAATATTATGTTAATTCTAGCAAACGACGAATACACGGTGTGTCCCAAAAATAACCGAACTTTTTGGATATAAAATAGTAAAATACACATTATTTTGTTTTTGAAAGTTATTATTTATTGAAAATAGGTTCCATTTGACTCAACACAACGTTTGGAACGATCAACCAGCGCATGCATAGATTTGTTTATGTCATTTATAGAAATGTTCTTCAGTACCTCGGTTACGGCTGCTTATTTTTTTTTCAATTTTTTTTTAATTTTTTAAACTTCAATTTCAATTTTTTTCAAGTTTGACACAAAATTTTATATTTGCTCTTTGTTCCATTTTTTTTGGAACCATTAGCACACTTTTGGTTTTATTGAAATGGCTGTCACTTTTACATCTGTCATCCGACTTACATGAAGTTAGGTGCGTTTGAAAGAGGATGAATGTATCTTTTTAATGTTGCAAATTTTCAATACATGGCGCTGTATGTTGTATGATTTAAATATAAAGTTCGGGACACACCGTGTATGTTATATTTTCTGTTATACTCTGTTAAAGTGCGTTGTATGACGCTACTCGATATATCACCACGATAGCCGAACGGTTAATCTCGTACAAGCGAATATATTTTCATTTTAGGCGAAGTAGAAATTCAACATGAGTAAATGAACTGGTATTTAACTAGTAAGAAGCTGATGCATAAACGAACAATTGTCAGTTGACAGGACATAGTCATGTGGAAAATACCAGTTGCAAGTATGGGAAAAGGATGAATAATAAATAAATTAGTTTATCATTTAGTGTAAAAAATGCAGACGAGTTGGATTCTAGTTAATAACAGGCATTTTTCTCTACAGGTAATTGTGATACGGCAAACATTCGCTGCTAATATCGATATGCTCTGCTAAAATTGGGTGCTAGAATTAATACTACAGCTGTAGTAGCAGTTAGTTCTTCTACTAAGTGATAAGCACAAATGCAGTATATGTACGAGTATGTTTTTTTTTAAATCACTGTTTAGCTACAATACTCTTGCATGACGATGTACAGGAAATTTCCGTCGCTTTACAGCGCTTTAATTACTTTTCAGCTGTTACTAACTCAAAATTCACAACAGCAAACTAATTAAAGATAATTATGCACTTTCGTAAAATAAGAATATAATCTAGTTGTTTTTTATTTTAACAACTCGATTTGATGACACACTTCGTTTAATTAGTTTAACAATTATTTTTCATGCAATTAAAATTACATATAAGTAAAACTATATATGTATACCCTTCATGCAGTAGATATATAATACAACATAATATATACGAGAGATATATCAAGTTTTATTTATTAATTTGATCAGAAATACTAAGTCCCGAAAAAAGAAACGAGACTAACCAAAACTCGTTTTCTGTTATCGGAATCTGTAGCTTTGCGTCATAAAGCCATTTGAAAAACTTCTTCTTCACTGATAGGCTGTAAGAATTTTATTTTTCATTACTTTTGATTCAGTGCACTCCAAGTTTTCGCGTTGAAAGTCTCATTAAAATCAAAAAATGCATTCACAATCAATATTACTATCCTCTCAAAACTATTATGAAGGCAATGGTATTTAAATTTGGGATTAAATATTAGTTTTCATATATGAAAAATTGGTTGGAGGGAGCTATGTGACACCGTTTTCCGAATTTTCACGCTTTCAAATGCCAGTGTATCCGTGTGCCAAATTTAGTTCAAATATCTTAAAAACCGAGGGACTTGCGAACAAACAAACGGGCAGGCGAACATGGCAAAATAAACTGACCTGATCGGTATAAATTTTGATGAATATATCTCTTCTCCTTTTGGTACTATCCTTTGGACCAAAGTTTTGAAAATTATCATTTATATCTACACAAATTGACTGATAACAAATAATCGCCGCAAATTTAATATAACATACACTCATAACATATTTCAAAATGTTAATGATATTAGGTTAGGTTAGATTACACTGGCCGGCTGATGCACATTACATAGACCCGTTGGTCCTTTGCAGTGTCAGATGAAGGTTCGTTTTATTGTGATCTTTAGTAGTGGTCGAATTGAACGTCAACACCTTTCGCGAAGTTCAAGAGGTTCTTAAAATCCAATTACGAACAGCGAAGCTTCGAGATATCTAAGACCGAGTTCTAGCTAAGGACGGACAAAAACAGAGTAGGTGTTCTAACTCCTCACTCGTTCCACTTACCTGCACTGCCTACATGTGATAGAATTAAATTTCGAATTGAAATTCAATTGAACGTAATGTTTGTACCGTGCGCGGATCTAATACTCGAAATTAGGCTATCAATTTGATTTAAAAGTATAAAGAGAATTTTTGTAAGTTTTCGCACAGTCCAAGCCAATGTACATATGTCATATTTCATATTATGTTATTTATTGCTTCGTGCTATCCATTTAATATATTGACCTTGCGCAGCGATCGTATATGTACGTATACACGGTGTGTCCCAAAAATAACCGAACTTTTTGGATATAAAATAGTAAAATACACATTATATTATCTTTGAAAGTTATTATTTATTCAAAATAGGTTCCATTTGACTCAACACAACGTTTGGAACGATCAACCAGCGCATGCATAGATTTTTTTATGTCATTTACAGAAATGTTCTTCAGTACCTCTGTTACGGCTGCTTCATTTTTTTCAATTTTTTTTAAATTTTTTAAACTTCAATTTCAATTTTTTTTCAAGTTTGACACAAAATTTTATATTTGCTCTTTGATCTATTTTTTTTTTTTTTGGAACCATTAGCACACTTTTGGTTTTATTGAAATGACTTTTACATCTGTCATCCGACTTACATGAAATTAGGTGAGTTCGAAAGAGGATGAATGTATCTTTTTAATGTTGCAAATTTTCAATACATGGCGCTGTATGTTGTATGATTTAAATATAAAGTTCGGTTACTTTTGGGACACACCGTGTATGTACCCATGATCTATTCTTATATCCAAAATATTATAAACTCTCTTCAATCTTTCGCTGATACATTTCTCGTTAACTAGACAATAAGCTAGCTTTTTTCCAAATTTCTATCAAACCGAAACTGGTTCCTGGCTCCTGGCCTTTGATCCAAGTGCCATGAAAATTTAACTAGACAAAATTTCAATTAAACCGAATCAGAATTACAAGTTTTCGAATGGATGCAGTATCCGCTGGTGCAAGTAGGTGAAAGTAAGACCTCCACTCAGTCGGAAGGATTGGTTGAGCGATGACTACGCCATTAAATAAAAAGAAGAAGAAACATGAATATGTATATTTTTTCAAAGAGATTGGTCAATTTAGCGTAAAAAGAGAATTTAAAGTAAAAAGTACTATGAATATGATTTTTTCGAATGTGTTCGTTTTTGATCTAGATACCGAAGAGAGAAGTAGTCTTCCTTCAAATCTGTGTTCTTTTCTGATCTAGATACCGAATAGAGAAGTAGGCTTCCTTCAAATCTTAGTAAAAAGCCTCTTTTGTACCGAAATTCAAGTAAATTGAAGAAAAGTATGATTTTTTCAAATAGATCAGTCCCTGGTTCACCTGCGAAACTATTTTTTCGTATAAACCTTAGGAGCAAACTAACAAACTTTCAGTATAAGTAGTTTTAGAGATCATAAAAAACAAACAAACGTTTATATATCTATGGATATGTATATATATCATGTGTATAGATGTAAATAGAATATTTTTTGGAATAAAAAATGAATACAATATTTTAAGTTTGTTTTAAATTATAAATATTTTTTTTAGAACTTTTTATTTTAAAAGCCATAGACAATATTTTGTGGCATTCGCGACATTCAATAAAGTAGTTTTTATAACTCTCTATAGTAAATTTATGGACATAATTTTTGTTTGCATATTGACATTCGTTGAAATTTATTGCAAAACACATTAATCCCAAGAGTATGCGAATATATTGCACCACCGAGCCTATATTTCTTTACTTTTTGCTAAAATAAACCTTGAACTCCAATTGTGCACAAAAAAAAAATTAAAAAAAAAAAATAAAAACAAAAAAAAAATACCAACCAACAAAAAAAGTGAAAGCGTAAGTGATTTGAAAAAAAAAATTAGCTACAGTCACATTCATGCTCAGAAGCGAACAGGTAGCACCACTGATATATATACATTTGAGCAGAGTTTCATACAACTTGTACACTTGCCATACATACGGGTACATAGGTACATATATGCACATGTATGAGGCTTATTTGCAGACGTGCTTAATCTAATATTTTAGTAGCAAAAAAAGAGCAAAAATAAAGTCAGAAAAATGGCAGAAGTAGAGTATCTAACATATAGGGTTATCCATCGCGTGGTTTCAAAAGTACAGGGCGGTATTTTGACATCTGTCAAACTTAGCTGTGAAACCAAACATGTTTTGTTTTATTCGTAATTAAATTAAAAGTCAGGCATTTATTAAAAATGGATCGCTTAAAAACTGGATCGAAGTTTGGATGTGTTGTTGGAAGTGTTTCACACATAATTGCCAAAGATCAATAAAATAATAAAAAATAAAAATGGAATTTCATGAAAAAATTAATTTAAATGCATTTATTTTACGTTTATTTTCGAAAGTGCAAAATAGATAACCCTGTATATACATATGTGCATATTTAACATAGAGCAACGTAAAAACTACAATGCTTGCACAATTTTATCCACAAAAGCTAAAGGTGAAGCAAAAAGTAAAAAGTAAAAAAGAAAAACTCATTCCGTCTATGGTTAAAACAAATAAGAATCTAAATTGAGTTTTTGTCAAGTTTTTGCACTTAGCTGTGAGTTTCAGAAGACCTTTAGTGCGTACCTTGCAAATATTTATAATTCCGCTGACGTTAGCGCACATCAATTCACTGTTAAAAACAGTGTCCTGGATGCCTACCACATGCTAACCGCCAGCACCACCCCTCAGCTATACATATACTTTATTTGCCTGCACTACATACATACGTACATATACCTACACATATCCACGAGCACATATTTTGCGCACAAAGACATTGGTGTTGGAAATTGCGGCCTCTATGAAATTTCCACGTGTACAATTAACGACAGCTCGAGCGCTGGAGAAATGCAAAACGTCGGTGTAAAAGACACGCACACTTCACAATCTAATTACGGTCAAAACATAAACAAAAGCAAAAACAAGAACGAAAGCATAAAATACATTAAACACTTCTCTTCGCGCTTTCGCAGCCTTATGACCCTGCAACACATTCACACAAAGGTTGCCCAATAGTCGGTTTTAACAATTGGCCAAAATGTGTGTGTGCATGGCTGTGTGTGTTGAGTGACTGACGGCTTTGTGTGCACTCGAACGGCTGTGTGCTATGTTCGCATGCCTGTGTGTGCGCACATAAAAATTTGTACTTTTGGCCCGGCTTATGAACATGAAAATGTCTGTGTTTAAGCTTATTGGCTGTGCAGCTGTGTTGAAAGCATACGTACTTACATACATATAACCGAACACTAAAGCTAACTAAAATAAAAGTCTGCCGGGAAAAATTGTTACAGCATTACCGTCAAAATTTTGCTGCAGTATTGCATAACATTTTTTGTGATATGCCCAAAAGTATGCTATATTTTGGGGGGGAAAGGGAGTGTAGACGCATTAAATTTTTTTTGGGAAGAATTCTGTTAAATCATTTATTTACAAAGTAATACCAAAATTAGTTAAAAATGAACATTATGATTCAAAAGTCAAGTTTCTTATTGGAAAACCCAAAAATTATTGAAGATTTATAATAATAATGGCCATGTTTCGTCTGAGTTATGTATTTTACATAGTTTTAGGCGCAAACTTTGGGGATATACTTAACAGATTGATTATATAATATAATAAGAAAAGAAAGAAGAGCAGTCTTCGGTTATGCCATACCTTTCATGTTCATATCAAATTTATGGTACTTCATTTCGGGATTAAATATTAATTCTCATATCTGACCAAATCGGTTGCAGATGAGCTGTATGTTATAGTAGTGCGATTTCGATAGTTCTCAACACCAATTTGTATTACCAAATTCCAAACTCTTAGATGATCAAATCTCAAATCTAAAAAAACCGGTCGTATATATCTTACATAGAGGTCAGAATTGGCCGGTTGCGATAAATGATCGAATAACTTTTGATGGGTCTTCTACTTCTGTTATTTACATACTCAGGACCATAATGTATAACATCTCATGTAATGCGAGTAAAAATAAATTCGGTATGTTTTTTGTGGTACAAAAAGTAAAATAACACGTCATTCAAAGTATTGTCTATCTCTGATAATTTTCAAATACCATCTCTAAATGAGTCTTCTTTGTTCTCGTTCCAATTATTGAGCCATTCTGCGCTTTTTTCAAATGCCCCAAGCTAGTGGCCCTCCAAATTGGTTTTTCATTCAGCGGAAAAGCCAGCAATCGAAAGGACCAAGGACTGGAGAATACGGTTGTTGGGCTAGGACCACCTATTTTAACGCTTTCAGGTAGTTTTTGACCTTTACAGTCACGTGGGATCAGGCTTTGTTAAATTTTGCCTATGACCTTGTCAAGCCTTTCTGTAGTTTCTGGCCATTTTACAGCCAATGCACTGCTCAAACGCATTAGCTGTAGACGATAACGTCATCGCATAAATGGTTTTAGCAGCTCATAGTACATCACACGCGTCTAATCCCAGAATATGCAGAGCTAGACCTTTAAACCGTAGATTTTTTCTCTGTAGGGTTACCATAGCATATGTATTTTTTTATCTCCGGTCGCGATCCGGTGCGTAAATCACTTTTTGGTGTCTTTCAAGAAACAGTTCCGCAGAGAAAAATCGCCTTCCGACATCTCTCGGCCTCGACTCGTACGGCACTCGATTTCCTTGCTTTGGAATAAAGACATATTGATTTAATGTTGTTTTCAAGATCGGCAACAAATGGCAGGTGGAGGCATCTTTTGAGAATGGACCGAATCAATTTGTAAAATCATTCTAATCCAACAATTTTGACTATAGACTGTATAATATATGCTTGAAGAAAAATACGATTTTGAAAAACGATTTCGACTTTTGTGCAACCATAGAAATAAAAACCACCACTCTTTTGGTAAGGGATCTGACCTTACCTGGTTTCTTTACAAAACAAAATAAAAAATAAACAGAAACGAAAAAAGAAACGACGGGTGCGGTTTTGGACTCGCCCAAGCGCCGCTTAGTTCAATTAATATATTATATCATACATATCGACCTTGAAATTAACCAATAGGTGTCGCTGTAGTCGAGGAAGTTCCTATTTCAGTTAATTTCTATAAGCAAAAAAACTACCAAGAACACCGACTGAACAATTCTTATTGGAGAACCTTGTAACTGCAGCAAAAAAGTTTTTGTTCCCTTTTTTTAATAATAAACAAAAATTCTTCTAATATAAAACAAAGTTTAGTTGTGCCCTGCCTTTATTACATCTGCGAAATGCTTTTGAGCCATCTTTTACCACAATATTTTACTTGTTGTTCATCAAGTTTATGAACTTTTTCGTTTCAATCGAACCATCAAATTTTGCTATGAATCTTGGAAACTTTATTTTAATGCCGTTAATAAAATTTTGGTTATCCACACAAAGTTAATTTTGGCAAAAGATTTTTAATTGTGTTTGGTAACTGCGATTTGCAAGAGTTTTGTATTTATATATACGAGTATGTATCTGTGTACATACCTACATACAAAGTAATAAGCGAAATAAAGTGATAATGGTTGCGGATATTATATAATTAAACAACTTTGTGGCGCATTTTTTGTTGTAGCGATGTTTGCGATTTCTCAATTAAAAGTTTTGATTTGGAAATCGGTGGATGAAGCTCAATTTTTGTATGTAATGAATATAAATAAATATGAAGGGATTGAAGAATATTTAATCTCACGCTATTAGAAGCTCTTTGGCTGATGTATAGGCAAAACCGCATTTCTGAACAACTCGGTTGTAAGGGAGCTGTAAGATATAGTCCTTCAATTTCGTAAAAGTTTATTTGTACGAGTATATTCAAGTGTAGAATACCAAAATCCATGCCCTTAAATATGGTTTTTTTTTAACATATCTGTAAAATCGGTCTTATAGATATATAGGTATAAGTAAATATAGTAGTTCGGACACTTGATCGTTTAAATGTACCAGTCTATCTGGGCATCAAATGTGATTGAAATATCTCAAAAACTGAGACACTGAAACAGATGGACAGACGGACATAACTAAATTAACTCAACTCATCATTCTGATCCGCTCGTTATAAATTTTGATGGGTCTATCTCTTCTCAATTTAGTACGGATTATAGTTAATATATCAAAAAATCTTAATAATTTTTATAAAATATTTTTAAAAACAAATTCGAATTTTTCGAATGTTGTATAATTCGATAGTCTGTGGCGGCTCAACAAAAAATAAATGTTATAAAAATTTTTCCGACAACTCTTTGTATTTTAAACACTATAACATAAGCAACAGCAAGTGGGCAATTAGGATTTTCGCCCAGTATATATGAATGTAAGTATGTAATATATACAAGTGTATGAGCTCCCTTAATGTCTACTTAATGTCCATGGCATGTGGTGCCAACAGCTGTAACTCGGAATTATTAATGCTGTAGATTATCCAAGCAAACAGTGTTTATGAAATTTGCCATATAAACATACATATGTTTAAGGTAAAAAAAAGTATTGCTTTTATATAAAATATATTATTTCTATAGTAAAATTATTTTTTCTATATATGTAAGTAGTTTTATAATTAATTAATTTAAAATTTTATGTAATTTTTAATTTCAGATATTTCATTTAAAACCAGGAATATAATATATAAATAAATACCAATACAAATCGGCAGCATGTCACTTTTTGGTGGGAACAGTCATTCCATTTCCGAAGAAGAAATCGACGAGTGAGTACAATAATAGATAAAATTGCAAATAAAATTCACATGAAAATGAACACAGCTAAGTGAAATTATTTTTCGTAGTCGAATTGGCATGTGCAATAGCAAAATTTTTTAGCTTCTAGGGTTTATAAATCACATTCTTATTACATAATTTAGGGTACCAAAAAAAATAAAAAAAATAAAAACAATTAAAATAAAATTTATATTATTGTTATGAAGCATCTTCATAAAATACATATTTTCATATACATATACATAAAAACATACAAATGAAATTCAAAAACTGCGGCGAGATCAGGTAATGAAGCAAATTTAATTGATTTAATTAATTGAATTATTGTAATATATATTATATGAAACATTTTAATTTTATTTTATCTATATACTACATTTAGTATTTTGTGTTGTGGTAAATTATTCCTAATAATTATGATACTCGCCTGATAATAACGCTTTTTCTTAGAAGTTAAAAATAATTTTAGTTAAATATATGCATATTCTAAAATAATGATTTTTATGCCAGTTAAAAATGTATTTAGCTGGGCGTAAGTCTTTTTCGCTTTATTTTCAAATACGCCTTTTACGGTGATTCTTTTTTTATTTTAGAATTATCATTTCATTATAGCAAAGCTGGGAATTTTTGTCAGATTTTTTCTTTGTGATAATGCCTATATATATCTTACATTTACTATTGCTTACTTAGTCCAAAGTAGCACTTGTTTGCCAGAGTAATTCTGCGTTGGATTTCAAAACTGACATTATTGTTGGTGTTAATGCTAGTTCTAAGATAGAGGCAATAATCTACTACTTGGTATTTATGACTGTCAACAGTGACGTGGAGACAGGAGATATTTCGCTTTGTCCTCGTTCACTACCAGACCCATTCGCTTCGTTTCTATATCAAGTCTGGAGAAAGCAGAACTCACGGCGCGGTTGTTAAGTTGTTAAGGCCAATTATATCAATATCATCGGCATACGCCAGTATTGTACACTCTTGAAAATGCTCTGCTCTGCAGCCCTCATTATTTGCTCCAGGATCAAATTGCCTGAAAAGACAATTGAGATCACACGATGAAGAGTCACCCTGTCTGAAACTCTGAAGCACCCTGTTCTGTCTTGGAGAGATCCTTCCCAATTTTAACTGCGCTGCTGGTATTGTCCAGTGTCAGTTTACACAGCGCTATAAGCTTTACAGGACTACTATTGTGGCCTAGAGACAGCTTCTTACTGCGCCATTTCCGACTGTTGTACTTTCGCTGGCAATCAGGTGGCTGGAAAAGTGCTCCCTTCATACAGTAAGTATGTTCTGAACAATGATAACCAGATCCCCAGATAACATCTTGAAACCATTTATGAATCACTGCATCTTTTCACAGAGTTTTCGACCAGCAACTCAAACTACTCACGCCTACGTGTATGTTGACTTACAGAATTATTCGTGCCTTGCTTTAGCAAAATTTTTGTAAATGCTTTTATTGTACAGAACCCGTTAGCATGAAAGACTTAATCACTGCAAAATGACGCATGTTTTATGGTATGTATGTACATATATTTTGGTATTAATTCTATTGACATGACAAAAGTGATAACTCAATTAGTGATAACTCAATTAACACCTCAAGAGAGGCAGGCGTGCATGTCTTCTACAAAGAAACAGGCAAAAAATATTTCACTGCCAAACTTCTGTGACAATGCTATGTATATATTGTACTTATATGCTAAGTGATTGTAAATATTAAAAAAAAAGTGAGCAATAAATTTTGAATTGAAAACAAAATTTAATTTTAAAGCAACACAAGCGTAGGGGGGGGCCACAAATCAGTTTGCGCGATTAAAATAATATACTAAAACGCAGCATATGTTTAGGCGCACACACCACCAGCTGATATAAATCCATTGTCGCCGCTTATGATTGTCCTTTATAAGCATTAACCTTCATAGCTCGCTGATTTACCTCGTAAACATTGTCGCTCAAGTAATTGTGGCAATTTTATCAAAGAACAGTAGCAATAGCAGCAAAGGCTTGCAGCAAAATATTTACTATACTAATACATGCATAGATGAGTGTACTCGTACAAATTGAACGCTTAAATAGGTATGTAAGTATACGCATGTTTACCACTGACAATAGGAAGATTGAACATTCTGTAAACCTGTCAAGTGTTCAGTCAATTGTTAAATTGAGTTTCAATCGAGAACACTTCAGCAAGAGTACAGTTATAGTATAGTTTTTCATATCTATCACACAGCAGGCTATACGCAGCGAGAATGCAAGAGGGGTACCAGGTTCTTTTCATATTACCTTCATAATGCAAGCCTGGCCTTATTGTAATGTAATGAGTGCATGCACTTATTTCCATCGAGAGCATGCAGAGAAGATTTTCATATGTACGAGTATGTATATATATTTCTAAGCAAATACATCGAGTTGTCTTATTTGTATATACTCCGCATATACGAGATGTCGAGCGTTTACTTGCTATGCACGCATCTACATCTATCTTTGTATACATGAGCCAATCTTTTAATAAGAACCAAAATATTGATGCACTCAGGTGAGGTGTATACAAACGTTGATCATGCTGAAATTTAATACTTTGACCAACTTGAACCTCTAGCAACCTTCATTAAAATAAAGTGCAAAATTACATAAACTGGGTGTGATGGTCGGGATTGTGACGGAAAAGACAATTGAACTTTTTTTTACTACTTCCACCCTTAAATTTACTCGGCGCAACCTTTCCAGTTCTTTAAATAATATAAGAGAAGAGTAAGAAAAAATAAAACCAAACAGAATAAAGAAAAATTAAATTATAACAGTAAAATAAAGCAAAATACACTAACCGA